>JBBGZY010001392.1:2667500-3162500 GCA_037952925.1 Lithobates clamitans | reverse complement strand
TCTTACCCCACTGCAGAGGTGACCCCAATCTCTGACCCCCGCACCCCCTGGATTGGAGCGTCTTACCCCACTGCAGAGGTGACCCCAATCTCTGACCCCCGCACCCCCTTCATTGGAGCGTCTTACCCCACTGCAGAGGTGACCCCAATCTCTGACCCCCGCACCCCCTGGATTGGAGCGTCTTACCCCACTGCAGAGGTGACCCCAATCTCTGACCCTCACACCCCCTGCATTGGAGCGTCTTACCCCACTGCAGAGGTGACCCCAATCTCTGACCCCCGCACTCCCTGGATTGGAGGGTTAATTTTCCCACATTGCGGATGTTGTACTGGCGTATTACCCCCCTCCCCATTGCAGAGGCGGCCTCTCCCCATCTCTGGGACTCTGCACCCCCCTAGATTTCACCCCATTGCAGTTTTCTTGTTTCCTGGCCCCACAATGCACCTTGTTTTGTGACCCCCCCCCTTTTTTTGTCACGTTTGTACTGGCAATGTTGTGTTTATTTCAGGTCACTTGGATATTGTGACCCCCCCCCCCCTCTTCACCTGATGCCTATTAATCCGATGCCAAAACTGTCAGCACACAATCACCCCTTATATTCTGAGAGCTGGTGAGGGCAAAATCTGGTGCAGCCGTGCGTGGGGGAGTCCTAAAGCTTCTAACTTCAGTTTGTCCTGGTAAGCCTTGACAATATAACCTGGAAGCTGATTGGCTGCCCTACAGTACCAGAATTTTGCTTTCCCAGTTTTTTAGTAAATCTCCCCCATTGGATGTTTATGCATCACTTAAATATCTGACCTGTGGGAAAGACACATTGCATATCCGTTATGCATTTCTCCAATAAAATGTCCCCTCATCTGCGCCTTTTGGCTGATATATATATATATATATATATATATATATATATATATATATATATATATATATATATATATAATATATATATATATATATATATATATATATATTTATTTCAGCTGTTTATATTTGGTTATTAACTTTAAACAAATCAGATGCCGATATATAATTCCAGGAATGCCGTAGCTGTAAATCATTAAATTCAGGGCCCGGCATCTCATTCCTCAGTCACCACGAAGGATAAACGGTCACTTTGTGGGCACCAAATGGTGTTGCCGTCTTCTTGGTGGAGAGGAGCCGCGCTCATTGTTGGGTGTTTTTCAGCTCTGTTGTAATAGAGATCACCGATGAGGGACCCAGAAACTTAGGATTTGTTTATAAATCTCCACTGGCAGAGCTGAAAATGGCCATCAAAAGCCATGGCGTACTGCCTCATGGGTAGTAATGGGGGTCGCCTAATGCCCATGTAATACGGAGGGGTTGTATACAGTCATTTATGAATGCCTTCATGTAGAACTAGATTTGCACGCTGTGCCCTCCATGCATGGTCAGCTTGGCACATGGCTGGCCTGTTATGCCCGTACCCCCTCTATAGTAGTGTCCTTCCATACATGGTTGGTTTGGCACGTTGCGTCCTGCATGTATGGCTGGCTAGACATGTCTGTGCCCCTCCATATAAAGATGGCTTGACACACCTGCTTCTCTCCATGTATGTTGACCATGGCCATGCCCTTCAGTGCAAGGTTGGCTCGGCATGGCCATGCCCTTCAGTGCAAGGTTGGCTCGGCATGGCCATGCCCTTCAGTGCAAGGATGGCTCGGCATGGCCATGCCCTTCAGTGCAAGGTTGGCTCAGCATGGCCATGCCCTTCAGTGCAAGGTTGGCTCGGCATGGCCATGCCCTTCAGTGCAAGGATGGCTCGGCATGGCCAACAGTTCTGTTGGGATTTTATTAATGCCGGTGTCCTGAATGGGGAGATGTGTGCCCCCCGCCCACCCCCCCCCCCCCTTTGTCCTGGTGCCCATTGTCAAGACGGAAAGTGATGAAAATCCAAAATTCTGGTCTAAAGTCAGAGTGCAGATTCAGCAGGATTATTGCTTTTTAGGCAAAGCTTGAAAATCTGAATGTTCGTTTTTCTCCCCGACCCTCCGCCGTGTCTGTTGTATGATTATGTAAAAGTCCTTTGTACATTGACCTTTGTAAATTCTTACCTGTAAATAAAGTTCCCTTTCCAAGTGTTGGCGCTTCCTCTCCTTTCTATGGTCCAAGTATCATTGTTTACCTTCCATTCAGGTTTCTTTATTTTGGTGGGCGGGGTTTGTTGTCGCCCCGACGGGAAATGCTGGAATATTATTGGTACAAATGTTTCTGTGAAAGATATTTGTGTACAGCCGGGGAAGCTGCAATCTCAGCATTTATAGTGTCGGCTCAGGAATCCTGGTGCTGCACTGCGATTTGTCACGGCACATGATGATCACCGGGTCACGGCCAGTGATTGACAACCAGCATCTGGCGCTCTGCTCCGAGACTCGCGGAACTCGGCCATGTGAGTGTAAACAGTACAGAGCTGTGTTCAGTGACGGGATCGCTGCTAAGCGGGGAATAAAAAATGCTGGATTCCAGTAAAAGCAGCACAGTACACAAACACTGGCTAGGGACACATTTAACCCTTTGATCGCCTCTGTTAACCCCTTCCCAGCCAGTGTTAGTACAGTGACAGTGTATAGTATTAGCACTGATCACTGTGATGGCACTGGTGATGTCAGTGACCGTTCCCACAAAGAGTAGTGTCAGATTGCCCGCCGCAATATCGCAGTCCTGTTAGAAGTGTGTGTGTGTGTATGTGTGTGTGTATGTGTGTGTGTGTGTGTGTGTATGTATGTGTGTATGTATGTGTGTGTATATATGTATATATATATATATATATATATATATATATATATATATATATATATATATATATATGTGTGTATAGCTATAGATATATATATCTCTATATTCTCTATATCACTCTCACACACACGCAGTGGATCTAAAGTCTATACACCCCTGTATAAAAAAAAAAAAAAAAGTTTCTGTGATGTAAAAAAAAAAAAGTCAAAGATAAATCATTTTGTAACTTTTCCACTTTTTTTTTTTTTTTTTTTTTTTTGTGACCAATAATTGTAAAACAAACTGAAATCTTTTAAGGTGGGGGGGGGGGGGAGCGAAGTAAACATTAAAGCGGGGTTCCACCCAAATTTTGAACAATATCTGTATGTATTCTCTTCCTTGCCTAGATGCTGACATGCCGTTTAAAAAAATTTAAATCGCCGTAATTACCTTTTTATTTTTCTATTCTTCTTTGCACTTCCTGGTTCTCCTCCCGTGGGAGTAGGCGTGTTTCTAGCCCCTCCCAGACTTCTGGGAGCTAGTCTCAGGCTTCCCAGGATGCCACTGAGCATGTGCGGGAACGAGCGGTGAATGCTGGGAGCACAGCATTCACCACATCCAGGAAATAAATGCTTGTGGGCTTCAAATGCCCACAATGAAGATGGAAACCGCCTGCAGTGAATAATATAATATAAGTTATTCTTTCCGCCGAAATCTGACACAGGCGGACATATTACACACAATATGTGAGTATGTAATGCTGAGAAGAAAAGTTTGTGAATGAACTCAAAAAAAAAAAGATAGGTGGACCCCCGCTTTAAATAATGTGGTTCCATAATTGTGCACACCCTCTTACAACTGTGGATGTCGCCGTGTTCAGAATTAAACAATCACATTCAAACTCATAAATAGGAGTCAGTACACCGGTCATCATTTAAAGTGCCTCTGATTAACCCCATATAAAGTTCAGCTGTTCTAGTAGGTCTTTCCTGACATTTTCTTAGTCACATCCTACAGCAAAAGCACATGGTCCGTAGAGAGCTTCCAAATCATCAGATCTTATTGTTAGAAGGTATCAGTCAGGAGAAGGGTACAAAAGAATTTCCAAGGCATTAGATATACCATGGAACACAGTGAAGACCGTCATCATCATGTAATGGATGTGATTTAAGAGTGTCATGAAATGTATGTATGTGTGTGTGTGTGTGTGTATATGTATATATATGTGTATGTGTATATATATATATATATATATGTGTGTGTGTGTGTATGTGTATATATATATATATATATATATATATATATATAAAATCTCTGGGGAAATAAAAAAAAAAAAATTCCTTGATTAATCGTTAATTTTTTTGATCGGTACTCACCTCTCTGCCGGCTTCCAGGTCTTCAGGGAGATCCGGTGACGTCACCGACATCGGTGTCCCCGGACTCCTCCCCCCTTCCCCAAGTGCCTCCGTCTGCTAACGAAGGGAAAGGGGGAGGAGTCCGGTGAGGTCACTGGACAGTGATGGTAAATATGGATGTGGTCATTCAGTGAGCGAAGTGTTGGCCAATTTGATAACCTCCGTTTTTAACATTGTTGGCCTGATAAGCTGTGATATTTTTGCCGTGTGGATCGGCTTCTGCTGTTGCCATGATGGCGGCGCTTGCTGTAGTTTGAATTTAAAACGTATTTGTGTGAACTGTGAAGTTAAGTCCCGGATTGTGGGAACGAACTAGTGTCAGGTAATTGTATATAGTATTGTATATAGCGTATACCACATTTACCACTAATGCAGAGTTGCTATGCAAGGAGATCAGCTAAAAATAGTTGGATCTGTATGTGCCTTTATAATTGATTTAAAAAAAAAAATCGATTAATCAAACATGAAATTTTAATCGGTAACAGTCCTAATAAATATCTATCCATCTTTCTGCTTCTACACTTATAAGCCTTAAACATATTTAGTAGATATCAAAGCCTCTCTTACTGTGGACCTGGACTGCAAGAGTTAACAGAGAAGTTCGCACCTCTTCTGAGAATAGACTCAAAAGATAACAAGATGACACCAATGGTCTAAAAGAAGCAAGAACATTGCAAAAACATGACCACTTCCTCATGGACGTCTCAGCTAAAAGCCAAAACTTTGTCGTAATATATTTGTGGCTGTTTTGTGGTTTGCATGCGCTAGCCTTATCTGACGTGTCTTGATCTTAACAGAAATGGTATACAAGTCTTGCAAATGGAGAAAGTATGGCACAACAGTGACATCACCAAGAACTGGACGTCCCTCCAATATTGATGAAAAGGCGAGAAGAAAACTGGTCAGGGAGCCCAAGAGGCCTACAGCAACATTAAAGGAGCTGCAGGAAGATCTGGCAAGTCCTGGCTGTGTGGTGACCACAATCTCCCGTATTCTTCATATGCCTGGGCTATGGGGTAGAGGGGCAAGATGGAAGCCTTTTCCTACAAAGAAAATCATCCAAGCCCGGCTACATTTAGCAAAAATACATCTGAAGTCTCCCAAAAAGCATGTGTGAAAATGTGTTCTGGTCTGAGGAAACCAAGGTTGAACTTTTTGGCCATAATTCCAAAAGATATGTTTGGCGCAAAAACACTGCACATCTCCATACGGAACACCGTACCCACTGTGAAGCATGGTGGTGGGACAATCTTGTTTTGGGGCTTTTTTTCTTCAGCTGGAACAGGGGCCTAAAGCCTCGCACACACGATTAGATTTTTGGCAGGGAATTGTGTGATGACAGACTGCCTAAAATCCGACCGTTCGTACGCTCCATCAGACAAATATTGGATGGCAGGCTAGTAAATTTTTGGCGAACAACGGTCTGTTGTCAGATTTTCGTATCGTCTGTACGCAAGTCCAAAGTACAAACACGCATGCTCGGAATCAATGCTCACCAAACATGACGTTAGCAGAAGGAGCCCAAAGGGTGGTGGTCAAGAGCTGAAATTCCTTGTAGTACGTCACTACGTTCGTGTTTGTTGGCCGACAATTGTGTGCCTTTTTGAATGCAAGACAAGTTCACGGCACACGCCCTTTAGACTAAAGTCTGACGGTGTGTTGGCCAAAAATCAAGGTGGAGGGAATTCTGAACAATCCCAAATACCAGTCAATATTGGCACAAATCCTTCAGGCTTCTGCTAGAAAGCTGAACATGAAGAAGAACTTCATCTCTTAGCATGACAACGACCCAAAGCATCCATCCAAATCTACAAAGGAATGGCTTCACCAGAAGAAGATTAAATGTTTTGGAATGGCCCAGACCTGAATCCCATTGAAAATCTGTGGGGTGATGTGAAGAGGGCTGTACCCAGGAGATGCCCTCACCATCTGACAGATTTGGAGTGTGTTTGCAGAGAAGAGCGGCCAAATATTGCCATGTCAAGATGTACCATGCTGATAGACTCATCCCCCAAAAACACTGAGTGCTGGAATAACATCAAAAGGGTGTGCAGACTTATACAACCAGATTATTTTATGTTTACTTCCTACCACCTAAAATATTTCAGTTTGTTTTTCAATTGAGTTGTACAATTTATGGGTCACATCAAAGGTGGAAAAAAGTTTTGAAATTATCTTTCTATTAAAATCTTAATTTTTTTTACATCACAGAAATCGGACATTTTACCGACAGGGGTGTGTAGACTTTTAATATCCACTGTGTGTGTAATATAAATATAAATATATATATTCCTATGGTTTGTAGACACTATATAACTGTCTCACAAACCAATCAATATATAGTTATTGTGATTTTTTTTATAGATTTTTTTTAAACCAAAAACATGTAGCAGAATACATTTTTTTTGCCAAAATTTCTGAAGAAATTAAAATAAAATAACCCCAGTGATGTTCAAATACCTCCAAAGAAAGCTCTATTTGTGTGAAAAAAAAAAGATATCAATTACATTTCTGTAAGGCGTTGCATTACCGCGTAATTACCAATTCAAGTAGTGCAGCATAACAATAAGTGGTCTGGTCATAAAGAGGGGGGGATAAATCTTTTGGCCCCCCGAAGGTTTTACCCCCCCCCCCCCTTCATGACCCGGCCATTTTTTTTTTTAACACTCTATTGGCATGTAAGTATCTATCCCGCATGAGTAATTTTCTCTCTTCCCACCCATATGTATACCCTCACCTTCAATAATGCACACTGTACTTTATTGATCGATCTCCATATATATATATTATTTTTTAGATTTTGGTGCAAATTTCCCCTGAAGAGTGTTCAAAACATGAAACGCGTTGGGCATACGACAGGCACCAAGATGATTAATCATTTTTTTTTATTAAGAGGGGGTGGAGACAAAACCAGTCACCCTGCACAAGTAGAGAGCCGAGGTGTGGGAGGGGCCCAGCAGGCTCCACCTGCTACAGACTACCTGCAAAAACTGCAGGAGGGGGCGGAGACAAGACCAGTCACCCTGCACAAGTTGAGAGAGAGCTGAGGTGTGGGAGGGGCCCAGCAGGCTCCACCTGCTACAGACTACCTGCAAAAACTGCAGGAGGGGGCGGAGACAAGACCAGTCACCCTGCACAAGTTGAGAGAGAGCTGAGGTGTGGGAGGGGCTCAGCAGGCTCCACCCACTACAGACTACCTGCAAAAACTGCAGGAGGGGGCGGAGACAAGACCAGTCACCCTGCACAAGTTGAGAGAGAGCTGAGGTGTGGGAGGGGCTCAGCAGGCTACACCCACTACAGACTGCCTGCAGGAGGGGGCGGAGACAAGACCAGTCACCCTGCACAAGAAGAGAGCAGCAGTGAGCGGACTTTATTACAGAAAGCTCCATGGAGGAGCATTTTAGTAGGAGGACGATGTCACCTTTTCCCATAAGACATAATGGGGAAGATTTACTAAAGGCAAAACAACTGTGCAGTTGCTCTAGAGACTGCTTAGCAAATGAGGAAAGGCTTCACTTTGCAAAGAGTACCCAATCATGTGCAAGGAAAAAAACAAAAACAAATTTTGCTTGAATGTGATTGGATGATGTACGTCAGCAGAGCTTTCTGCTCATTGACTAAGCTCTGGAGCGATTGCACTTTGCAAAGTCTTTTTTGCCTTTAGTAAATCAACCCCAATGTGTCTGTGCAAAGCCCCCCTTATTCCCAATCCCACCTTACCAGCCCTCCCCCACCCCTGGTGACCCTATCTGCTGCTTCCTGGTATGGAGGAGCATGGTGACCTCTGACCCGGTGACAGTGGTTGGACACCTAGCAGCCAATCACTAGGTCTGAGCACTTGTCACCTGACCAAGGGAGTGACACCGTGGTATCACTAAGACCCCTTTCACACTGGGGCGGTGCCGGCGTTAGCGGTGAAGCATCGCTAGTTTTAACGGCACTTTATTGCTATTATAGCAGCACTTTTAACCCCCCAGAAGGGGTTAAAAAGGGGGTTCTTAGCGCTGCTTTCAAAGCGGCGCCCATTCATTTCAATGGACAGGGCGCTATATACACCACTCCCGCACCGCCCCAAGGATGCTGCTTGCAGGACCTTTTTCTTTTTGTCCATCTAGCAAGCACAGCGCCCCCGTGTGGAAGCACTCGGGATCTCACACTGGGGCTACAGAAGAGGCAGATTATAAAAACACCTGTAAAATCCCTCGGTGTGAAGGGGGTCTGAGTTTAGAGACAGCTGCAGCCGAAGAAGGCGAGGTGAGGGGGTCACGGGCCCCTTTGCAGAGTCTCTATCACTGCGCTCTGCATGGACAAGGTCACGGCGGCCATGTTTAACCATTACAATACTGGACACTTTTACCCCCTTCCTGCCCAGGCCAATTTTCAGCTTTCAGCGCTCTCACACTTTGAATGACAATTGCGCGGTCATTTTATTTTCCCCCACACAAATAGAACTTTCTTTTGGTGGCATTTAAAGTGTTTGTTAACCCAAATATGCAAAGCTGTGCCGCCCCTCTATTATAGGCAGGGATCGCACACTGTGTAAGTCTTTTATAAAAATGAGGCTTGTAAATGCCTTTTTGGAACGATCGTCGGGCCGGTCACGTGACTCTGGGCCGCTGTACACCTCCGATACATGGCTTCTGCAGGAGGGGCCGAGATCTCCCTATGACCTCAGCCGGGGAGGTCACATGGCTGTTCAGCCCCTCCCGCAGTAGCCCTGGAGACCGGCTGAGAGTCACGTGACCGGCCTGAAGATCGCTCTAAAATTGAATTTACATGCCTCGTTTTATAAAAGATTTATATAGGGCGTACACACGGTCAGACATTGATCAGACATTCCAACAACAAAATCCTAGGATTTTTTTCGACGGATGTTGGCTCAAACTTGTCTTGCCTACACACGGTCACACAAAGTTGTCGGAAAATCCAAAGGTGACGTAAAACACGTACATCGGGACTATAAACGGGGCAGTGGCCAATAGCTTTCATCTCTTTATTTATTCTGAGCATGCGTGGCACTTTGTCCGTCGGCTTTGTGTACACACGATCGGAATTTCCGACAACGGATTTTGTTGTCGGAAAATTTTATATCCTGCTCTCCAACTTTGTGTGTCGGAAAATCCGATGGAAAATGTCCGATGGAGCCCACACACGGTCGGAATTTCCGACAACACGCTCCGATCGGACATCATCCATCGGAAAATCCGACCGTGTGTACGGGGCAATACAGTGTTCTATGCCTGCCTATAATAGAGGGGCTGGCAGTGACCCTTTGTAAAAGTTTATTTCTACTAATAGCTTGGGGGGGCAGAGACACGGAGCTGACAGGCAGGGGGGGGCAGAGACATGGAGCTGACAAGTGGGGGGGGCAGAGACACGGAGCTGACAGGCAGGGGGGGGGGCAGAGACACAGAGCTGACAAGCAGGGGGGGGGCAGAGACACGGAGCTGACAGGCAGAGGGGGGGGGCAGAGACACAGAGCTGACAAGCAGGGGGGGGCAGAGACACGGAGCTTACAGGCAGGGGGGCAGAGACATGGGGCTGACAGGCAAGGGGGGCAGAGACATGGAGCTGACAGACAGGGGGGGCAGAGACACGGAGCTGACAGGCAAGGGGGGGCAGAGACACGGAGCTGACAGGCAGGGGGGCAGAGACACGGAGCTGAAAGGCAGGGGGGGCAGAGACGCGGAGCTGATAGGCAGGGGGGCAGAGACACGGAGCTTACAGGCAGGGGGGGCAGAGACACGGAGCTGACAGGCAGGGGGGGGCAGAGACACGGAGCTGAAAGGCAGGGGGGGGCAGAGACATGGAGCTGACAGGCAGGAGGGGCAGAGACACAGAGCTGACAGACAGGGGGGGCAGAGACATGGAGCTGATAGGCAGGGGGGGCAGAGACACGGAGCTTGCAGGGGGGGCAGAGACACGGAGCTTACAGGCAGGGGGCAGAGACACAGAGCTGACAGGCAAGGGGGGCAGAGACACGGAGCTGACAGGCAAGGGGGGCAGAGACATGGAGCGGACAGGCAAGGGGGGCAGAGACACGGAGCAGACAGGCAAGGGGGGCAGAGACATGAAGCTGACAGGCAGGGGGGGCAGAGACACGGAGCTGACAGGCAAGGGGGGCAGAGACACGGAGCTGACAGGCAGGGGGGGCAGAGACACGGAGCTGACAGGCAGGGGGGGCAGAGACACGGAGCTGACAGGCGGGAAGAGCTGCGGATGACGAAGGGACGTACGCTGACCACTGTGGTCCACGCAGAGAAGGGGACACAGGAACAGCCAGGTTTTTACAGTTTAGAGGGGGGCACAAGCACTGTGCTATTTAATCTGCTTTAAGGGAAAAGGATCTGAATGTTTTTTTCTTTGGGTTAACAAACACTTTAATCATCACTGGGGTTTTATTTTTTGCGAAACATACAAAAAAAAGAAAAGTTTTTCATATTTTGTTATGAAATTTTGAAAACCGGTAATATTTCTCCCTCACTGATGAGGCGGCACTGATGGCACAGAGAGGGGGCACTGAAGTGCACTGTGTGAGACAGATGTCCCTCTAACACCCCTTGCACACTGGGACCGCCGTGCGTTAGCGGTAAAGCGCTGCACGTTTAAACGATGCTTTTTGGGTACTTTTAAACCCCGCTAGCGGCCGAAGAAGGGGTTAAGACAAGCCCATGTGACGGCGCTTCCGCAGCGCTTTGGAAGTGCTGCCCATTCATTTCAATGAAATGAAAAGATTTTTAAAAATGACTGTGCCACCCAATACGCTAAGTATGCTGCTGACACTATAATTAGACAAATTGTGTAAAGGGAATAATAGAGGATAAAGCGCAGCGCTAAATGATTGTGCAAAAGTGCAATCATGTGTCTGTCATGTGTCAGTGGACTAAAGCGAGGCTTGATTCCCGTCACGGGCGCCATCTTACTTTTCCACTACAATCCTATATTCCCCACAGGGAGGCTTAGAGCGCACGCTAGACACCATGCTTGTTTAATTTCCGCTTCGGTGGGCGTGCGGTCCTCGCTGACACGATTGGACAACTGATTACGATTGCTATATATTGGCGCAGTTTATGGAGGGGGTCAGCCTATACCCCAGATAACGTCTTGGTAGACAAAACACGTTGGGGTGCACTGTGCTGGCTCCGTATACTGCGTTCTACTTCATTTTCTGTGATCATACCATATACCAGGGATATGGAATTAGTGGACCTCCAGCTGTTCCAAAACTACAAGTCCCATCATGCCTCTGCCTCTGGGAGTCATGATTGTGGCTGTCAGAGTCTTGCTATAACTCATGGGACTTGTAGTTCTGCAACAGCTGGAGGTCCTCTAATTG
Organism: Lithobates clamitans; assembly: GCA_037952925.1. Classification (NCBI taxonomy): domain Eukaryota; kingdom Metazoa; phylum Chordata; class Amphibia; order Anura; family Ranidae; genus Lithobates; species Lithobates clamitans. Next base: position 3,151,019 of record JBBGZY010001392.1, on the reverse strand, counting down.
CTTATCCCTGTTATACAGTGCCTGTATTTGCCTACATTGATGTAAGTGTAATACCTTATTTAATACATTTTTATGCTTATGTGGCGATTTCTTTTCCTCATGACCCCCTTTTTGCTGATCGGTGGAGCTTAACCCCTTCAGATCCGGGCTATAGCCGGATGATGGCTACAGCTGGACCTACTTTGCCAGGAGGGCGTCAATAGACGTCCTCTCGTGCTTGAGCGGCCTGCGCGCCCCCTTCAGAGTGCGTGTGCGTTCTCTGCGAGACTTGGATGATCACAGATCGGAGTAAAGGGTCGATCCCACCCCCCCTTACCACATGATCAGCTGTCAGCCAATGACAGCTGATCATGTGATGTAAACAGAAGATAGTTAATCCGCTATTTTAGCAGTGATCACTGGCAGCTGTCCGAGGGACATCGGTCCCGATCAAGGAGAGCAGCCTCTGCCTCATCTGTGCCCACCTGTGCCACCTGCCAGTGGACAACAGTACTGCCAACAAGTGCCACCCATCAGTGCCCACAGTGACACCTTTTAATGTCACTAATCAGTGCCTTATCAGCAGTGCTGCCCATCAGTGCCACCTATCAGGCCCCTTCAGTGCCCATCAGTGCAGCCTCATCAGCGCCCGTCAGTGCAGCCTCATCAGTGCCCCCTAATGGTCAGGGCAGCCTCATCAGTGCCCCCTAATCGTCAGGGCAGCCTCATCAGCGCACATCAAAGAAGGAGAAAAATTACCTGTTTGCAAAATTTTATAACAAACTATGAAACATGTTTTTGTTTTCAAAATTTTCCATCTTTTTTTGTTTGTTTAGCAAAAAAAAAAAAACCCCAGAGGTGATTAAATACCACCAAAAGAAAGTTCTATTTGTGTGAAAAAAATGATATAAATATCATCTGTGTACAGTGTTGTATGACCGAGTAATTGTCATTCAAAGTGTGAGAGCGCTGAAAGCTGAAAATTGGCCTGGGCAGGAAGGGGGTAATAGTGCCCGGTAAGCCAGTGGTTAAGAGTCCCTGGATGGCGGATCTGTCGCTGTGCATCCTGCATGTTGGTTCCTGTGAGGTCTGGATGTTGTGCTGGAGTCCATTCTATATGCTGGTCCCCGGGACGTCTCTCCTTGCTCCCGGCAGGTAGCCCACACCATTCGGTAAGAGGACCCTTAGAGCCCTTTCACACTGGGGCGGGCGTCGGCGGTAAAACGCCGCTATTATTAGCGGCATTTTACTGTCCGTATTCGGCCGCTAGCAGGGCGGTTTTACCCCCCGCTAGCGGCCGAGAAAGGGTTAAATACCACCGCAAAGCGCCTCTGCAGAGGCGCTTTACCGGCGGTATAGCCGCACCGTCCCATTGATTTCAATGGGCAGGAGCGGTAAAGGAGCGGTGTATACACTCCTCTCCTTCGCTGCTCCGAAGATGCTGTTGGCAGGACTTTTTTTACCGTCCTGCCAGCGCACTGCTCCAGTGTGCAAGCCCTCGGGACTTTCGGGGAGTAGCGACACTTTCGGGTCGGTTTGCAGGCGCTATTATTAGCGCAATAGCGCCTGCAAACCGCCCCAGTGTGAAAGGGCTCTAATAGCTTTGTTGGTGGCGGCCGCACATCGGCTGGTGACTCTTCTTGGTTGTGCTTTGTGTTCTTTCCGAGGAGCTTATTACTTATCTACCTGGGTGAAAAGGCTGAACAAAGTTTATTCACACTCGTTTGGACTCGTTCATGTTTTCTCTCAGACCCCTTTCACACTGGGGTGTTTTTCAGGCGCTTTAGCGTTAAAAAAAAGCGCCTGTGAAGTGCCTGAAAGAAGCCTCATCTGCAATCCCAATGTGGAAGCCCGAGTGCTCTCACACGGGGCGCTGCGCTGGCAGGGCATAAAAAAAAAGTCCTGCAAGCAGCTTCTTTGCAGCGCTTTCGTGTTTTTGCCACCGGGCTGGGTACACTGCCAGCGCCCGAAAAACGCCTGAAAACGCCACAGTGTGAAAAGGGTCTTAAGCGGCGCTTTACTAGCGTTTTTCGGGCGTTGGCAGTGTGAAAGGGCTCGGGCCATCGGGTCACCCAGCCCGGTGGCAAAAACACGAAAGCGCTGCAAAGAAGCTGCTTGCAGGACTTTTTTTGACGCCCTGCCAGCGCAGCGCCCCCGTGTGAGAGCACTCGGGCTTTCACATTGAGATTGCAGTTGAGGCTTCTTTCAGGTGCTTTACAGGCGCTTTTTTTAACGCTAAAGCGCCTGAAAAGTGCCTGAAAATCGCCCCAGTGTGAAAGGGGTCTCATCGATTCAGTTCGATGGATACGATCTGTCTTCAGTGTTTTTGTTTCGCTCTCATTATAATATTGTACTGTCACTTTATTTTTTGCCCAATCATTTAGCGCTGCACTTTATCCTCCATTCATTTCAATGGGCAGTGGCATTTTGCGCTCCCAAAACGCCCCCAAAGATGCTGCTGGCAGGACTTTTCCTATCGTCCCGCCAGCGCAGCGCCCCGGGGTGAAAAGTCTCACTGAAATGAATGGGAGGCGCTTTTCAGGCATTATTTAGAGGCTATTTCTAGCGCTAAAATCCCTGAAAGTCGCCTCGGTGTGAAAGGGGTCTGACAGAAGCTGGTTAGCGGCTTTCTTCTCTTCACGCCGACAGCGCGAGAAAAAAAAAAAAAAAGCCGATAACCGGCTTCTGTTTACTTCCGTGACCGGCTGTCATTGGCTGACGCCAATTCGCATGACAGGGGAGTGTGACCGGCTCTCTATGGGGCCGGTTCATACATCTCCGGGGCGGCCGTGATCCGCATTGCAAAAGGGTCACCTGGTGATTGGCCAGTAACACTCCTGTATTAGAGCCCCCCCCCCCCCACTCTGGATGAAGGAGCACAGGAGGCACCTTTGGACAGCAGCATGGTCAGTTGTGCGGGAGGGGAGTGTTAGATGGACTAGCAGATTTAGATTAAACTAACAAACTGAAGCCAGACTCCACCCAACACTTTATAATCAGTTACAGCAACGCAGTTTATTTTCTTTTTTCCTTTTGGGAAAAAGATTTTACATAAGGAAAAGCTGATCATTGTAAGCACTGCTGTCAGTGGTAAATGGTTTGTCCCAACTCTCTAAACTGCTACATCTGTAGGATAGTGTAGGATAGCTTGTTCTGTTGAGAGACAACAGACTTACTGTCCGGATCTCCAGGTGAAAATAGAGGAAAGAGCCTGAAAAAAAAAGAAGAAAACTAATGCAGCCGTCATATCCTAAGCTCCAATATAAGAAATGTTTGCTTTTGGGTATTATATGGCTTTAAAGCGGAGTTCCGCTTAAAAAAAAAATTTAAAAAAATTAAAAGTTTCTAATTGGTAATGATTACAGCACTGGATACATTGTTACTATAATCAATAAACTCACTTGGTGGAGATTGCTGCCCCCTAGTGGCTGTATACAGGATGGCAGTTTTTGATTATGTCTCTTCTGTTTCCAAGTGTACATCGGGGGCAGAAAAAGAAAAACAAAGTTTAAGGAGTGAGGAGCTCACTGGATTTCTGGTGGGTCGATCGGTGTTTTTGCACTTTCAGCAAAGCAGAGGTAATTATAAATGTATTGCAGAGATATACTGACGTTTGTCCGTTTAATGCAGAAAGTAAGTTGAGGAACAAATGCATCGCCCCCCCCTCCCCCCCTTCCACGCCACCAACTATGCGGTTTTCAGGCACGTTTTGCATTGTTAAATCTGCGTTTTTGATGCGTTTTCGCATGCGGGTTTCCTTTTGGCATTTTGCGTTTTCTTTCTCTTTAAAAGAAAACTGCGCGTAGCTGGTTGTTATTAACCCTTTCACGCCTAAGCCTATTTCTGCTTACAAGTTAAAACCCAGTATTTTTTTGCTAGAAAATTATTATATATCTATTATTTTTAGCAGAGACCCTAGAGAATAAAATGGTGATCGTTAAAATATTTTATATGGCACGGTATTTGCGCAGCGCTCTTTCTTTTTTTTGGGGGGAAAAAGACACTTTTGTGAATTAAAAAAAAAACAAAAAAAACAGTAAAGTCAGCCCAATTTTTTTGTATAATGTGAAAGATGATGTTACGCCGAGTAACTAGATACCAAACATGTTACGCTTTGAAATTGCGCACGCTCGTGGAATGGCGACAAACTACGGTACCTAAAAATCACCATAGGCAACGCTTTAAAAAAAAAAAAATGTAGCGGTTACCAGGTTAGAGTTACAGAGGAGGTCTAGCGCTAGAATTATTTCTCTCGCTCTGATGATCGCGGTGATACCTCACAGGTGTGATTTGAACACTGTTTACATATGCGGGTGCGACTTCCGTATGCGTTTTCTTTGCTGCGCGAGCTCGCGGGGCGATTTAAAACATTTTTGTTTGTTTTTTCTTTTTTATTTTATTTTATTATATAGTCTCACTCTAGCCGGCGGAAGTGACAGAACGTGGATCGGGTCTCCCGGTGGGACGGAAGGCCCGGGACGAGCGGCGGGATGGGGGTGGGGGGGGGGGACATCCCCTCCCGGGCCTGTGGGATAACAGCCGAGCAGCTTTTAGCCGCATCGGTTGTTATCCCTAAAGAGCCGACCGCCCGATCTAAAAAAAAAAACAATACTGGGGTGATGCCTGCAGCTGATAATCATCCCGGTGTACAGTTGAACCTTGTTTTACGAGTAACGCTGTTAACGAGCGTTTTGAAAGACGACCAGCTTTTCTTTTTTTAAATTCTGACTCGGTTTGCGAGTGTTGTCTCGCAAAACAAGCAGAATGCAAGCTAATGGGGTGTGCAGTACCGCACTTGGCCAGAGGTGTGGGGGGGAGCCGGGGACACTCCAAACTCCGAACGGTTCGGAGCCGTTTAGAAATACTCGGAATGACTCAAAAATACTCGGAAACACTTGGAAATATTCCGTTCCCGAGTGTTTCTGAGTTCAGCCGAGCTGTCCTCGAGTATTTCCGAGGCTCTCCGGCGCCCCCCCCACCTCTGGCCACATGCGGTATTGCATTCCATAGAAGTCAATGTGGACCTAATTATCTTTGTTTCCATTGATTCCTATGGGGAAACTCGCTTTGATATGCGGGTGCTTTGGATTACAAGCATTCTCCTGGAACAGATTATACTCGTAATCCAAGGTTCTACTGTATCCCCTTCATGCTGAGGCTGCATATGTTCATATGGTCTAGATTGTAAGCTCTAACGAGCAGGGCCCTCTGATTCCTCCTGTATTGATTTGTATTGTAAGTGTACTGTCTGCCCTCATATTGTAAAGCGCTGTACAAACTGTTGGCGCTATATAAATCCTGTATAATAATAATAATAATATGGCCGGCACTAAGGGGTTAAGCAGCAGGCCCGGGAAGCCGGCTACCATCTCCTTAACAACAATTGAGCCATCAGCTGTCAGCGGGGTTCCACACTGACAGCTGAATGTAAAAAAAAAAAAGAATTACAGGCAAAATAAAAAAGAAACGTGTGGGGTCCCCTCCCAATCGATACCAGGCACTTTGGGTCTAATATGGATTTTGAGAGGAACCCCACGCCAAATTTTTTTTTTTTTGAAATGGTGTGGGGTTCCCCTCAGAATCCATGTCAGACCCAAAGGGCCTGGTATGGATTTGTGGGGGACCCTACGCTGTTTTGTTGCAGATTTTGTTTCATTGCCGATGTTCTGTTTACGTTCAGCTGTCAGCGGGGAATGACTCACCGGCTGTTAAGGACGCAGTGACCGGCTTCCCGGCCCCCCTTCCTTAACAATCAGTTATGCACAAGTGTATTATGGAAAAAAAAAAAAAAAAATCAACAAAAAAACAAATACAAAACGCACGTAAAAAAACATAAAAAACGCAACACTTGTGTTTATGGGGCGGGGCCATTGAAGTCTATTATACGCAAAACACAATATGCTGCAGGGAAAAGAAAAAAAAAAACGTCCCTGACCCTGTCCAAAAACGTAGAGATGTGAATGTGTACGTAGGAAACCATGTTCAATGGACTGCAAAGTGCAAAATGCACTAAAAAGCGCAGAGTAAAATTCTGGTGCTTGCGCATACGTCCAGCCGCCATCCAGGACCGGGCAGAGACCAGTGGCACACGTGTGTGTGTGCGCAGAAAAGACTGCCAGCGTATCCAACGCCCCATAGTAGATTTTAGACATGTGTGATTCGTTTTGTAGGAATCGGAAATTCGTGCGTATTTCCGAAAATTCGTACATTCGTAAGGATCTGAAATACGAATTTTTATGTGTACGAATTTTGTACGAAATACGCAATTTCGTTTACGAACTTCAGATAAATTTATTATAACGAACTTTCGTTATTGTTACGAAAGGTTAACGAAAATAAAAGTTAAAAACCCCAGAAAGTCAGCACAGCACAGGGATGTTGGGGGCCCCTCATAATGAGCACAGCACAGGGACGTTGGGGGCCCCTCATAATGAGCACAGCACAGGGATGGTGGGGGCCCCTCATAATGAGCACAGCACAGGGATGGTGGGAGCCCCTCATAATGAGCACAGCACAGGGATGGGGGGAGCCCCTCATAATGAGCACAGGGATGGGGGGAGCCCCTCATAATGAGCACAGCACAGGGATGGGGGGAGCCCCTCATAATGAGCACAGGGATGGGGGGAGCCCCTCATAATGAGCACAGGGATGGGGGGAGCCCCTCATAATGAGCACAGGGATGGGGGGAGCCCCTCATAATGAGCACAGCACAGGGATGGGGGGAGCCCCTCATAATGAGCACAGCACAGGGATGGTGGGGGCCCCTCATAATGAGCACAGCACAGGGATGGGGGGAGCTCCTCATAATGAGCACAGCACAGGGATGGTGGGAGCCCCTCATAATGAGCACAGGGATGGGAGGAGCCCCTCATAATGAGCACAGGGATGGTTGGGGCCCCTCATAATGAGCACAGCACAGGGATGGTGGGGGCCCCTCATAATGAGCACAGCACAGGGATGGTGGGGGCCCCTCATAATGAGCACAGCACAGGGATGGTGGGGGCCCCTCATAATGAGCACAGCACAGGGATGGGGGGGGGGCCCTCATAATGAGCACAGCACAGGGATGGTGGGGGCCCCTCATAATGAGCACAGTACAGGGATGGGGGGAGCCCCTCATAATGAGCACAGCACAGGGATGGTGGGAGCCCCTCATAATGAGCACAGCACAGGGATGGTGGGAGCCCCTCATAATGAGCACAGCACAGGGATGGTGGGAGCCCCTCATAATGAGCACAGCACAGGGATGGGGGGAGCCCCTCATAATGAGCACAGGGATGGTGGGGGCCCCTCATAATGAGCACAGTACAGGGATGGGGGGAGCCCCTCATAATGAGCACAGGGATGGGAGGAGCCCCTCATAATGAGCACAGGGATGGTGGGGGCCCCTCATAATGAGCACAGGGATGGTTGGGGCCCCTCATAATGAGCACAGCACAGGGATGGTGGGGGCCCCTCATAATGAGCACAGCACAGGGATGGGGGGAGCCCCTCATAATGAGCACAGCACAGGGATGGGGGGAGCCCCTCATAATGAGCACAGCACAGGGATGGGGGGAGCCCCTCATAATGAGCACAGCACAGGGATGGGGGGAGCCCCTCATAATGAGCACAGCACAGGGATGGGGGGAGCCCCTCATAATGAGCACAGGGATGGTGGGGGCCCCTCATAATGAGCACAGCACAGGGATGGGGGGAGCCCCTCATAATGAGCACAGCACAGGGATGGGGGGAGCCCCTCATAATGAGCACAGGGATGGTGGGGGCCCCTCATAATGAGCACAGCACAGGGATGGGGGGAGCCCCTCATAATGAGCACAGTACAGGGATGGGGGGAGCCCCTCATAATGAGCACAGCACAGGGATGGGGGGAGCCCCTCATAATGAGCACAGCACAGGGATGGGAGGAGCCCCTCATAATGAGCACAGCACAGGGATGGGGGGAGCCCCTCATAATGAGCACAGTACAGGGATGGGGGGAGCCCCTCATAATGAGCACAGGGATGGGGGGAGCCCCTCATAATGAGCACAGGGATGGGAGGAGCCCCTCATAATGAGCACAGGGATGGTTGGGGCCCCTCATAATGAGCACAGCACAGGGATGGTTGGGGCCCCTCATAATGAGCACAGCACAGGGATGGTTGGGGCCCCTCATAATGAGCACAGCACAGGGATGGTGGGGGCCCCTCATAATGAGCACAGCACAGGGATGGTGGGGGCCCCTCATAATGAGCACAGCACAGGGATGGGGGGGGGCCCTCATAATGAGCACAGCACAGGGATGGTGGGGGCCCCTCATAATGAGCACAGCACAGGGATGGTGGGGGCCCCTCATAATGAGCACAGCACAGGGATGGGAGGAGCCCCTCATAATGAGCACAGGGATGGTGGGGGCCCCTCATAATGAGCACAGGGATGGTTGGGGTCCCTCATAATGAGCACAGCACAGGGATGGGGGGGGGCCCTCATAATGAGCACAGCACAGGGATGGGAGGAGCCCCTCATAATGAGCACAGGGATGGTGGGAGCCCCTCATAATGAGCACAGCACAGGGATGGGAGGAGCCCCTCATAATGAGCACAGGGATGGTGGGGGCCCCTCATAATGAGCACAGCACAGGGATGGGGGGAGCCCCTCATAATGAGCACAGCACAGGGATGGTGGGAGCCCCTCATAATGAGCACAGCACAGGGATGGGGGGAGCCCCTCATAATGAGCACAGCACAGGGATGGTGGGGGCCCCTCATAATGAGCACAGCACAGGGATGAGGGGGAGCCCTCATAATGAGCACAGCACAGGGATGGGGGGAGCCCCTCATAATGAGCACAGCACAGGGATGGGGGGAGCCCCTCATAATGAGCACAGGGATGGGGGGAGCCCCTCATAATGAGCACAGCACAGGGATGGTGGGGGCCCCTCATAATGAGCACAGCACAGGGATGGTGGGAGCCCCTCATAATGAGCACAGCACAGGGATGGGGGGAGCCCCTCATAATGAGCACAGCACAGGGATGGGGGGAGCCCCTCATAATGAGCACAGCACAGGGATGGGGGGAGCCCCTCATAATTAGCACAGCACAGGGATGGGGGGAGCCCCTCATAATGAGCACAGCACAGGGATGGTGGGGGCCCCTCATAATGAGCACAGCACAGGGATGGTGGGAGCCCCTCATAATGAGCACAGCACAGGGATGGTGGGAGCCCCTCATAATGAGCACAGGGATGGGAGGAGCCCCTCATAATGAGCACAGGGATGGTGGGGGCCCCTCATAATGAGCACAGGGATGGTTGGGGTCCCTCATAATGAGCACAGCACAGGGATGGTGGGGGCCCCTCATAATGAGCACAGCACAGGGATGGGAGGAGCCCCTCATAATGAGCACAGGGATGGTGGGAGCCCCTCATAATGAGCACAGCACAGGGATGGGGGAGCCCCTCATAATGAGCACAGCACAGGGATGGGGGGAGCCCCTCATAATGAGCACAGCACAGGGATGGGGGGAGCCCCTCATAATGAGCACAGCACAGGGATGGGAGGAGCCCCTCATAATGAGCACAGGGATGGTGGGGGCCCCTCATAATGAGCACAGCACAGGGATGGTGGGAGCCCCTCATAATGAGCACAGCACAGGGATGGGGGGAGCCCCTCATAATGAGCACAGCACAGGGATGGTGGGGAGCCCCTCATAATGAGCACAGCACAGGGATGGTGGGGGCCCCTCATAATGAGCACAGGGATGGGGGGAGCCCCTCATAATGAGCACAGCACAGGGATGGGGGGGGGCCCTCATAATGAGCACAGCACAGGGATGGGGGGAGCCCCTCATAATGAGCACAGCACAGGGATGGGGGGAGCCCCTCATAATGAGCACAGCACAGGGATGGTGGGGGCCCCTCATAATGAGCACAGCACAGGGATGGTGGGAGCCCCTCATAATGAGCACAGCACAGGGATGGGGGGAGCCCCTCATAATGAGCACAGCACAGGGATGGTGGGGGCCCCTCATAATGAGCACAGCACAGGGATGGGGGAGCCCCTCATAATGAGCACAGCACAGGGATGGTGGGGGCCCCTCATAATGAGCACAGTACAGGGATGGGGGGAGCCCCTCATAATGAGCACAGGGATGGGAGGAGCCCCTCATAATGAGCACAGGGATGGTGGGGGCCCCTCATAATGAGCACAGGGATGGTTGGGGCCCCTCATAATGAGCACAGCACAGGGATGGTGGGGGCCCCTCATAATGAGCACAGCACAGGGATGGGAGGAGCCCCTCATAATGAGCACAGCACAGGGATGTTGGGAGCCCCTCATAATGAGCACAGCACAGGGATGGTGGGAGCCCCTCATAATGAGCACAGGGATGGGGGGAGCCCCTCATAATGAGCACAGCACAGGGATGGGGGGAGCCCCTCATAATGAGCACAGCACAGGGATGGGGGGAGCCCCTCATAATGAGCACAGGGATGGGGGGAGCCCCTCATAATGAGCACAGCACAGGGATGGGAGGAGCCCCTCATAATGAGCACAGCACAGGGATGGGGGGAGCTCCTCATAATGAGCACAGCACAGGGATGGGAGGAGCCCCTCATAATGAGCACAGCACAGGGATGGTGGGAGCCCCTCATAATGAGCACAGGGATGGGGGGAGCCCCTCATAATGAGCACAGCACAGGGATGGGAGGAGCCCCTCATAATGAGCACAGCACAGGGATGGGGGGAGCTCCTCATAATGAGCACAGCACAGGGATGGGGGGAGCCCCTCATAATGAGCACAGTACAGGGATGGGGGGAGCCCCTCATAATGAGCACAGGGATGGGGGGAGCCCCTCATAATGAGCACAGGGATGGGAGGAGCCCCTCATAATGAGCACAGGGATGGTTGGGGCCCCTCATAATGAGCACAGCACAGGGATGGTTGGGGCCCCTCATAATGAGCACAGCACAGGGATGGTTGGGGCCCCTCATAATGAGCACAGCACAGGGATGGTTGGGGCCCCTCATAATGAGCACAGCACAGGGATGGTTGGGGCCCCTCATAATGAGCACAGCACAGGGATGGTGGGGGCCCCTCATAATGAGCACAGCACAGGGATGGGGGGGGGGCCCTCATAATGAGCACAGCACAGGGATGGTGGGGGCCCCTCATAATGAGCACAGCACAGGGATGGTGGGGGCCACTCATAATGAGCACAGCACAGGGATGGTGGGGGCCCCTCATAATGAGCACAGCACAGGGATGGTGGAAGCCCCTCATAATGAGCACAGCACAGGGATGGTGGGAGTCCCTCATAATGAGCACAGCACAGGGATGGGGGGAGCCCCTCATAATGAGCACAGCACAGGGATGGGGGGAGCCCCTCATAATGAGCACAGCACAGGGATGGTGGGAGCCCCTCATAATGAGCACAGGGATGGTTGGGGTCCCTCATAATGAGCACAGCACAGGGATGGGGGGGGCCCCTCATAATGAGCACAGCACAGGGATGGGGGGAGCCCCTCATAATGAGCACAGCACAGGGATGAGGGGGAGCCCCTCATAATGAGCACAGCACAGGGATGGGGGGGCCCCTCATAATGAGCACAGCACAGGGATGGGAGGAGCCCCTCATAATGAGCACAGCACAGGGATGGTGGGAGCCCCTCATAATGAGCACAGCACAGGGATGGGGGGGCCCCTCATAATGAGCACAGCACAGGGATGGGAGGAGCCCCTCATAATGAGCACAGCACAGGGATGGTGGGAGCCCCTCATAATGAGCACAGCACAGGGATGGTGGGGGCCCCTCATAATGAGCACAGCACAGGGATGGGGGGGCCCCTCATAATGAGCACAGCACAGGGATGGGAGGAGCCCCTCATAATGAGCGCAGCACAGGGATGGTGGGAGCCCCTCATAATGAGCACAGCACAGGGATGGTGGGAGCCCCTCATAATGAGCACAGCACAGGGATGGGGGGAGCCCCTCATAATGAGCACAGGGATGGTGGGAGCCCCTCATAATGAGCACAGGGATGGTGGGGGCCCCTCATAATGAGCACAGCACAGGGATGGGGGGAGCCCCTCATAATGAGCACAGCACAGGGATGGTGGGGGCCCCTCATAATGAGCACAGCACAGGGATGAGGGGGAGCCCTCATAATGAGCACAGCACAGGGATGGGGGGAACCCCTCATAATGAGCACAGCACAGGGATGGGGGGAGCCCCTCATAATGAGCACAGCACAGGGATGGTGGGGGCCCCTCATAATGAGCACAGCACAGGGATGGTGGGAGCCCCTCATAATGAGCACAGCACAGGGATGGGAGGAGCCCCTCATAATGAGCACAGCACAGGGATGGTGGGAGCCCCTCATAATGAGCACAGGGATGGGGGGAGCCCCTCATAATGAGCACAGGGATGGGGGGAGCCCCTCATAATGAGCACAGCACAGGGAAGGGAGGAGCCCCTCATAATGAGCACAGCACAGGGATGGGGGGAGCCCCTCATAATGAGCACAGCACAGGGATGAGGGGGAGCCCTCATAATGAGCACAGCACAGGGATGGGGGGAGCCCCTCATAATGAGCACAGCACAGGGATGAGGGGGAGCCCTCATAATGAGCACAGCACAGGGATGGGGGGAGCCCCTCATAATGAGCACAGCACAGGGATGGGGGGGAGCTCCTCATAATGAGCACAGCACAGGGATGAGGGGGAGCCCTCATAATGAGCACAGCACAGGGATGGTGGGAGCCCCTCATAATGAGCACAGGGATGGTGGGGGCCCCTCATAATGAGCACAGCACAGGGATGGGGGGAGCCCCTCATAATGAGCACAGCACAGGGATGGTGGGAGCCCCTCATAATGAGCACAGCACAGGGATGGGGGGAGCCCCTCATAATGAGCACAGCACAGGGATGGTGGGGGCCCCTCATAATGAGCACAGCACAGGGATGAGGGGGAGCCCTCATAATGAGCACAGCACAGGGATGGGGGGAGCCCCTCATAATGAGCACAGCACAGGGATGGGGGGAGCCCCTCATAATGAGCACAGCACAGGGATGGTGGGGGCCCCTCATAATGAGCACAGCACAGGGATGGTGGGAGCCCCTCATAATGAGCACAGCACAGGGATGGTGGGAGCCCCTCATAATGAGCACAGGGATGGGAGGAGCCCCTCATAATGAGCACAGGGATGGTTGGGGTCCCTCATAATGAGCACAGCACAGGGATGGGGGGGGGCCCTCATAATGAGCACAGCACAGGGATGGTGGGGGCCCCTCATAATGAGCACAGCACAGGGATGGGAGGAGCCCCTCATAATGAGCACAGGGATGGTGGGAGCCCCTCATAATGAGCACAGCACAGGGATGGGGGGAGCCCCTCATAATGAGCACAGCACAGGGATGGGAGGAGCCCCTCATAATGAGCACAGGGATGGTGGGGGCCCCTCATAATGAGCACAGCACAGGGATGGGGGGAGCCCCTCATAATGAGCACAGCACAGGGATGGTGGGAGCCCCTCATAATGAGCACAGCACAGGGATGGGGGGAGCCCCTCATAATGAGCACAGCACAGGGATGGTGGGGGCCCCTCATAATGAGCACAGCACAGGGATGGTGGGGGCCCCTCATAATGAGCACAGCACAGGGATGAGGGGGAGCCCTCATAATGAGCACAGGGATGGTGGGGGCCCCTCATAATGAGCACAGCACAGGGATGAGGGGGAGCCCTCATAATGAGCACAGCACAGGGATGGGGGGAGCCCCTCATAATGAGCACAGCATAGGGATGGGGGGAGCCCCTCATAATGAGCACAGCACAGGGATGGGGGGAGCCCCTCATAATGAGCACAGCACAGGGATGGTGGGGGCCCCTCATAATGAGCACAGCACAGGGATGGGGGGAGCCCCTCATAATGAGCACAGCACAGGGATGGGGGGAGCCCCTCATAATGAGCACAGCACAGGGATGGTGGGAGCCCCTCATAATGAGCACAGCACAGGGATGGGAGGAGCCCCTCATAATGAGCACAGCGCAGGGATGGTGGGAGCCCCTCATAATGAGCACAGCACAGGGATGGTGGGAGCCCCTCATAATGAGCACAGCACAGGGATGGTTGGGGCCCCTCATAATGAGCACAGCACAGGGATGGGGGGAGCCCCTCATAATGAGCACAGCACAGGGATGGTGGGAGCCCCTCATAATGAGCACAGCACAGGGATGGTGGGGGCCCCTCATAATGAGCACAGCACAGGGATGGTGGGAGCCCCTCATAATGAGCACAGCACAGGGATGGTGGGAGCCCCTCATAATGAGCACAGGGATGGGAGGAGCCCCTCATAATGAGCACAGGGATGGTTGGGGTCCCTCATAATGAGCACAGCACAGGGATGGGGGGGGGCCCTCATAATGAGCACAGCACAGGGATGGTGGGGGCCCCTCATAATGAGCACAGCACAGGGATGGGAGGAGCCCCTCATAATGAGCACAGGGATGGTGGGAGCCCCTCATAATGAGCACAGCACAGGGATGGGGGGAGCCCCTCATAATGAGCACAGCACAGGGATGGGAGGAGCCCCTCATAATGAGCACAGGGATGGTGGGGGCCCCTCATAATGAGCACAGCACAGGGATGGGGGGAGCCCCTCATAATGAGCACAGCACAGGGATGGTGGGAGCCCCTCATAATGAGCACAGCACAGGGATGGGGGGAGCCCCTCATAATGAGCACAGCACAGGGATGGTGGGGGCCCCTCATAATGAGCACAGCACAGGGATGGTGGGGGCCCCTCATAATGAGCACAGCACAGGGATGAGGGGGAGCCCTCATAATGAGCACAGGGATGGTGGGGGCCCCTCATAATGAGCACAGCACAGGGATGAGGGGGAGCCCTCATAATGAGCACAGCACAGGGATGGGGGGAGCCCCTCATAATGAGCACAGCATAGGGATGGGGGGAGCCCCTCATAATGAGCACAGCACAGGGATGGGGGGAGCCCCTCATAATGAGCACAGCACAGGGATGGTGGGGGCCCCTCATAATGAGCACAGCACAGGGATGGGGGGAGCCCCTCATAATGAGCACAGCACAGGGATGGGGGGAGCCCCTCATAATGAGCACAGCACAGGGATGGTGGGAGCCCCTCATAATGAGCACAGCACAGGGATGGGAGGAGCCCCTCATAATGAGCACAGCGCAGGGATGGTGGGAGCCCCTCATAATGAGCACAGCACAGGGATGGTGGGAGCCCCTCATAATGAGCACAGCACAGGGATGGTTGGGGCCCCTCATAATGAGCACAGCACAGGGATGGGGGGAGCCCCTCATAATGAGCACAGCACAGGGATGGGGGGAGCCCCTCATAATGATAAATTTATCATAACGAACTTTCGTTATTGTTCCGAAAATGTTACAAACCTAACGAAAATTCGTATTTCGTACGAATCCGAATTGAATTTCAGACACGAATTACAAATTAATTATAATACGAAACAGAACGAAACAAAACAAATTTATTGATGGCGCACATGTCTAGTAGATTTACTGCTACAAGGCGGCCATTCTGTGCAGAATCACATATATATATAAAATGTGTTTAGCTAAATTTGTTTCATTCGTTTAATTCGTTTTTTTCGGAATTCGTTTCGTTTATTCGTTTTCGAATCGATTCAAAAAGTTTTCAAAATAGGTTGGACTTGATGGACTTGTGTCTTTTTTTTTACCTCACCTATGTAACTATGTGACTCGAATTTGAAAACTTTTCGAATAGTTTTCGAATTTGAATAGTTTTCCAATTTCCAAAAAGAATAAAATAGACTAGAAAATAAAGAAATAGAATAGAATTTTTTTTTCTATTCTATTCCTTAATATTCTACTCTATTTAATTGGAAATTGGAAATTCGAAAACTATTCAAATTCGAAAACAATTCGAATTTTAATTTTGTCCGAATTTTCTAAAAGTTTCACGCCTAAACCTGTTTCGGATTCGAATTTGAAAACTATTCGAATTCGAAAATGATTCGTATTTGAATTTCATCCGAATTTTTTTTCCCGTCATTTCAGGATTCGTTCTAAGTCAGTACTATTCCAATTCGGAACGAAACGAACCGCACATGTCTAGTGCAAATAAATGTAAACAGCAGAGTGATGTGATCAAATACCACCAAAATAAAGCTCTATTTGTGGGGGAAAAAAAAGGGCGTCAGTTTTATTTATGTACATCGTCGCACGACTGCGCAATTGTCAGTTAGGCAGTGCCGTATCGCAAACAATGGCCTGGTCCTGATGGGGGTAAAATCTTTTGGAGGTGAAATGGGTATGGCAGGTTGTCAGTATACTGCCCGTCACGCATGCGCATATTTGTGGCGTAGAAACGCTCTGCCTTCTGGGACAGCTGTGGGGCTATCCCAGAAGGCCAGAAACCTGGGAGTGCTGCTTTGCAGCACAAAAAGATATAAAGAGGGGGAAATTTTTTATTTTTTTATATAGTTTTCCTGTAAGAGGGAGGGGGGGAAGGGATAAAATAAAAAATAGATGTTGGAAGGACTTTAGTTCCGCTTTAAATAGTTCTAGCGCTACATGTTTGATATTGCTGCCACCTAGTGGCCATATAAAGCATGTCAGGTTTAATTATGAACCAGCTATAGCCACTTGCTGCCAAATCCTGTACCTGGTACGTCATGTGACTTGAAGTGGTTGTAGGAGGATTATATGCAGCTGCCAGCATCACCCGGTACTGTTTTTTTAGAGAGGACGGTCAGATCTGTTGTAATAGCAATCGGAGCGGCTAAGTAGCCGCTGGATTGCTATTACAAGCAGAAGGAGGGGACGTTCCCCCTCCCCTCCTGCCACCTTCCATGACTCTCTTGGTCTCTCCCGTCCCACCGGGAGACCTGAGCTACCAGCCGGCACGCCCGCCGGCTAGTCGGAGACCCATAAAAATCCAGGATCGCCTTGTATCGGGTCTCCACTATGGTAACCCGGATGCGATGGCCCCGGATGTCAACTGCGCTATTTTTTGAAAAGCGAAAGTATTCAAAAACACAGATCTTGGCGTTTTGAATACTTTCAAGGGCAGAGGAGGGTATTGGGGGGTCCAGATCCCTTCATAAAGAGTAACCTGCCATGTGCCTATCGCTTGTCACAGGGATGTTTACATTCCTTGTGACAGCAATAGCAGTGATAAAAAAATTAAATAAAAATCAAAGCAGAAATAAAAAAAAATGTAATAAATTAAAAATATATATAAAAAAAAATGTAAGTTGGCTCGTACCACCGTGCTAGTGCGGAAGGGCGAACAAACAAATGTCAGTCCCGCATGCACGCAAACAGCGATCGGCCCACATATGTGAGGTACCCCCACAAACATCAGATCGTAGCAGTAATTCTAGCACTGGACCACCTACATCTAAAGTGGTGACCTGTAAAGGGTTTTAAAGCGTCGCCTACGGATAGTAAAATTTACACCTTTTGTCGCAGTTGCGTGCGCAATTTTAAAGTGTGACATGTTTGGTATCTATTTATTGGTATGACCTCAGCTTTTAAATGTTACAAAAAATGGGTTACATATTGTTTTTTTTTTGCATTAAAAAGTGTATTTTTCCCCAAAAATTGTGATTGAAAAAACGCTGTGCAAATACCGTGTGTCAAAAAAAATTAATAAAAAAATCGGAAAATTAAAAAAAACACCAATTTATTCTCTAGGTCCTCTGCTTTAAGGAAATGTTTATTATGTTTGGGAGTTTAAAGTAATTTTCTAGCAAAAAAACCCCCAAAAACTGATTTTACATGTGAACAAAAAGTGCCAGAAAATGCCTGGTCTTCAACGGGATAGTCTATATCAGTGTTTTTCAACCGAGTGCCATTTGCGTCCCGTGTCCATGACATCCTGACGTTACCCAGTTTACCATGAATCAGCATCATGCATTGCAATGCTGCAAGGTGGGGAGACCACCAGCATTGTAAAAACCAATGAAGCTCTAGGGCCAGGCACACAGCGTCATTTATTGCTGTGGTGCTGGTGGCTGGTCCTCCTGAAACATGGAGAGGCATGGTGCTGATCCAGGGCAGGTGATCCAGAAACATGGAGATGCTTGATGCTGATCCAGGGCAGGTGGTCCAGAAACATGGAGACGTATGATGCTGATCTATGGCAGGAGGTCCTGAAACATAGAGATGCATGATGCTAAAACAGGGCAGGTGGTCCCAAAACATGGAGATGCATGATGCTGATCCAGGGCAGGTGGTCCCAAAACATGGAGATGCATGACGCTGATCCAGGGCAGGTGGTCTCGAAACATGGAGACGCATGACGCTGATCCAGGGCAGGTGGTCTTGAAACACGGAGATGTATGATGCTGTTCCAGGGCAAGTGGTCCCAAAACATGGAGACACATGATGCTGATCCAGGGCAGGTGGTCTCGAAACACGGAGGCACATGATGCTGATCCAGGGCAGGTGGTCCCGAAACATGGAGACGCATGACGCTGATCCAGGGCAAGTGGTCCCAAAACATGGAGACACATGATGCTGATCCAGGGCAGGTGGTCTCGAAACACGGAGGCACATGATGCTGATCCAGGGCAGGTGGTCCCGAAACATGGAGATGCATAACGCTGATCCAGGGCAGGTGGTCTCGAAACATGGAGACGCATGATGCTGATCCAGGGCAGGTGGTCTCGAAACATGGAGACACATGATGCTGATCCAGGGCAGGTGGTCCCGAAACATGGAGACTCATGATGCTGATCCAGGGCAGGTGGTCTTGAAACATGGAGACGCATGATGCTGATCCAGGGCAGGTGGTCCCGAAACATGGAGACGTATGATGCTGATCCAGGGCAGGTGGTCTCGAAACATGGAGACGAATGATGCTGATCCAGGGCAGGTGGTCCTGAAACATGGAGATGTATGATGCTGAACCAGGGCAGGTGGTCTCGAAACATGCAGGTGCATGACACTGATCCAGGGCAGGTGGTCCTGAAACATGGAGACGCATGATGCTGATCCATGGCAGGTGGTCCCGAAACATGGAGACGCATGATGCTGATCCATGGCAGGTGGTCCTGAAACATAGAGATGCATGATGCTAAAACAGGGAAGGTGGTCCCAAAACATGGAGACGCATGATGCTGATCCAGGGCAGGTGGTCTCGAAACATGGAGACGAATGATGCTGATCCAGGGCAGGTGGTCCTGAAACATGGAAATGTATGATGCTGAACCAGGGCAGGTGGTCTCGAAACATGCAGGTGCATGACACTGACCCAGGGCAGGTGGTCCTGAAACATGGAGACGCATGATGCTGATCCATGGCAGGTGGTCCCGAAACATGGAGACGCATTATGCTGATCCATGGCAGGTGGTCCTGAAACATAGAGATGCATGATGCTAAAACAGGGCAGGTGGTCCCAAAACATGGAGATGCATGATGCTGATCCAGGGCAGGTGGTCCCAAAACATGGAGACGCATGATGCTGATCCAGGGCAGGTGGTCTCGAAACATGGAGACGTATGATGCTGATCCAGGGCAGGTGGTCTCGAAACATGCAGATGCATGACACTGATCCAGGGCAGGTGGTCCTGAAACATGGAGACGTATGATGCTTATCCAGGGCAGGTGACCTGCAGGCCCACTATATGCAAAAAGACAAAAGAGGGCGCGCCAGCCTCTTGCTTTAACCAAAACATAATTTATTTAGAAGTTAAAATAGGTAATTATACTCACAAATGGAGATTACAGAAAGGCTCATCACAAATATCCACAACAAAGCCAACTGGGACTGCTGAGCATGCCTCCAGATGGACTGGGGAGATGCCACAAAGGCCTGCAGACGCTGATGCGTTTCAAGGATGGCCCCTTTTTCTTCAGAACTATGAACATTGCAGGCTCATTGATGGAGGTGGGGAGGGAAGGCTCATTGATGGAGGTGGGGAGGGAAGGCTCATTGATGGAGGTGAGAAGGAAAGGCTCATTGATGGAGGCGGGTAGGAAAGGCTCATTGATGGAGGTGGGGAGGGAAGGCTCATTGAGGGGGGTGGGGAGGGAAGGCTCATTGATGGAGGTGAGGAGGGAAGGCTCATTGATGGAGGTGGGGAGGGAAGGCTCATCAAAGGAGGTGGGGGGGAAGGCTTATTGATGGAGGTGGGGGGGGGCTCATTGATAGAGGTGAGGGGGAGGCTTATTGATGGAGGTGGGGGGAGGCTTATTGATGGAGGTGGGGAGGGAAGGCTCATTGATGGAGGTGGGAGGGGGGAAGGCTCATTGATGGAGGTGGCGAGGGAAGACTAATTGATGGAGGGGGGTAGGGAAGGCTCATTGATGGAGGTGGGGAGGGAAGGCTCATTTATGGAGGTGGGGAGGGAAGGCTCATTGATGGAGGTGGGGAGGGAAGGCTCATTGATTGAGATGGGGAGGTAAGGCTCATTGATGGAGGTGGGGAGGGAAGGCTCATTGATTGAGGTGGGGAGGTAAGGCTCATTGATGGAGGGGGGTAGGGAAGGCTCATTGATGGAGGTGGGAAGGGAAGGCTCATTGATGGAGATGGGGAGGGAAGACTAATTGATGGAGGGGGGTAGGGAAGGCTCATTGATGGAGGTGGGGAGGGAAGGCTCATTTATGGAGGTGGGGAGGGAAGGCTCATTGATGGAGGTGGGGAGGGAAGGCTCATTGATTGAGGTGGGGAGGTAAGGCTCATTGATGGAGGTGGGGAGGGAAGGCTCATTGATTGAGGTGGGGAGGTAAGGCTCATTGATGGAGGTGGGGAGGGAAGGCTCATTGATGGAGGTGGGGAGGGAAGGCTCATTGATGGAGGTGGGGGAGGGAAGGCTCATTGATGGAGGTGGGTAGGGAAGGCTCATTGATGGAGGTGGGGAGGGAAGGCTCATTGATAGAGGTGGGGGGAAAACTAATTGATGGAGGTGGGGAGGGAAGGCTCATTGATGTAGGTGGTGGGAGGGAAGGCTAGTTGATGGAGGTGGGGGGTGGCTCATTGATTGAGGTTGGGAGGGAAGGTTCATTGGTGGAGGTGGGGGAGGGGGGGCTCATTGATGGAGGTTGGGATTGAAGGCTCATTAATGGAGGTGGGGAGGGAAGGCTCATTGATGAAGGTGGGGAGGGAAGGCTCCTTGGTGGAGATGGGGAGTGGAGGCTCATTGGTGGAGGTGGGGAGGGAAGGCTTATTGATGGAGGTGGGGAGGGAAGGCTAATTAATGGAGGTGGTGGGAGGGAAGGCTCATTGATGGAGGTGGGGAGGGAAGTCTCATTGATGGAGGTGAGAAGGGAAGGCTCATTGATGGAGGCGGGTAGGGAAGGCTCATTGATGGAGGTGGGGAGGGAAGGCTCATTGATGGAGGTGGGGAAGGCTCATTGATGGAGGTGGGGAGGGAAGGCTCATTGATGTAGGTGGTGGGAGGGAAGGCAAGTTGATGGAGGTGGGGGGTGACTCATTGATTGAGGTTGGGAGGGAAGGTTCATTGGTGGAGGTGGGGGAGGGGGACCTCATTGATGGAGGTTGGGATTGAAGGCTCATTAATGGAGGTGGGGAGGGAAGGCTCATTGATGAAGGTGGGGAGGGAAGGCTCATTGGTGGAGATGGGGAGTGGAGGCTCATTGGTGGAGGTGGGGAGGGAAGGCTTATTGATGGAGGTGGGGAGGGAAGGCTAATTAATGGAGGTGGTGGGAGGGAAGGCTCATTAATGGAGGTGGGGAGGGAAGTCTCATTGATGGAGGTGAGAAGGGAAGGCTCATTGATGGAGGCGGGTAGGGAAGGCTCATTGATGGAGGTGGGGAGGGAAGGCTCATTGATGGAGGTGGGGAAGGCTCATTGATGGAGGTGGGGGGTGGAAGGCTCATTGATGGAGGTGGGGGAGGGAAGGATCCTTGATGGAGGTGGGGAGGGAAGGCTCATTGATGGAGGTGGGGAGAGAAGGCTCATTGATGGAGGTGTGGGGAGGCTCATTGATGAAGGTGGGGAGGGAAGGCTCATTTATAGAGGTGGGGGGAAAAATCATTGATGGAGGTGGGGAGAGAAGGTTCATTGATGGAGGAGGGGAGGGAAGGCTCATTGATGGAGGTTGGGAGGGAAGGCTCATTGATGGAGGTGGTGGGAGGGAAGGCTCGATGATGAAGGTGGTGGGTGGCTCATTGATTGAGGTGGGGAGGGAAGGTTCATTGGTGGAGGTGGGGGAGGGGGGGCTCATTGATGGAGGTGAGGATTGAAGGCTCATTGATGGAGATGGGGAGGGAAGGCTCATTGATGGAGGTGAGGAGGGAAGGCTCATTAATGTAGGTGGTGGGAGGGAAGGCTCATTGATGGAGGTGGTGGGTGGCTCATTGATTGAGGTGGGGAGGGAAGGTTCATTGGTGGAGGTGGGGGAGGGAGGGGCTCATTGATGGAGGTGGGGGGGGGCTCATTGATGGAGGTGGGGAGGGAAGGCTCCTTGATGGAGGTGGGGGGGGCTCATTGATGGAGGTGGGGTGGAGGCTCATTGATGGAGGTGGAGAGGAAGGCTCCTTGATGGAGGTGGGGAGGGAAGGCTCATCGATGGAGGTGGGGGAGGGAAGGCTCATTGATGGAGGTGGGGGAGGGAAGGCTCATTGATGGAGGTGGGGGAGGGAAGGCTCAATGATGGAGGTGGGAGGAGGAAATGCTCATTGATGGAGGTGGGAGGAGGGAAGGCTCATTGATGGAGGTGGGAAGGGAAGGCTCATTGATGGGGGTGGGGAGGGAAGGCTCATTGATGGGGGTGGGAGGGAAGGCTCATTTATGGAGGTGTGAGGTGTGGGGGGGGGGGTGGCTCATTGATGGAGGTGGGGAGGGAATGCTCATTAATGGAGGTGGGGAGGGAAGGCTCATTGATGGAGGTGGGGAGGGAAGGCTCATTGATGGAGGTGGGGAAGGCTCATTGATGCAGGTGGGGAGGGAAGTCTCATTGATGGGGGTGGGGAGGGAAGGCTCATTTATGGAGGTGGGGAAGGCTCATTGATGCAGGTGGGGAGGGAAGGCTCATTGATGGGGGTGGGGAGGGAAGGCTCATTTATGGAGCTGTGGGGGGGGGGGGGGGGGTGGCTCATTGATGGAGGTGGGGAGGGAATTCTCATTGATGGAGGTGGGGAGGGAAGGCTCATTGATGGAGGTGGGGAGGGAAGGCTCATTGATGGAGGTGGGGAGGGAAGGCTCATTGATGGAGGTGGGGAAGGCTCATTGATGGAGGTGGGGAGGGAAGGCTCATTGATGGAGGTGGGGAGGGAATTCTCATTGATGGAGGTGGGGGGAGGCTCATTGATGGAGGTAGGGAGGGAAGGCTCATTGATGCAGGTGGGGAGGGAAGGCTCATTGATGGGGGTGGGGAGGGAAGGCTCATTTATGGAGGTGTGGGGGGGGGGGGGGGTGGCTCATTGATGGAGGTGGGGAGGGAATTCTCATTGATGGAGGTGGGGGAGGGAAGGCTCATTTATGGAGGTGTGTGTGTGTGTGTGTGGGGGGGGGGGGGGTGGCTCATTGATGGAGGTGGGGAGGGAAGGCTCATTGATGGAGGTGGGGAGGGAAGGCTCATTAATGGAGGTGGGGAGGGAAGGCTCATTGATGGAGGTGGGGAGGGAAGGCTCATTGATGGAGGTGGGGAGGGAAGACTCATTGATGGAGGTGGGGAGGGAAGGCTCATTGATGGAGGTGGGGAGGGAAGGCTCATTGATGGAGGTGGGGAGGGAAGGCTCATTGATGGAGGTGGGGAAGGCTCATTGATGCAGGTGGGGAGGGAAGGCTGTCTCCCTATTGTGCTCCTGCGTTGTCACCCTGTCAGTCACCAGAGACCATGGCGTTGACCCCAGGCAGGTGCCCCGAAGGATATTGCGCTAGCGGGGTCCTTCATCGGAAGCATATGAGGAAGTCATTCCAGAGAAATGATATGCAACCTATGCTGGAGAAAGTGCATGCAGAAGGGAAGCGGCAACAAGATGGGGAAAAGAGTAAAACAAAGCTAACAAGCGGAAGGAGCCTGCGGTGAACTCTCTGAGCTCAGGGTGACCCCCATCCTGGGATAGGAGGATCAGTGTGGGAATATTCTGTAAGTCCGGGTGGAATGCACTCGGCTCTCGGCTTCACATCTTTGGGGATTTGTGTGTAAAACTGATCAGCTGATCCCTACAAATAGTAAGTGAAGTCAGCGCTGGAGTGAAGAATGTTGGCAGCTAACAATGGAGGTCAATACACACTCACCGGACACTTTATAAGGTACAAATTGCTAATCAGCCAATCACATGGCAGCAACCTAATGCATTTAGCCATCTAGACGTGGTGAAGACGACTTGCTGATGTTCAAAGCGAGCAACAGAATGGGGAAGAAAGGGGATTGAAGTGACTCTGAACGTGGCGTGGGTTGTTGGTGGCAGACGGGTTGGTCTGAGTATTTCTGGGATTTTCACACACAACCATCTCTTGGGGTTTACAGAGAATGGTGGGAAAAAGGAGAAAACATCCAGTGAGCGGCAGTTGTGTGGAGGAAAATGCCTTGTTGATGTCAGAGGTCAGAGGAGAATGGGCAGACTGGTTCCAGATGATAGAAAGCCAACAGAAACTCAAATAACCACTCGTCACACCCAAGGTATGCAGAACACCATCTCTGAACGCACAACACATCCAACCTTGCAGCAGATGGGCTACAGCAGCAGAAGACCACAGCGGGTGGCACTCCTGGCACTCCTACGGACTAAGACTGGAATGCCATTAAAGTTCATGTGCGTGTGAAGGCAGGCATCCCAATACTTTTGACAATATAGCGTAACTGTGAAAGCTCCTGCGGCGCAGGGACTGATGTGAATGTAGAACCTCTTAGGTAAAGTGCTGTTCCAAGATGAACCACCAGAGGGGGCAAGTGTCCTCACACTCAAACTGGTGTTAGATCACAATGTATCGATTTGATTCGTCTCATTTATGCAACTTTTATGCTTTTCCCCCCACAACACTTCACAGAAAACAGTCCCCAGCTCAGCCACACACCGATTCGCCAAGCAATGAAACGCGCCGCCAGCGGGACTAACGGCAGTTATAAAAAAAAAGAACAGCCAACATTTGAAAATTATTAGGCGGGACAGCTTAAAAGTGGTATTAAAGCAATGATATTAAAATTAAATTAAAAGTGTTATTAAAAAAAATAAAAATTATTAATTAGAATTAATAAATTAATTAAAATTTAATTATTAAATTAAAAGCGGGTTTAAAAATGAAATTAATAATTTAATTTAAATGAATTTAATAATTGTAAATAATAATTTCATTTTTAATACCACCTTTAATTTAATAATTTAATTCATTTAAATTAAATTATTAAATTAAAAATAGTATTAAAAATGAAATGATTAATTACATTATTAAATTGATTATTACATATAAAATTAATAATTAGAATTATTAAATTAATTAAAATTGAATTATTAAATTAAAAGTGGGTTTAAAAATGAAATTAATAATTTATTTGAAATGAGTTTAATAATTTTAATTAATCATTTCATTTTTGATACCACTTTTAATTTAGAGAAACGCGATGAAAGCAATGAAATGCGCCACCAGCGGGACTTACGGCAGTTATAAAAGAAAAGAGCGGCCAACATTTAAAAAATTGTTAGGAGGGACAGCTTAAAAGTGGTATTAAACCAATGAAATGAAAATGAAATTCAAAGTGGTATAAAAAATAAAAATGAATAATTAGAATTATTAAATTAATTAAAATTGAATTATTAAATTCAAAAGTGGTAGGTCAGTGTAGGAATCAGGTAGGTCAGTGTAGTGGTCAGGTAGGTCAGTGTAGTGGTCAGGTAGGTCAGTGTAGGAATAAGGTAGGTCAGTGTAGTGGTCAGGTAGGTCAGTGTAGGGATCAGGTAGGTCAGTGTGGTGGTCAGGTAGGTCAGTGTGGTGGTCAGGTAGGTCAGTGTAGGGATCAGGTAGGTCAGTGTAGGGATCAGGTAGGTCAGTGTGGTGGTCAGGTAGGTCAGTGTAGGGATCAGGTAGGTCAGTGTAGGGATCAGGTAGGTCAGTGTGGTGGTCAGGTAGGTCAGTGTAGGGATCAGGTAGGTCAGTGTAGTGGTCAGGTAGGTCAGTGTAGGAATAAGGTAGGTCAGTGTAGTGGTCAGGTAGGTCAGTGTGGTGGTCAGGTAGGTCAGTGTAGGAATCAGGTACGTCAGTGTAGGGATCAGGTAGGTCAGTGTAGGGATCAGGTAGGTCAGTGTAGTGGTCGGATAGGTCAGTGTAGTGGTCAGGTAGGTCAGTGTAGGAATCAGGTACGTCAGTGTAGGGATCAGGTAGGTCAGTGTAGGGATCAGGTAGGTCAGTGTAGGAATCAGGTACGTCAGTGTAGGGATCAGGTAGGTCAGTGTAGTGGTCGGATAGGTCAGTGTAGTGGTCAGGTAGGTCAGTGTAGGGATCAGGTAGGTCAGTGTAGTGGTCGGGTAGGTCAGTGTAGTGGTCGGGTAGGTCAGTGTAGTGGTCAGGTAGGTCAGTGTAGGGATCAGGTAGGTCAGGTAGGTCAGTGTAGTGGTCAGGTAGGTCAGTGTAGTGGTCGGGTAGGTCAATGTAGTGGTCAGGTAGGTCAGTACTACTGTACTAGTGGAAGGGACTGCTACAAGTCCATGGGTTAGGGGGCGCAAATTACTTACCTTGCCTCGGGTGCTGACAGCCCACGTTACGCCACGGAGTCTGAGGGGGGCAGAATTATTGTTGGTTAGTAGGGGGATCAAATACTTATTTTACTCGCTGAACTGAAACTCCATTTATAACATTTGTATTGTGTGTTTTTTCTGGATTTTTGGTTGATATTCTGTCTCTACCATATAAAATACACCTGTGATAAGAATTATAGACCCTTCATTTCTATGTAAGTGGGGCAAACTTATCCAATCTGCAGGGGAGACGATCATTATTTCCCCCGCTGTATATATATATATATGTGTGTGAATTCAGCTTCAAGCGGAGAGCTCGCAGGGAGGTGATCCAGGCCGTGTGTCAGTTTAAAGGGCTCCCTGCCCGGCGTATTCAGCAGACATAAGGAATCCTGCGCAGGGGTAAGAAACAAAGTCCCAAAACAAAAGTCCAGCAAAGCAGTTTCACTCTTCAGTCGCACTGAATCTGTCAATGTCAGTACAACTTCCGGCGTGACTTGGAAGACGTCAGTGCGACTTCCTGCACAGATGTCTATACAAGTCACACCTGAACTTGCAAAAAGTGGTGCAGGAACTACTTTCTACATCGGTGCAACTTCGATGGAGTCGGAGTCGCGCCGATTTGACGGCTTCCATTGTGGATAATAGAGAGTGTCTTGTCATGAGATTTGGAACTTGCATGACGAGTTGAGCCGGTGTGACCGAGGAGCGGGGACTTAGTCCTCCTGGCTAATAAATAGACCTCGCTGGGTGTGCTCATCCTGCAGGTGTTTCCTCTTAGTTTGCTTCCCTTCTTTCTCAGAACCTCTCTGATGAACCCAAATTATACCCCCAGGTGGGGGGCAAGGTGTGCCCAGTGCTTAACCCCTTGCTGCCCCCAGACCTCTCACCGCTACCCATTCACCTTATGAACCACAAAATTCTACGTGGCAGATACACTCCATTGATAACAGACTGTTTGTCACATACCCCCTCCCCCCTCTGTTTGAACCCGTGGGTTCAAATACCAGCCACCAAACAGCGGGTTCTAGAAAGGGGTATCCACGTTCTTCTCGATTACGACCAGCCATGTGCTCCACTCCAAAAAATCTCGAGCGCCAGGAGCCAAATGGGTAACCCCTGCATTACGGTCCTTAGTCTGTGCCAACCATTTTAAGAGAGCACGGTCTGCTTTAAGTGGGAAGTGGCGCCCCGGCATGTACCCTGTTTTCCCTAAAATAAGACCTAGCGTGATTGTCAGTGATGGCTGCAATATAAGCCCTACCCCCCAAAAATAAGCCCTACCCTGAAAATAAGACCTACAAGGACTTTAACTAGGGCTTGTATGGGGGGTAGGGCTTATATTGCAGCCATCACCGACAATCACGCTAGGTGTTATTTTCGGGGAAACAGGGTAGTACCGTAGTGCCTCCAAGGCCCACTTAATGGTCTAATGCCCCCTACACACGATCGGACTTTCCAACAACAAAACCCCGGAATTTTGTTGCAAGGTTGTTGGCTCCAACTTGTCCTGCATACACACAGTCACACAAATGTTGGCCAACAATTACGAACGCGGTGACGTACAAGACGTACAAGACGTACGACGAGCCGAGAAAAAGATGAAGTTCAATAGCCGGTGCGGCTCCTTCTGCTTGATTCCGAGCATGCGTGGAACGTTTGTGCGACGGACTTGTGTACACACGATCGGAAATTCCGACAACAAAGTTTGGTTGGCCGAAAATTTAAGAACCTGCCAGCCAACATTTGTTGGCAGAAATTCCGACCACAAAATGTTCAATGGAGCGTACACACACGGTCGGACTTTTTCCGACAACGAGCTCACACCCAACATTTGTTGTCGGAAAATCCGATCGTGTGTACGGGACATAACACTCTCGCTCCACAATACTATAACGTCTTTCTGCCGGGGTCAGCTTCCGACCCGAATAGACCATCGGCCGGTGTTCTTCTCCTCCCACCACCTGGGACAGGACAGCCCCCATAACCTGTACTTGAGGCATCGGTCTGGACCACAAAGTCTGGGGCTACCAGCCTGTTTGCCCCTAGGACCTCCATCAGACCTTCCAAAACTGCTTCAGCCTCGGGCTTCCACTTATTCTCTACAGAGAAGCCTTTGCCCTTGGTAAGGTCAGTTAAGAGCGCTGCCATTGCATGGTTGCCAACTTTGTAAAAATATTTATAGGGGCACTTTTTTGTCTGTAGGCGGAGTCTTTTTATAATGAGGGGGCGGGGCATTCATTTGTAGGTGTAACGCAGCAGGGAAAGAAAAATGCCCCTGTTCCTCCTGCGTCTGCCAGTCCCCGCCCACTCTTCTATCCCCGCCGTGGGGCTGTATCTGAAGAGAGGGGGTGTGTGGGGGCGGGAAATATGAAAATTTGCAGATTCCTCTGTGTCAATGGTTCCTGCTTCCAGCCTGGACCCGCGGGTAGGGTTGCCACCTGATCGGGATTCACCCGGACAGTCCGGGTTTTGAATCATGTGTTCGGGTTTCAGGCACACTGAAACCCGGACGCATTTTTCAGACCGGGCTGCGGCTCCCCAAGTAAACAAGATAGTCACACACCCAAATCTGTTGCTGTCTGGGCACAGGTTTGGCATCACTGGGGTGGGGGGGGGCAGGGCAATTATGTCAGCAAGAGCAATTTGGCCACACCCACGCTTTGCGCACCGCATTACTACCCAAAGGTGCCCCACACCGCTAAAGTGTTTGGGTTTGGCTTGAAGAGAAGGTGACAACCCTACCCGCGGGTCACTGAACTGCCCCTGTCTCCCTCCCCTCCCCCCTCCAGTTCTTCCAAGACCTTCACAATTACCAGTTAGGCTGGCAATAGACAGTGCAAATTTGCACGATTCCCCCATCAACAAAGTCAGTGCTGACAGGGGAATCTCTCCCGCCCAGCAATTGTATTCTCCTGACAAACAGTGATTATCACCAGCAGCTATAGCGACTGCTAGCGATAATCATAAGAGTATCCAGCAGGCTGCTTGTACCCAAGTTGATCGATCAATTTGGTACATTCATTAATGGTTCAAATCTCCGCCAGTTCCTGCTGAACCCGCTGAGATTTAAACTGTCTATGGCTGGCCTTAGTACATAGGCAGCCCATACATTGATCGCTTTTTTTCATTCAACTATTAGATTGAATGAAAAAAAAAAAAATATCCAATCCCCTATCTACACATTATAGGTGGATGGGGGAATCCTCCCACTGTGTGCGGCAGAACTACCAGGGTGGTTGCTGTCCTGTCCCAGCTATTGACAGCGCTGGTCTTTGTCTCCATGGCAGCGGCGGCAGCACATTAGGACCCGGTGCTGATTACTTTATGGGGCTGATGGGCTCATGCTCAATTGGTTGTTAGAAATGGGCTCGGTGTGTTCAAACTCCCAGGTGACCGATTCCGCCAGGAAGCCGACACTGCGCACCGCTAATCACAGGCAGCAAGACATTTTCCGGTCCGCAGCTGCACAGTTCAGGAAATGTCTCACTGCCTGTGATTAGCGGTGTGCAGTGTCGGCTTCCTGGCGGGACAGTGTCGGCTTCCTGGCGGGACAGTGTCGGCTTCCTGGTGGGACAGTGTTGGCTTCCTGGTGGAACAGTGTCGGCTTCCTGGCGGGACAGTGTCAGCTTCCTGGTGGGACAGTGTCAGCTTCCTGGTGGGACAGTGTCGGCTTCCTGGCGGGACAGTGTCGGCTTCCTGGTGGGACAGTGTCGGCTTCCTGGTGGGACAGTGTCGGCTTCCTGGTGGGACAGTATCGGCTTCCTTGCAGGACAGTATCTGCTTCCTGGCGGGACAGTATCGGCTTCCTGGCGGGACAGTGTCGGATTCCTGGCAGGACAGTATCTGCTTCCTGGCGGGACAGTATCGGCTTCCTGGTGGAACAGTGTCGGATTCCTGGTAGGACAGTATCGGCTTCCTGGCTGGACAGTATCTGCTTCCTGGCGGGACAGTATCGGCTTCCTGGTGGAACAGTGTCGGCTTCCTGGCGGGACAGTATCTGCTTCCTGGCGGGACAGTGTCGGCTTCCTGGTGGGACAGTGTCGGCTTCCTGGTGGGACAGTATCGGCTTCCTTGCAGGACAGTATCTGCTTCCTGGCGGGACAGTATCGGCTTCCTGGCGGGACAGTGTCGGATTCCTGGCAGGACAGTATCTGCTTCCTGGCGGGACAGTATCTGCTTCCTGGCGGGACAGTATCGGCTTCCTGGTGGAACAGTGTCGGATTCCTGGTAGGACAGTATCGGCTTCCTGGCGGGACAGTATCTGCTTCCTGGCGGGACAGTATCGGCTTCCTGGTGGAACAGTGTCGGCTTCCTGGCGGGACAGTATCTGCTTCCTGGCGGGACAGTGTCGGCTTCCTGGCGGGACAGTGTCGGCTTCCTGGTAGGACAGTATCGGCTTCCTGGCGGGACAGTATCTGCTTCCTGGTAGGACAGTATCGGCTTCCTGGTGGAACAGTGTCGGATTCCTGGTAGGACAGTATCGGCTTCCTGGTGGGACAGTGTCGGCTTCCTGGTGGGATTGGGCACGTGGGATTTCGAACACCCCCAAGCCCATCTCTAATGGTTGTAGACAGTTGAGCTCCCTGCAGGTCGCTTAGCAGCAATGGAGCCTTCTCTGACATGCTGATCGGGATGCAATCCAGGTGATGCTCCTAGTCAAATCTAATAATAAATATGATAGTGATTTTATTGATCAAAGCCTACACCTTACAGGCATGGAGCCCACATGGCAGCTGAACATACGGTTGATATACATACACCCACACACACTATAGATATATATGTGATTTTACTCTTGTTTCTAATAAATACTGTTTATTAGATCTGACTGGGAGCATCACCTGGATCACATCCCGATCTCGCTGGGTCTGTTCAGTCCTGCAGACATGTTTCCTCACAGCCTGCTTCTCTCTTTTCTCAGCACCCACCCTGATTACCCCAAATTATACCCTGAGGTGGGGAGCAAGATGTGCTCCCAACAGGGCTGGTGCAAGGATTTTTGACACCCTAGCCGAAACCTCATTTTGCTGCCCCCCTTGGCTCCACCCCCTTTTGCCTGCCCATGTATACCCCACCTTTTTAATGAAGCGCCCATCAAATGTAGCCTCACCAGCGCTCATCAATGCAGCCTCACCAGCGCCCATCAAATGTAGCCTCATTTTGCTCCCCCCTTGGCTCCACCCCCTTTTCCCTGCCCATGTATACCCCACCTTTTTAATGAAGCGCCCATCAAATGCAGCCTCACCAGCGCCCATCAAATGCAGCCTCAGCAGTACCCATCAATGAATGTTTGCTTGCTTCCATTCATTCGGGAGTCGGGACACAGACACAGTCCTCCGCTGCCGCTGTCCCTCTGACACTATTTGTGAACAGAGCGGTGGCTGCCTGCTGATGCTGAGACTTAGTTGCTTTCTGCAGAGAGAAGAGAGTAGGAACACCAGTGGCCGGGCGCAGTAGGCGGCTGCCTAGTTTGCCTAGTGGTAGCACCGGCCCTGGTTCCCAATGTGTGCTCCCAATGTGTGCTTCCAATGTGTGCTCCTAATGTGTGCTTCCAATGTGTGCTCCCAATGTGTGCTTCCAATGTGTGCTTCCAATGTGTGCTCCCAATGTGTGCTCCCAATGTGTGCTTCCAATGTGTGCTCCCAATGTGTGCTCCTAATGTGTGCTCCCAATGTGTGCTCCCAATGTGTGCTCCCAATGTGTACTCCCAATGTGTGCTCCCAATGTGTGCTTCCAATGTGTGCTCCCAATGTGTGCTCCTAATGTGTGCTCCCAATGTGTGCTCCCAATGTGTGCTCCCAATGTGTACTCCCAATGTGTGCTCCCAATGTGTACTCCCAATGTGTGCTCCCAATGTGTGCTCCCAATGTCTGCTCCTAATGTCCTCAATGTGTGCTCCCAATGTGTGCTCCTAATGTCCCCAATGTGTGCTCCCAATGTGTGCTCCCAATGTGTGCTCCTAATGTCCCCAATGTGTGCTCCCAATGTGTGCTCCCAATGTGTGCTCCCAATGTGTGCTCCCAATGTGTGCTCCTGAGGTGTATATAATGAATTCTTATTATAGTGAATGACACATTTAGTGCTCAGTGTGTGAAATGACTCCACATTGTGAGTGCTGAGAGAAAATGTGTCCCAACAATTCCCACTCCGAGGTTGGGGGAGGGCCGGCAATCCATCCGATGAGAGGAAAATGATTCTTGTAATAATATCCTCCTGAACTGTAATATATGAGATCGAGATCACCAAGAGGTCACTTCCTACAATTACTGGAAGAGTTACACAGAGAAACCGAACGTATTCCATCATTAGATGTTATTACAAGAATAGGCGGCACAGTGGTGCAGTGGTTAGCACTCTCGCCTAGCAGTAAAAAGGGTCGCTGGTTCGAATCCCAACCACGGCACTACCTGCCTGGAGTTTGCATGTTCTCCCTGTGCCTGCGTGGTTTTCCTCCGGGTACTCCGGTTTCCTCCCACATTCCAAAGACATGCTGGTAGGTTAATTGGCTTCTGTCCAAAATTGGCCCTAGTATATGAATGGGGACCTTGGATTGAGGGTAGGGACTGATGTGAGTGTGCGATGTACAGGGTTAGGGACAAGGGTCAGGGTTGTAGACACACACTCACTCAGGTTGAACTGGATGGACTGGTGTCTTTATTCAACCTTACTAACTATGTAACTATTAGATTTATATCTTCTACTTCCTTCACCGAGCATGACGTGTGACATCACCGCTCCCCAGATATATTATACAGAATGACATCACCACTCACCAGATATAAGATATATTATACAGGAGTGACATCACCGCTCTCCAGATATAAGATATATTATACAGAGTGACATCACCACTCACCAGATATAAGATATATTATACAGAGTGACATCACCGCTCTCCAGATATAAGATATATTATACAGGAGTGACATCACCACTCACCAGATATAAGATATATTATACAGAAGTGACATCACCGCTCTCCAGATATAAGATATATTATACAGGAGTGACATCACCGCTCTCCAGATATAAGATATATTATACAGGAGTGACATCACTGCTCTCCAGATTTAAGATATATTATAGAGGAGTGACATCACTGCTCCCCAGATATAAGATATATTATACAGAGTGACATCACCGCTCTCCAGATATAAGATATATTATACAGGAGTGACATCACCGCTCTCCAGATATAAGATATATTATACAGAGTGACATCACCGCTCTCCAGATATAAGATATATTATACAGAGTGACATCACCGCTCTCCAGATATAAGATATATTATACAGAGTGACATCACCACTCTCCAGATATAAGATATATTATACAGGAGTGACATCACTGCTCCCCAGATATAAGATATATTATACAGAGTGACATCACCGCCCTCCAGATATAAGATATATTATAGAGGAGTGACATCACCGCTCTCCAGATATAAGATATATTATAGAGGAGTGACATCACCGCTCTCCAGATATAAGATATATTATACAGAGTGACATCACCGCTCTCCAGATATAAGATATATTATACAGGAGTGACATCACCGCTCTCCAGATATAAGATATATTATACAGGAGTGACATCACCGCTCTCCAGATATAAGATATATTATACAGGAGTGACATCACCGCTCTCCAGATATAAGATATATTATACAGGAGTGACATCACCGCTCTCCAGTCCTACTGGCAGCCTGATGTGGAGTTTCACCTGGTGTGCTGGGTATGGTAGAAGTTTTATATAATGAAGGATTACATTGGATATAATTGATATAATGGATGAATTGTCCTCTATAGAAGGTGTTATGTTTGCTCAGCCCCCCCCTCCCCCCCTCTGTATGACGGACGCGGTGCGCAGAGCGATTAGACAGAATTGCGTAGGCCGGGAATTTACAGGAAAGTAACGCTTGGCCGGCCCTCACCCACCTGCCGTCAAACATGTAAATGACTCGGGGGGGGTTGGGGGGACGATTTTGGGTCTCAGGGGTATAACAGGGGCTCTGCGGGGAGCGATGGCAGATGGCACCCCTCCCCCACGGTGGTCTGACTCTGTGATTTCCAGCCGAGGGAAGTGAAAGTCTCTTTGTTGACACACAGCTGCAGAAATCCCTCCGAACCCCGAAACAGCAGAGACTGTGAAATCCCCCTGAGAAAAAACTGCGGCGGAGAGCCCGCTGCTTTATTTTTGTCAAAAACTTTCATTTAATGATTTATTTAATCTAATAATAACTTGTATGATTTCTGACTAATGTGCCCCCCCCCCCCCCCCCCATGGCCTGGAACACCCCACAGCCCCATTAAAAGGACAATCCCTTATCCCAGAAAGAATTATTGCCTGCTGGTGTCCTGCTGGTACAGAGAAAGTCTGAGATTAGCAAATAAATGTAAACAATGTTACTATATTTACTAATTCCCTCCATGGATCTTTAGAATTCTTCTTATTACTTCCTATGATCTACGGCTCCCCCTGGTGGTCACAATGCAGAATTTTCCTGACTCTGTTTGCTATGAATGAACTCATCTCCACTTCCCATAACATAGGAAGAAACATTCAATTTCTTTTTTTGTTTTGATTGAGCAAATAATTGTAAACAATTCTACTGCAGGATCCCCGTTTATTCACTAATTCCCTCCAGTGTTCTCTAGAATGATTACATTGTATTTCTTCTTACTGAGATGTATTGTTTGCTATGATTCTCAGCTCCATCTAGTGGTCACGATGCAGAATTTTCCTGATTCACTGTATGTATGTATGAATGAACTTATCTCCACTTCCCATAATATTTGAAGAACCTTCAACCAGAAGAGGAAATATCCTAAAACATTCAGTTTTTTTCTTCTGAATTACCAAATAAATGTAATCAATGCTACTACAGGATTCCTGTTTATTCGCTAATTCCCTCCAGTGTTCTCTAGAATGATTACATTGTATTTCTTCTTACCAAGATGTATTATTTCCTTTGATCCTCGGCTCCCCCTGGTGGTCGTGATGCAGAATTATCCTGACTCGCTCTCTTCGCCATGAATGAACTCATCCCCACTTCCCATAATATAGGAAGAAACATTCAATTTCTTCTTACTGAGATGTATTATTTCCTATGATTCTCAGCTCCATCTAGTGGTCATGATGCAGAATTTACCTGATTGTATGCTATGAATGAACTTATCTCCACTTCCCATAATATTGGGAGAAAATATCCTAAAACATTCAGTTTTTTTTCTTCTGAATGAGCAAATAATTGTAATCAATGCTACTACAGGATCCCCGTTTATTCACTAATTCCCTCCAGTGTTCTCTAGAATTATTACATTGTATTTCTTCTTACTGAGATGTATTATTTCCTATGATTCTCAGCTCCATCTAGTGGTCACGATGCAGAATTTTCCTCATTCACGGTGTTCTCTATAAATGAACTTATCTCCGCTACTGCCCATAATATTGGAAGAATCTTCAACTAGAAGAGGAATTAGCATAAGAACATAACATTTTTTTGTTTTGAATTTCCCAAATAAATATAATCAATGCTGCTACAGGATCCTCTTTTATTCCCTAATTCTTCGACGTTCTCTATAATTATTACATTGTATTTCTTCTTACTGAGATGTATTATTTCCTTCGATCCTCGGCTCCACCTGGTGGTCATGATACAGTATTTACCTGATTTACTGTATGCTATGAGAGAACTTATCCCCACCACTGCCCATAATATTTGAAGAACATTCAACCAGAAGAGGAAATAGCTTAAGAACATTCAAAGTTTTTTCCTATGAATTAGCAAACAAATGCTACTTCAGGATCCCCATTTATTCCCCTATTCCCTTTGGTGTCCTTTGGAATGATTACATTGTATTTCTTCTTCCTGAGATGTATTATTTCCTTCGATCCTCGGCTCCACCTGGTGGTCATGATGCAGTATTTTCCTGATTGACTGTATGCTATGAGATAACTTATCTCCACCACTGCCCATAATATTTGAAGAACATTCAACCAGAAGAGGAAATTTCTTAAAGTGGGGTTCCACCCAAAAAAACAAAAATACCTGAAAAAATCTAAAAAACAAAAACAAAAAAACATTTGGATATATATATTTTTTTCACTTACCTCTAAATGCCTGTTGCTAGGTGGTCCCTCGTAGTCTGCCTCTTCCTTTGCCTGGGCTGGTGACATCACTTCCCCCTCGGCACAGGAAGGGCTCGGCTCTGCTCCCTCCCTCCTGTCAATCATCTGGGACCCATTACAGGTCCCAAGTGATTGAGCGGCCAATAACGGCGTGCGACGCCGCTCGCGCATGCGCAGTGGGTGCCAGGCTGTGAAGCCACAGCCCGGCGCCCACAGTTGAAATGCCGGCGCCGACGAGCGGAGGGGGGGACGAGCGGGGCTTCGATCCCCCCACATCGCTGGACCCTGGGACAGGTAAGTGTCCAATTAAAAGTCAGCAGCTGCAGTATTTGTAACTGCTGACTTTTAATTTTTTTTTTTTTTAATGGACCCCCTGGGTGGAACTCCTCTTTAAGAACATTTGTTTTCTTTTTTTTGTTTTGATCTAGTAAATAAAATGTAAACAATTCTACTACAGGACCTGTTTATTGTCTAATTCCCTCCAGTGTTCTCTAGAATGATTACATTGTATTTCTTCTTACTGAGGCGTATTACTTCCTATGATTCTCAGCTCCATCTAGTGGTCACGATGCAGTTATTTTCCTGATTCATGGTATTCTCTATAAATGAACTTATCTCCGCTACTGCCCATAATATTGGAAGTACCTTCAACCAGAAGAGGAAATATCCTAAAACATTTAAAGTTTTTTCCTATGAATTAGCAAATAAATGTAATCAATGCTACTTCAGGATCCTCTTTTGTTCCCCTATTCCCTCTGTGTCCTTTGGAATGAATACATTGTATTTCTTCTTACCAAAATGTATTATTTCCTATGATCCACAGCTCCCCTGGTGGTCATGATGCAGTATTTTCCTGATTGACTGTGTTCTCTATGAATGAACTCATCTCCACTTCCCATAATATTGGAAGAACCTTCAACCAGAGGTGGAAATACATAAGAACATTTGATTTCTTTTTTTTGTTTTGAATTAGCAAATAAAATGTAACACTACAGGATCCCTGTTTATTCTCTATTCCTCTCCAGTGTTCTCTAGAATGATTACATTGTATTTCTTCTTACCAAGATGTATTATTTCCTTTGATCCTCGGCTCCACCTGGTGGTCATGATGCAGAATTTTCCTGATTGACTGTATGCTATGAGAGAACTTATCTCCACCACTACTGTCCATAAATTTGAAGAACATTCAACCAGAAGAGGAAATAGCTTAAGAACATTTGTTTTCTTTATTTGTTTTGATTGAGTGAATAAATGTAAACAATTCTACTACAGAATCCCCGTTTATTCTCTAATTCCCTCCAGTGTTCTCTAGAATGATGATTACATTGTATTTCTTTTTACTGAGGCGTATTACTTCCTATGATTCTCAGCTCCATCTAGTGGTCATGATACAGTATTTTCCTGATTCACGGTATTCTCTATAAATGAACGTGTCTCCACTACTGCCCATAATATTGGAAGAACGTTCAACCAGAAGAGGAAATATCTTAAAATATTCAAAGATTTTTTTTTTTTTATGAATTAGCAAATAAATGTAATCAATGCTACTACACGATCCCTGTTTATTCTCTAATTCCCTCCAGCGATCTTTAGAATGATTACATTGTATTTCTTCTTACAGAGAGCTATTATTTTCTTTGATCCACGGCTCCCCCTGGTGGTCATGATGCAGTATTTTCCTGATTGATTGTGTTCTCTATGAATAAACTCATCTCCACTTCCCATAATATTTGAAGAACCTTCAACCAGAAGTGGAAATATCATAAGAAACATTTGATTCCTTGTTTGTTTTGACTTTGCAAAAAAATGTAAACAACGCTACTACAGGATCCCCGTTTATTCGCTCATTAACTCCAGTGTTCTTTACACCTTATGGCCAGTGGGTGGAGCTGAGGATCAAAGGAAATAAATACATCCTGGTACGATACAATGGAGGGAATTAGCGAATAAACGGGGATCCTGTAGTAACAATGTTTACGCGTACTTGCTAAATCCCTACAGCATTCGCTAGTATTATTACATTGTATCTCTTCTTATTAAGGTGTATTTCCTGCCCCCCGGCCCCATCTAGTGACCATAATGTGGTATTTTCCTGATTCACTCTATGTTCATTATGAATGAACCTTCACTACTGTCCATAATATTCGAAGAACTCTCGACCAGAAGAGGAAATAGCAAAAGAACATTTGTTTTCGTTTTTTGTTTTTTTTAAATTGGCATTTAAATGTAAACAATGTTACTACAGAGTCCCCGTTTTTTTGCTCTGATTACCTCCAGTATACTTTACAGTGCCTTGCAAAAGTATTCACCCCCCTTGGCATTTTTCGTGTTTTGTTGCCGCACAACCTGGAATTAACATGGATTATTTGAGGATTTTCATCATTTAATTTACAGAACACGCCCACAACTTTGAAGATTTTTTTTTTTATTGTGAAGCAAACAACAATCTATTCACTATTCACCCCCCTAAAGTCAATACTTTGTAGAGCCGCCTTTTGTGGCTATCACAGCTCCAAGTCTCTTTGGATAAGTCTCTATGAGCTTGCCACATCTCACCACTGGGATTTTTGCCCATTCCTCCTTGCAAAACTGCTCCAGCTCCTTCAAGTTGGATGGTTTGCGCTTGTGAACAGCAATCTTTAAGTCTGACCACAGATTTTCTATTGGATTGAGGTCTGGGCTTTGACTAGGCCAGTGAAGATGAACCTTGGCAAACCAGATGTTTTGGAACTACATTTCCCATGATGCTCAACTACACTGCAGAGTGCATGAGCATCATGGGAAATGTAGTTCCAAAACATCTGGGGTGCCAAGGTTCACCATCACTAGACTCGGCCATTCCAACACATTTTACATGCTTCCCCTTAAACCACTCAAGTGTTGCTTTAGTAATGTGTTTCGGGTCATTGTCCTGCTGGAAGGTGAACCTCCCTCCTAGCCTCAAATCACACACAGAGTGGTACAAGTTTTGCTCAAGAATATCCCTGTATTTAGCACCATCCATCTTTCCCTCAACTCTGACCAGTTTCCCAGTCCTGACTGCTGAGAAACATCCCCACAGCATGATGCTGCCACCACCATGTTTCACAGTGGGGATGGTGTTCTTTGGGTGATGTGATGTGTTGGGTTTGCACCAGACATAGCGTTTTCTTTGATGGCCAAAAAGTTCAATGTTTAGTCTCATCAGACCAGAGCACCTTCCTCCATACATTTTGGGAGTCTCCCACATGACTTTTCGCAAACTCAAAACCTGCCATTTTGTTTTTTGGTGAAAGTAATGACTTTCTTCTGGCCACTCTGCCATAAATCCCAACTCTATGGAGCGTACGGCTTATTGTGGTCCTATGTACAGATACTCCAGTCTCTGCTGTGGAACTCTGCAGCTCCTCCAGGGTTACCTTAGGTCTCTGTGCTGCCTCTCTGATTAATGCCCTCCTTGCCCGCTCCGTGAGTTTTGGTGTGTGGCCGTCTCTGGGCAGGTTTGCTGTTGTGCCATGTTCTTTCCATTTGGTTATGATAGATTTGATGGCGCTCCTAGGGATCATCAAAGATTTGGATATTTTTTATAGCCTAACCCTGACTTGTACTTCTCAACAACATTGTCCCTTACTTGTTTGGAGAGTTCCTTGGTCTTCATGGCAGTGTTTGGTTAGTGGTGCCTCTTGCTTAGGTGTTGCCGCCTCTGGGGCCTTTCACAAAGGTGTGTCTATGTAATGACAGATCATGTGACACTTAGATTGCACACAGGGGGACATCATTTCACTAATTATGTGACTTCTGAAGGTAATTGGTTGCACCAGAGCTTTTTATGGGCTTCATAACAAAGGGGGTGAATACATACACACATGACAATTATCCGTTTTTTATTTCTGAAAAATAGTTTTATGTATATATTTTTCTCATTTTATTTCACCAACTTAGACTATTGTGTTCTGATCCATCACATATAATTCAGATTAAAAAAAAACAAACATTGAACTGAAGGCTTTAATGTAACAAAATAGGTAAAAAGCCAAGGGGGTGAATACAAGGCTCGGCGCTGTACATATTACGGCCAGTAGGTGGAGCTGAGATCATAGAAAATATATACATGCTGTAGTAGCAATGTTTACATCAATTTGCTAATTCCCTTCAGCGTTCTCTAGTATTGTTACATTGTATCTCTTCTTATTTAAAGAGGCGTTCCCATTAAAAAAAAAAAAATTAAAAGTCAGCAGCTACAAATACTGCAGCTGCTGACTTTTAATCGGACACTTACCTGTCCCGGGGTCCAGCGATGCGGGGGATCGAAGCCCCCCCTCGTCTCCCCCTCCGCTCGGCGGCACCGGCATTTTAACTGTGGGTGCCCCGGCTGTGGCTTCACAGCCGGGCGCCCACTGCGCATGCGCGAGAGCCGCGCCGCACGCCGTCACTGGCCCCGCAATCATCTGGGACCGGTCACGTGTCCTAGATGATTGACAAGAGGGAGGGGGGAGAGGTGATCTCCCTTCCTGCGCCGAAGGGAAGTGACGTCAGGATCCCAGGCACCGAAGGAGGCAGATTACGAGAGACCCCCTAGCAACAGGCATTTAGAGGTGAGTAAAAAAAAAAATTCTCCAAATGTTTTTTTTTTTTTTTTTTTAAGCACATTACTAATTTTTTTTTTTTTTTTGGGTGGAACTCCACTTTAAGAGGAAGTAAACCCTAATGGGTTTTACTTCCTCTTTTGTTCCCTGCAAACTCTGCAAAGTAAAAGCATTATGGGCTAGTATGCAGCTGGTTGGTTTGATGTAGTTTCCCGTATGAACAGCTATTCAATGGCTTTTCTAAATAGACTCCCCTGAGACGTAATACAGAGTCAATTAGGGGTTCGCAATCAAGAAAATGGCGCCACCATCGAATGTACAATGTGTCACGGTCGGAGGGGTCTTAAGGTCCCAGAACTGTTCATCAGTAAAAGGCAATAGGATATTCCCTGGACAGGGGCGGACTGACCATTCGGGCACTCGGGCACTGCCCCAGGGCCCCATACCACTAAGGGGCCCCATCAGGGTTGCCAGCCTCAATAAAACCAGGGACAGTATGTAAAAATCTGTGTTTTTTAAAAAATCCCAAGGTTATAGCTGCCCCGCCTCTCCAGTACCTTTTCAGTGTGTGTATGTGTATTCTGTGTGTGTATACTGTATGTGTGTGTATACTGTGTGTGTGTGTATACTGTGTGTGCGTATACTGTGTGGCCCCATAATCTATTGCCTGGGGGCCCCATAATCTCCTATTGCCTGGGGGCCCCATAATCTCCCATTGCCTGGGGGCCCCATAATCTCCTATTGTCCGGGGGCCCCAATAATCTTCTCCTATTGCTTGGGGGCCCCATAATCTCCTATTGTCCGGGGGCCCCATAATCTTCTCCTATTGCCTGGGGGCCCCATAATCTCCTATTGTCCGGGGGCCCCATAATCTTCTCCTATTACTTTGGGGCCCCATAATCTTCTCCTATTGCCCGGGGGCCCCATAGTCTACTATTGCCTGGGGGCCCCATAATCTCCTATTGTCTGGGGGCCCCATAATCTCCTATTGTCCAGGGGCCCCATAATCTCCTATTGCCTGGGGGCCCCATAATCTCCTATTGTCTGGGGGCCCCATAATCTCCTATTGTCCAGGGGCCCCATAATCTCCTATTGCTTGGGTGCCCCATAATCTCCTATTGTCCAGGGGCCCCATAATCTCCTATTGCCTGGGTGCCCCATAATCTCCTATTGCCTGGGGGGCCCATAATCTCCTATTGCCTGGGGGCCCCATAATCTTCTCCTATTCTCCACCCCTGTCCCTGGATCAACTTTACCTATAAATGTTTGTATCCAGTTATATTATGTGTATCTAGGAAAGAATCAAGGCCTATAATGATAATAGTAATAAATAATAATAATAAAAAAAATAATAGTAATAAACAAATAATAAATATTAATAATAATAATAAATAAAAATAATATTAATGATAATAGTAATAATAGAAACAATATAATAATAATAATAAATATAACATTATTAATAATGATAAAAGTAAAAAAAAAAATCTTAAATAATAATATTAGAATAATAGTAGTAATACAAATAAATTAATAATATTAAAAAATACATTATTATTATCAATAATAATAATAATAATAATAATAATAATAATAATAATAATAATAGTAATTAAAATATAATATTAATAAAATAATAGTGACACAAATATGAATAAATAATAAAATAATAATAATAATAACTTAATTTAGTTATTTCGTTATAGTTAATTATTATTAATTATTATTAATTATTATTATTATTATTATTATTAATAATAATAATAATAATAATAATAATAATAAATAGAAATAATATTAATGATAATAGTAATAATAAAAACAATATAATAATAATAATAATAATAATAATAATAATAATAATAATAATAATAAATATTAATAATAATGATAAAAGTAATAAAAAAATCTTAAATAATAATATTAGAATAATAGTAGTAATACAAATAAATGAATAATATTAAAAAATACATTATCAATAATAATAATAATAATAATAATGAGAATAGTAGTTAAAATATAATATTAATAAAATAATAGTGATAAAAATATGAATAAATAATAAAATAATAATAATAATAATAATTTCATTAATTTAGTTATAATTATTTATTATTATTATTAATAATAATAAATAAAAATAATATTAATGATAATAGTAATAATAAAAACAATATAATAATAATAATAATAATAATAATAATAATAATAATAATAATAATAATAATAATAATAAATATAATATTAATAATAATGATAAAAGTAAAAAAAAAATCTTAAATAATAATATTAGAATAATAGTAGTAATACAAATAAATGAATAATATTAAAAAATACATTATTATTATCAATAATAATAATAATAATAATAATAATAATGAAAATAGTAATTACAATATAATATTAATAAAATAAAAGTGATAAAAATATGAATAAATAATAAAATAATAATAATAACTTCATTAATTTAGTGAACTTGATTATAAATTGCGATCTTTGGAGGGGGTCTAGGGTCTGCGGGCGCAGGGAAAGCGGACTCGTACACACCGTGGCGCAGAGACGTCGTTTTTTTTTCTGCACGCGTTCTGCAAGGGCACAACAAAACCGAATTGTTCTCTATGTGCCCTCTTCACACCACAAC
This sequence comes from Lithobates clamitans, assembly GCA_037952925.1. Taxonomy (NCBI): domain Eukaryota; kingdom Metazoa; phylum Chordata; class Amphibia; order Anura; family Ranidae; genus Lithobates; species Lithobates clamitans. Next base: position 3,107,057 of record JBBGZY010001392.1, on the reverse strand, counting down.
ACCGGTATCACGTGCAGATTTTTTTTTTCTGCGCAGGAATCTGCAACGTGTACGAACTCATTGAAGCGCACATGAAAACCGATCTAAACGGACGTCTCTGCAGGTGAAATCTGTGCGTCAGTTTCCATCAGTTTTTTCTGCACGTATGGCGTGACCGGGGGGCCGCCGATGACTTGCAGGTGCAGCTGTGCGGAAAGCCTGAGTGGCCCGTTGGCACAGCCGGCTCAGTGAGTAGACGACACAGGCGCGTTCATTGTCCTAGGTATTCATACAGGGAAGTGCAGGGAGGGCTGTGATTGGTTTGAGGAAGAGAAGGTCATATGACAAAACAGGGGGGGTGGGGGGGGGAGCAGAATACTTCTGAGCTTCATACAGACAAGTTCTGTGCAAAAGTTGAAGCAGGAACCTTTTTCTTTTTTCCTCCTTCCTCAGGCAGCACCATGGCCCTGACGAAAGACGAATTGCTGAAGCCCATCTGGCACGCCTTCACCGCCCTGGACGTGGACAAGTGTGGAAAAGTCTCCAAGTCGCAGCTGAAGGTAGGCAGAGAATCCCCCATTCTTCTCATTGTACACAGGAGGCCGGGGACTACAACCCCCACCATCCCACCGAACACCTGCAGAATACTGTGGGACTACAACTCTCATCGTATGTCCTTTATGTGTGCCCCCCCTCCCACATTACAAATCTAGGGGAGGTCAGATATATTGGCTACAAATGTATAAATCTATAATCTACCAGGGGGTCCCAGAAGGGCCATCGGGGGGCCACTATCAATATTAGTTACAAATGTACCACATATTCCTATTGTCACTGCTGGGGTCCCAAAGCAGACACCGGGGGCCACCAACATCCTTTACATTCCCTTACATCTCTAACATTCTCACCATCCCTGTGCTGAGTTCCCGGGTCTGTACACCCGCTGTGCCCATTATGAGGGGTTCCCACCATCCCTGTGCTGAGTTCCCGGGTCTGTACACCCGCTGTGCCCATTATGAGGGGTTCCCACCATCCCTGTGCTGAGTTCCCAGGTCTGTACACCCGCTGTGCCCATTATGAGGGGTTCCCACCATCCCTGTGCTGAGTTCCCGGGTCTGTACACCAGCTGTGCCCATTATGAGGGGTTCCCACCATCCCTGTGCTGAGTTCCTGGGTCTGTACACCTGCTGTGCCCATTATGAGGGGTTCCCACCATCCCTGTGCTGAGTTCCCGGGTCTGTACACCCGCTGTGCCCATTATGAGGGGTTCCCACCATCCCTGTGCTGAGTTCCCGGGTCTGTACACCCGCTGTGCCCATTATGAGGGGTTCTCACCATCCCTGTGCTGAGTTCCCGGGTCTGTACACCCGCTGTGCCCATTATGAGGGGTTCTCACCATCCCTGTGCTGAGTTCCCGGGTCTGTACACCCGCTGTGCCCATTATGAGGGGTTCCCACCATCCCTGTGCTGAGTTCCCGGGTCTGTACACCCGCTGTACCCATTATGAGGGGTTCCCACCATCCCTGTGCTGAGTTCCTGGGTCTGTACACCCGCTGTGCCCATTATGAGGGGTTCCCACCATCCCTGTGCTGAGTTCCTGGGTCTGTACACCTGCTGTGCCCATTATGAGGGGTTCTCACCATCCCTGTGCTGAGTTCCCGGGTCTGTACACCCGCTGTACCCATTATGAGGGGTTCCCACCATCCCTGTGCTGAGTTCCTGGGTCTGTACACCTGCTGTGCCCATTATGAGGGGTTCTCACCATCCCTGTGCTGAGTTCCCGGGTCTGTACATCCGCTGTGCCCATTATGAGGGGTTCCCACCATCCCTGTGCTGAGTTCCCGGGTCTGTACACCCGCTGTACCCATTATGAGGGGTTCCCACCATCCCTGTGCTGAGTTCCTGGGTCTGTACACCTGCTGTGCCCATTATGAGGGGTTCTCACCATCCCTGTGCTGAGTTCCCGGGTCTGTACATCCGCTGTGCCCATTATGAGGGGTTCCCACCATCCCTGTGCTGAGTTCTCGGGTCTGTACACCTGCTGTGCCCATTATGAGGGGTTCTCACCATCCCTGTGCTGAGTTCCCGGGTCTGTACACCCGCTGTGCCCATTATGAGGGGTTCCCACCATCCCTGTGCTGAGTTCCTGGGTCTGTACACCTGCTGTACCCATTATGAGGGGTTCCCGCCATCCCTGTGCTGAGTTCCCGGGTCTGTACATCCGCTGTGCCCATTATGAGGGGTTCCCACCATCCCTGTGCTGAGTTCTCGGGTCTGTACACCCGCTGTGCCCATTATGAGGGGTTCTCACCATCCCTGTGCTGAGTTCCCGGGTCTGTACACCCGCTGTGCCCATTATGAGGGGTTCCCACCATCCCTGTGCTGAGTTCCCGGGTCTGTACACCCGCTGTGCCTCACTGTGGTCACATGACTCCTATCAGGTTTCACCCACCTGCGTTGTCTATAGGACAGCTGCTGCTGCGGCGGCAAAGTAGCTCAGCAGTCATTCTAGCACTAGATCTCTTCTGTAATTCTAAACTGGTAACCTGTAAAAATGTTTAAAGCATCGCCTATGGAGATTTTTAAGTACCGTAGTTTGACGCCATTCCACCAGTGTGCGCAATTTCAAAACATGACATGTTTGGTATCTATTTACTCGTCTTTTATATTTTACTTAAAACTCGGGTTATATATATTGTGTTTTTTTTTTTCTTTTGCATTAAAAGTGTATTTTTTCCCCCCAAAAAATGCATTTGGGAAAAAAAAAAAAACGCTGCGCAAGTACCGCGTGACATAAAAATTTGCAACGATCGCCATTTTATTCTCTAGGGTCTCTGCTAAAACAAAACATATATAATGCTTGGGGGTTCTAAGTAATTTTCTAGCAATAAATACAGATTTTTTTACTTGTAAACAAAAAGTACCAGAAAAGGTCTTCAAGTGCTGAAGAGCTCCTTGACTCTGCCGCGTGTCGGGAAAGCTATGGAAATGGGCGGCGGGGATTTTTGAATCTGGTGCAGGCCATTTTTAAAGGGCCACACTGCAATACAAGCTTGGCTATAATGTTATTGAACTCCCCCCCCGCCTGACTATGTCATCCTCTTGAGCGGTGGCACAGCCGGGGGGGGGGGGGGCACAGATCGGTGTCACCCATCAAGGTCACAGGTGCTAGCCTTGTGGTTATGTGAATGGAGGATGTGTTCGGTGGTGTCTTAAAGGGCCGAGGCGGAAGTTGCGGTACAAACGGTGATCCAGTGTCACAGCACAAAGCCTGGAGGACAGGAGAACAGGCGCTGTGGCAGATTTCACAAGTACGGGTGTGAACTCACTACGTTAACTCTTAACTCGAAGAGGAAGTTGTGAAATGATCACCCGGAAAGTGGAAGGATAAAAATACTCCAAGTGTGTGTGGTCTGAGGCTACAAACAATCTGCCATATCATGGGCGAGCAATCGTTCCCATCTTATCACATTCCCGCTTGATGGAGGCGATTAAAAGGAATCTATCACCTGTGTGAGAAGGCTACAATAGAAGCTGCCATGACTATATAGGTTAAGGTCAGACATTTTTCCAGAAAACCATTCAAAATATACACCAGAAGTCAGTGGTCCTCAATGGAGGAAGCCATCATGTATCCTAAACCAACAAACTGCAAGCCTGTTAGGTACTGGGGAAATCAACAATCTGCAGTGTTGGTTATTATCAAAAAAATCAGAAGAGTCTGAGAGGAACATACATTGTACTCAATGCGTAACGTGTTCAACATACCGTCTCTACCACCAAATTCAACACCCTCTTCTTTCGACCCAGTGACTACAGAGGAGGATGCCAAACTTTTCCCTGATGCCCATCTCCTCACCGGTCCTTGGACCTCCTTCGCTCACTACTACTCCAGTCACCCTCTCGCTGTATTCAACACACTCTTACTCACATCTTCAATCCTTCCCTCTGTAGTGGCATCTTCCCACCCCCCCCATAAAACATGCAATGGTCAGCCCCATACTTAACAAGCCCTCACTGGACCCCACCAGTTTGAACAACCTAAAACCCACCTCCTTTCTCCCTTTTATTTTCAAATGCCTAGAATGCCTGGTCTACAACCGTCTGAGCCACCTCCATCCTGATAACAACCTTCTTCACCCTTTACAATCTGACCTTCACCCACAATACTCTACAGGAACTGCCCTCCTAAAACTCACTAATGACTAACTGTTAAACCCAATGGAAACCACTCTATACTCATACTATCAGACCTTTCTCTCACCTTCAACACAGTTGGCCACTCGTTCTTCTTTACAAAGCTTTACTCCGTTGGCTTCTTCCAAGACTGTTCTTTTAAGGTTCTCCTCTTATCTCAGCACCTTCAGTCTCACCTACAATTCTACCGCCTCCTCCTTGTTCTCTCTCTAGTGACATTTTTCTCTCCCCTCTAAAACATGCACTGGTCACCCCCATACTTAACAAGTCCTCACTGGACCCCACCAGTTTGAACAACTTAAACCCACCTCTTTTCTCACGTTTATTTTCAAATGCCTAGAATGCCTGGTCTACAACTGTCTGAGCCACCTCCATACTGATAACAACCTTCTTCACCCTTTACAATCTGACCTTCACCCACAATACTCTACTCTAGGAACTGCCCTCCTAAAACTCACTAATGACTAACTGTTAAACCCAATGGAAACCACTCTATACTCATACTATCAGACCTTTCTGTCACCTTCAACACAGTTGGCCACTCGTTCTTCTTTACAAAGCTTCACTCCATTGGCTTCTTCCAAGACTGTTCATTCAAGGTTCTCCTCCTATCTCAGCACCTTCAGTCTCACCTACAATTCTACCGCCTCCTCCTTGTTCTCTCTCTAGTGACATTTTCCTCTCCCCTCTAAAACATGCACTGGTCACCCCCATACTTAACAAGTCCTAACTGGATCCCACCAGTCTGAACAACCTAATACCCATCTCTTTGCCATTGTTTATTTCTAAATGCCTAGAACACCTCTCATCTACAACTATCTGAACCATCTCCCCACTAAAAACAACCTTCTGGACCCCTTACAGGGTGAAGAAGGTTGTTATCAGTATGGAGGTGGCTCAGACAGTTGTAGACCAGGCATTTTAGGCATTTGGAAATAAAAAGGAGAGAGGAGATGGGTTTTAGGTTGTTCAAACTGGTGGGGTCCAGTGAGGACTTGTTAAGTATGGGGCTGACCATTGCATGTTTATGTCCCACCTGTCTGAACAACCTAATACCCATCTCTTTGCCCTTGTTTATTTCTAAAGGCCTAGAACACCTCTCATCTACAACCATCTGAGCCACCTCCCCACTGACAACAACCTTCTGGACCCCTTACAGTCTGACTTTTATCCACAACACTCTATAGAAACTGCCCTTCTTAAACTCACTAATGACCTACTATCTGCTAAAACCAAAAACTGCTACTTCGTACTCCTGTAATTAGACCTTTGTGCCGCCTTCAACACAGTTGACCACTCGTTCCGACCACTTCCTCAGAAAGCTCCACTCTTTTTCGCCTTCTAGACTCTGCTCTTTCGTGGTTCCCCTCCTACCTATCCCAGCTCACATTCAGTCTCACCTACAACTCTACCACCTCATCCTTCTTGTTCCCTCTCTAGTGGCATCTTCCTCTTCCCTCTAAAACTTTCACTGGTCACCCCTATACTTAACAATAGAGGTCGACCAATATTGCTTTTCCCCTGGCAGATGCCGATATTTAGAAATCGGGGAGGCTGATGGCCGATATTATGATGATTTTTGCGGCTGATATTTTAGGCCGATTTTTCATTTTTTTCCCCTTCACCTCATAAACTCGCCCACTCCCAGTCCACTCCCCCCCTGCTTGCTCCTGTCACTCTACCACACACTTGATGTCCTCAGTACAATACACTTCAGTACACTGATTGGCGGCACTGACTGGCACTTATAGGCACTGGTAGGTGGCACTGATTAGAAACACTGATTGGCACTGATAGGTGGCATTGTCTGGCACCGATATTAGGCGGCACTGACTGGAAACACTGATTAGCACTGACTGGCACCGACAGGTGGCACTGATTGGCACTGACAGATGGCACTAATTGGAAACACTGATTGGCACTGGCAGTTAGCACTGATTGGCACTGGCAGGTGGCACTGACAGATGGCACTGGTTGGCACTGGCAGATGGCACTGATTGGCACTGGCAGGTGGCACTGGTTTGCACTGGCAGGTGGCGCTGATTGGCACTGGCAGGTGGCACTGGTTGGCACTGACAGTTGGCACCGATTGGCACTGGCAGGTGGCACTGGTTGGCACTGACAGATGGCACTGACAGGTGGCACTGATTGGCACTGGCAGGTTTCACACTAGGCCCATATAGTGTAACTGTGTGTGTGAAACTGACATATGTAACTGAATGCAGAGGTCCGACACACCCTCTACTGAGTCAGAACTAGAGCTTCCTAATCAGAAAAGAGCATGGGCTTTGCATATTACAGAACTCTAGAGAGACCACTGCTTCCTCTCACATTGAAAGAGACCTTCTTTGCAGCTTGCTGGCAGGAATAGGCTTTTTTACTCAGGCTGGCCATTTAAACAGCAACCCGCCTGACTGGCAACTGTGTGTCATGCTGGCATGGAGTCCTACTGGAAAGGCCCCCTTACTCTATATGTTAAAGCAGTGGGATCTCTGTAGAGGCCCCAACATGCTATGTCAGATATAGAGCTTCAGCAAAACTCATGCTCCCTGTTGATTGGAGAATTCTAAATCTGACTCAGAGGGTATTTTTTTTTTACGCCTTCCACCCCCTCAACCTGCCCTCCAGTCTATTAAAATCTACAATTAAGCCCCTGGTGGGTGGAACCTGGCAGAGGACGGGTTTCTTAGACAGGACTCTGGCTTGTATTGAGAGTGGTGGTCTTTTAATATGATGGGTAGCCCCAGTGCCGGGACAAGAGTGGATGGGAGGGGCAGCTGCCCTGGGCACTGTGGTATCATCATGTGAGGTGCGGGGGTACCACAATGAGATTTGGGGGAGGGTATTTGTGTTGGGAGGGGGAATTTGGGGTGCGGCAGGAAGTAAGAATTGTTCTAGGGAGGGGAAATTTAGGGAGGTGTATTAGGAGCGGTGATTTGGTGGGGGGGGGGGGAAATGTATTTGTGCTAGCAGAGGGGAGCAGGGGAGTTTCTGCTAGGGGGAGGAGTCCTTTTTTTGGGAGGGGGATTTGTGGGGGTGGGGGGTGATTTTTTTTCTGACACACAATGCTCATAACTCTTGGAGCGGGGGGGGGGGGGGGGATTCAGCAGGGGGGTGGATTTGTACTGGGAGGAGGTGGAATTTTTTTACTTGGGGGGTTAGCATGAAGATTGGTTCTTAATTTTTTTGGGAAGGGGGATTTGTGCTAGATAGAGAATTTGAGCTAGGGGGGGTGGGGGTATTGGTGCTGGGAGGGGGATTTGTACTGGGAGGAGGGGAAATATATGTTTAAAGGTGCTCAATTTTTTTTGGGGGGGGGGGGATTTTTTCTGACACACAATGCTTACAACTCTTGGAGGGGGGATTCAGCAAGGGGTGGATTTGTACTGGGAGGAGGGGGAATTTTTTTACTTGGGGGGGGGGGGGTAAGCATGCATATTGGTTCTTAATTTTTTTTGGGGGGGGGGGTCATTTTTTGGGGGGACGGGGATTTGTGCTAGATTTGAGAATCTGAGCTAGGGGGAGATGGGGGTATTGCTGCTGGGAGGGGGATTGGTACTGGGAGGAGGGGAAATTTATGCTTAAGGGGTAAGCATGCAGATTATTGCTCAATATTTTTTTTTTGGGAGGGGGGGGATTTTTTATGACACACAATTCTTACAACTCTTGGAGGGGGGGGGGGGATTCAGCAGGGGGGTGGATTTGTACTGTGAGGAGGGGGGATTTATGCTTGGGGGGTAAGCATGCAGATTAGTGCTCAATTTTTTGGGGGGGGGGATTTTTTCTGACACATAATGCTTACAACTCTTTGGGGGGGGGGATTCAGCAGGGGGGTGGATTTATTTGTACTGTACTGGGAGGAGGGGGGATTTATGTTTGAGGGGTAAGCATGCAGATTAGTTGTCTATTTTTTTTTTTGGGGGGGGGGGGGGTTTTGACACATAATGCTCATACATCTTGGGGGAGGGGACGCAATTTGGCATGTTCACCCTGGGCTCTAGATGACCCGTTCCCGACACTGGGTAGCCCTACTGACCAATAGGGAGGCAGAGTGGGAGGAGCCAAGCAAAGACTTGCCAGTAACTTTAGCTGTCTATAACTGTTGATCTATTGATCCTTCTGAAGGTTCCATCACCCTCCCGGTTGGGTTTGCCCAGATTTGCCCCGGGTTCAAGGCAGGTCTACTTTAAACATCCCTCCTGAGTCCTGACCAGAAGAAAGCCAAGCCGGGAAACTTTAGAACCTTTGTGTGGGAGATACGGATCAGCGCTCGGCGTGGATAAAAACCGCAGTTTGTAACAGTTGGTGTTTACTGCGCCGGGACACGGCAATGAATGATGCCGATTTATAATGCATGAGCCCCCCTGCTGCTCTAATTGTTCCATTTATAAGGAGCGGATCACGTGTCCTCGGGGGGGAGAACGGAGAATTGTATGGTCGGGACATATAAGAACCCGCTGGATGGAAATGGTGCTCAGCGGTATCACATTCCGGTGCCGGGCCGGTGTGTGTGTGTGGAAGAATGTAATGGAGAGCCACGGGGATTCACGTAACTGTGGATTTCTAGATCCCTTGGGCTCCATTCACATCTGAGCGCGCCGTGAACACGCGCAAAAAGCGTGCGTTTTCACGCGTGTTTATGAAGCGTGCACAAAAAAAAAAAAAACAACCTCCGAAGGTGTTAATGGCACCCCAAACGCGGCAAACAGACGCAAGTTTTCACGCGCCTCAAAACAATGGTTGAAGCTCAACACCCAGACAGGAGCTTCTTTGGCGCATTTGTCGCTCTCATCGGGCAAATGAAGGGACTACCCTATGTGTGTAACACAATAACCACTTCAGCCCCGGAAGATTTTACCCCCCTTCCTGACCAAAGCGACTGTGTCACTTTAACTGACAATTGCGCGGTCGTGCGACGGTACACCAAAACAAAATTGATGTCCTTTTTTTCCCCCACAAATAGAGCTTTCTTTTGGTGGTATTTGATCACCTCTGCGGTTTTTATTTTTTGCGCTATAAACAAAAAAAGAGCAAATATTTTTTTTAAAAAGCATTATTTTTTTACTTTTTGCTGTAATAAATATCCCAAAAAAATATATAAAAAGCTAATTTTTTCTCAGTTTAGGCCGATACGTATTTTTCTACATATTTTTGGTAAAAAAAGCCGCAATAAGCGTATATTGATTGGTTTGTGCAAAAGTTATAACATCTACAAAATAGGGGATAGATTTATGGCTTTTTTATTATAAATTTTTTTTAAAATTAGTAATGGCGGCGATCTGCGATTTTTACCGTGACTGTGACATTATGGCGGACACATCGGACACTTTTGACACTATTTTGGGACCATTGTCATTTATACAGCGATCAGTGCTATAAAAATGCACTGATTGCTGTGTAAATGACACTGGCAGGGAAAGGGTTAACCACTAGGGGGCGATCAAGGGGTTAAGCGTGTCCTAGGGAGTGATTCTAACTGTAGGGGGGAGGGGCTACTACTCACATGACAGCGATCACTGCTCCCGATGACAGGGAGCAGTAGCTCTCTGTCATGTCACAAGCCAGAACGGGGAAATGCCTTGTTTACATAGGCACCTCCCCGTTCTTCCGCTCCGTGACACGATCGCGGGCCCGCCGCGGACATCGAGTCCACGGGAACCGCGGGCACGGTCACGCTGTATGCAGCGGGCATGTGCGCCCACTAGCCCCGCCAATTAAAGGGGACGTACAGGTACGCCCATTTTCCCACCGCTGCCATTGTGCCGACGTATATAGGCGTGCGGCGGTTGGCAAGTGGTTAAAAAAAACAACCTGCAATAAGAAGTGTTAGAAAATGCAAGTTCATAATACGCTAGCAGTGCCGGATTTAACTCGTAGGACGTCCTCCTGGAACGCGGCTCGGCTGTGGGGCAGTGCTGCGGAGCGATCGGTCACCGGCCGTGTCTGTCGGATTGGCTGATCAGCGTAGTGGCTTGCTCCCTGTACCATGTGATTGCTGTAACCAATCACAGCAGATCACATGACCGTTGTATACAATGGATGGCTTCCTTTCATGCCATCCATTGTGTACAAGCTAGTTGTGATTGGTCATAGCGATCACATGATACAGACAGGGCCAATCATCGCACATCTGTACCATGTGGTTAGCTGTGGACAATCACAGCAGATCACATGACCGTTGTACGCAATGGATGGCTTCCTTTCATGCCATCCATTGTGTACAAGCTAGCTGTGATTGGTCATAGTGATTACATGATACAGACAGGGCCAATCACCGCACATCTGTACCATGTGATTAGCTGTGGCCAATCACAGCTAATCACAACAAGACACACTGAATGAGTCAGTTTCATTCAGTATAAATGGTTGCTTCTACAAATTAAATTCACTGGTATAAGCAATCCTAATGTATAAAAAAAAAAAAATCCTGATCACTTCCCCAGAGTAGTAGAGTGTTACTATGGTAACACGGTATTGTTCTAGTAACAGTATGTTAGATTAAAAAAAAAATCATAAAAAGAAAGAAAAAGAATTTAATAAAAAAGAAATTGAAACAATAATGATTACATTTTTTTTTCTCCTGTCACCAGTCAGTGTCCCTGATCACCGCCACACCCGTTATATGATGTCGCCGTACCGCACTGGTGACAGTATGTACAAAAAAAAAAAATGTTAAATTTCTTTATTTTCCCAAAAAATTATAACTTTGAAAATCTCGCTGTGCCTCTTATTAAATACCTTGGATTGTCTACTTTCCAAAAAGGGGGTCATTTGGAGGGGATTTGTACTGTCCTGGCATTTTTGGGCCTCAAGCAATGAGATCGGCCGTCAGGACATCAGGATTGATCGATTATCAGATATATATATCCCACAGTTTGTAGACTCTATAACCTTCCTACAGACTAAATAATATACACAGGTTTGGGATATTTTTTGCACCAAAGAAATGGAACAGAATAACGTTTGGGCTAAATTTATGAAGAAAGTTTTTTTATATTTTTTTCAAAATTTATAACGAACGAAGAAAAATTCTTTTTTTTTTTTTATTTAGCAAAAAATAAAAGGAAATTAAAGTGGTGACTAAATACCACCAAAAGAAAACTCTATTTGTGTGGATGAAAAAATTATAAAAATGTCCTATGTGTACAGCGTTGTATGACCGCGCAATTGTCACTCACAGTGTGAGAGCGCTGAAAAGCTGAAAAGGGCGTAAAAGTCGTTAAGAATTCTTCATTGTCATTTCCTTTCAAGATCAAATCAATATTATTTTGATCCGTTGTCGCGTGGGCCCTTAACTGGCGCGGGGGCCCTTAGGCCGATGCCTACTTTGCCTATTCGGTAATCCGGCTCTGTACGCTAGGTTTACACGGCTGCATGTTGGGAAAGCAAAATTGCGCGTTTTTCTTTATAGTTGCACATAAACCTGTCCCCCCCCCCCCATGCATCGGCGAACGCGCTGATTTTCGCGCAAACCAGGTGCGATGTTGTTTTGGAGAGGAGTCTGAGAGCTCTTTTCCGCGTTTGTTGCACGCAGTGCAGCCCCTTGCATTAATAACCGCCTCCCACCCCCCGCCTGCAATGTACCGCGGATGGGCGGCCGCTGTAGGCAAAACCACACCTCCCAACATTTTAAGATGGGAATGAGGGACACTTACTAGCAAAGGTATGTAGGCATAGGACACGCCCCCCTGCCACACCCCTTAAAGGGGACATAACCCAAAAAAAAAAAAAAGGTTAATTAAATACACAAGTGCTTTTTTTTTACCACTAATATTCCTTTATATTGGCTCTTAAAATTGATAAATGCAGAAATTTAGAATTTGGATGAAAAGTTTTTGAAAGATAAAAAGTGCATTTTTTATGCAACTCTATCAGACCAAAATGAGGGACAAATGAGGAGGAAAGAGGGACAGAGGGACTTTGCTCGAAATCAGGGACAGTCCCTCGAAATCAGGGACAGTTGGGAGCTATGGCAAAACAATGTACCCGTACGTTGCTGCCTACTTCCAGATTTGGGGTGCACGCATTTGCCCCCCTCCCCCCCAGCTCCCGCTGTGATTGTACACAGCGAGAGAGCCTGTCAGCAAGTCCCGCCCAATGATTCATGGCCGGGTCCAATCACAGCACAGAGCTCTGTACACAGGGGGCGATCTGGCAGTTTCTCATCCCCCGCAAAGCAGGAATAAGAAACAAAGAGATTATTAGTAAAAAGGCAGCACACTGTAAAACACACATTTATACATTGTTAGGCACACATTTAACCCCTTGATCCCCCCTAGATGTTAACCCCCTTCCCAGCCAGTGTCAGCCAGTGTCAGTAGTACAGTGACAGTATATAGTATTATCACTGACCACTGTATTAGTGTCACTATCGATGTCAGTGGCAGTTAGCCAATTCCCCTCCCAGCGTCAGTTAGTGTCAGATTGTCCGCCGCACTATCGCAGTCCCATTATAAGTCGCTGATCGCCGCCATTACTAGTATAAAATAAACTATATATAAAAAAAAAGTATAAAATAAACAAAATAAAAGTTCCAGTATATATCCCATTGTTTTTAGATGCCATAACTTTCACACAAACCAATCAATACATTTATTATGATTTTTACTCCAGGCCTGACAGTATTTGGCTAAAAAAAAAAAAATACACTTATACGTAGCAGAGTACATTTTGGCCTACATTTATGAAGAAATTTGATTTTTTTAAAATTTATTCTTGTATTGGATGTTTTATAGGAGAAAGTAAAAAATAAATATATTTTTTTTCAAAATTGTCGGTCTTTTTTTTGTTTATATCGCAAAAGAACTAAAAAAAAAAACCCCATTGGTGATCAAATGCCACCAAAAGAAAGCTCTATTTGTGTGAAAAAAAATGAAGAAATTAGATTTTTTTAAATTTTTGTATTGGATGTTTTATAGGAGAAAGTAAAAAGTATTGTTTTTTTTATTTATTTTTTTTCAAAATTGTCTGTCTTTTTTGTTTATATCCCAAAAAAAAAAAAAAACCCCATTGGTGATCAAATGCCACCAAAAAAAAGCTTTATTTGTGTGAAAAAAATGAAGACATTCGATTTTTTTTTTAAAATTTTTGTATTGGATGTTTTATAGCAGAAAGCAAAAAATATATATTTTCTTTTTTTTTCAAAATTGTCGATCTTTTTTTGTTTATATCGCAAAAAAAAAAAAAAAAAAAAAATTGGTGATCAAATGCCACCAAATGAAAGCTCTATTTGTGTAAAAAAATATGAAGAAATTAGATTTTTTTTAAAATTTTTGTATTGGATGTTTTATAGGAGAAAGTAAAAAATATTGTTTTTTTTTTTTCAAAATTATCGGTCTTATTTTGTTTATATCCCAAAAAATTCAATAAAAAAACCCCATTGGTGATCAAACGCCAAGAAAATAAAGCTCTATTTGTGTGAAAAAAATGATATAAATTTAGTTTGGGTACGGCGTCGCACGACCGCGCAATTACCAGTTAAAGTAGCGCAGTGCCGAATTGTTAAAAAACGATCTGGACATGAAGGGTGTAAAACCTTCCGGAGCTGAAGTGGTTAATGGCATTCCGGATGCGACAAAAATAATGCGTGAAGTTCAACGCTAACGCAGGTACAGGAGCTTCTTTTCCGCGTTTGTCATGCGTATGCATGTAGCGCAGAAGCGTGCACAAAAAAAAACGTGCGTTCGTAATCTCCCGCACTCACTGACTTGGGAGGAACTATAAGTTTCAGCATTCCTTTACCATCCCCCCTCTGTGATGTGACTATGTATCGGCTTTTACTGAGAATATATAAAATATGTATCAGCAGTCCGGGATGGTCTGCGCTCAGGGACGGCCTGACGGGATACAAAGTATTGTTTAGGTTTCTCTGCAGATTATACTACACTTTATGAGACCGGGTGCAATAAAACTCAATTGCCACCAAACAAAGCAAAAGTGGAAATGATCACACCGACCGGCAGGCCGGCGCGTGTCCTGTGGACGAAGATATATACAATATTACCAAAAGTATTGGGACGCCTGCCTTTACACGCACATGAACTTTAATGACATCCCAGTCTTAGTCCGGAGAGTTCAATGTTGAGTTGGCTCCGCCCTCTGCAGCTATAACAGCTTCAACTCTTCTAGCAAGGTTCTCCACAAGGTTTAGGAGTGTGTCTATGGGAATGTTTGACCATTCTTCCAGAAGAGCATTTGTGAGGTCAGGCACTGATGTTGGATGAGAAGGCCTGGCTCACAGTCTCCGCTCTAATTCATCCCAAAGGTGTTCTATGGGGTTGAGGTCAGGACTAGTCAAGTTCCTCCACCCCAAACTCGCTCATCCATGTCTTTATGGACCTTGCTTTGTGCATTGGTGCGCAGTCATGTTGGAACAGGAAGGGGTCATCCCCAAACTGTTCCCACAAAGTTGGGAACATGAAATTGTCCAAAATGTCTTGGTATGCTGACACCTTAAGAGTTCCCTTCATTGGAACTAAGGGGCCAAACCCAACCCCTGAAAAATGACCCCCACACCATAATCCCCCCCTCCACCTAATGATTTGGACCAGTGCACAAAGCAAGGTCCATAAAGTCATGGATGAGCGAGTTTGGGGTGGAGGAACTTGACTGGCCTGCACAGAGTCCTGACCTATAGAACACCTTTGGGATGAATTAGAGCGGAGACTTCTTGTCCATCATCAGTACCTAACCTCACAAATACACTTCTAGAAAGACAGGCAAACATTCCCATAGACACCCTCCTCAACCTTGTGGACGGCCTTCCCAGAAGAGTTGAAGCTGTGAAGCTGAGGGTTCAATATTGAACCCTCCGGTCTAAGACCATTTCATGTGGCTGTAAAGGTAGGTGTCCCAATACTTTTGGTAATATAGTGTATATAGAGTGTTTTAGCGAAAGGAGTCGGGGGCGGGGTGGTTCACTGTGATAGAAAACTGATAACCAATTGTTCGAAAAAAAGAAGCGACATTGAGATTCATCAACATGGAAATCTCCATATATACTGCCGTCCCAGGATACTCCGGACCAATCATAGAGGAGGGACTGCCCATAGAGCAATGAGGGACATCCTGTCAGGGCTGGGCTCTGCCCTTCCTTCTCAGAGCTGGCCACTCAGCTGTCAGCTAATTACCAGCTCCTACCTCTCCACAGTGACTCACCTGTTGATGCTATCCTGCTCGTCAGTCCTGCCTACTTAAGCCGTCCAGTCCAGATGATCTCTGCCTTTGCCTTGGTCACATCTCTAGAGATTTCCTCTGGCTCCAGATCTTGCTTGCTGTTCTACTACGCTGTTCTCCGGCTCCCTGACGTTTTGGCTTGTCTGACTATCCGTTCCGGTTCCTGAACTCTGGCCATGTTTTGACTACGTTTACTCTGTTTACCTTTTTTTATTATTATTAAACAAGTGAGATTTAACTGTACTTCTGTCTCGGTCTGATTTCATGGTTTCTGACAGTAGGCGAAGGCCATGAATTCAGAAGATGCAGTCAATCCACTTGTTGGTAATATTTTTTCCAGATTGGATGAGCAGGATCACCGTATGGATCAGTTTGCCATGGCGTTACAAACGCTCCTGAGTCGCACGGCTCACCTGGAATCTCCCACTGTGGCTGCTCCGGTACAACCTGAGTTGAAGGCCTTCCCTGCTGCTGCTCCAGTCTCTGTGCAGGCACCCGCCTCGAGCATTACCTCTATAAGAAGTATGTCTGGTTCCGCTCCGCTTCACCAGCAATTTGGGGGCAATCCAGTCCAATGCAGAGGGTTTCTCAACCAGGTTGAGATATACCCCAGGCGTTTCCCATGGACAGAAGCAAATTAGGTTTCGTGATATCTTTGCTTTCTGAGGCCTGGGCAAACCCTCTATGGGAGATGCAAAAACCTGTTGTCTTGAGTTACCCTGAGTTTGTGGCCTCCTTTAAAAGGGTATTTGATGTTCCCGCACGCTCCGCCTTCTGCTGCCAAGTGCCTCATGTCCATCAAACAGAGTACGAGAACTGTTGCCGACTTTGCCATTGAACTCCGTACTCTGGCAGCAGAGGTTGCTTGGAACTATGAGGCTCTCGTGGCTGCTTTTTCTCATAGTCTCTCGGATACCATCAAGGATGAGATAGCAGCACAAGATATACCCACTGAGCTGGAGAGGTTGATCACGTTTGCCATCCTCATTGACTCCAGACGCAGAGAAAGACTCTCTTTTAAGGAGCGCTTGCGGAAGCCTCCTGTACATTTGCCTCTGAGCTTTGCAGTCCCACCTGTGCCTCCCTCACCTCCCAAGCCTCCTGGTACCGAGTCGGTCAGTGAAGGTGAACCCATGCACTTGGGTTTCACACGTCTCCCTGTAGAAGAGAGAGCCTTTAGGAGGAGGGAGAGATTGTGCCTTTATTGTGGCCAGGTAGGTCACTTTTTGAAGTCTTATCCTACCTGTCCAGGGAACGCCCGAACCTTGAGGTCCTGTCACGGACAGACCTTAGGTGGCGTTGTTTCATCCCCAGTTATCCTGAAAGATAAGCCACTGGTTTGGGTTACCCTTTCTTGGGCTGAGTCATCCGTCGAGATACAGGCTCTAATCGACTATGGGGCTACAGGCCTGTTCATTGATGCTGCCTTTGTATCAAAGCACTCAATTCCGCTGCAGCTACGTGACACTCCACTTGCCATTGAGGCTCTTGACGGGAGACCTCTACAGCCTGCCCATGTGACTCATGAGACGGTTCTGCTGTCCATGTTCGGCTTTTCACCATGAGATAATCGAATTCCAAGTTATTTCCTCGCCTAAGTTTCCCCTGGTTTTTGGTTATCCTTGGTTACAGAGGCACAGCCCCTCTTGATTGGCTCCGTACTGAGGTTCTCTCCTGGTCACCACAATGCAGTAAGACATGCTTCCAGAAGGTAGCCAAGGTCCTGTGCACCTCTTCACTCTCCTCCCTGCCGGAGGAGTACTGCGATTTTAGCGATGTCTTTGACAAAGGTCAAGCCGGTAGTTTGCCTCCACACCAGTCGTATGATTGAGCATTTGACCTTCAACCTGCTGCCCTACCCCCTCGTGGCCAGGTTTACCCTTTGTCAGTCTTGGAGGATAAGGTCATGGAGAAGTAGGTTGCAGATGCAATTACTCGAGGTTTCATCCACAAATCCTCATCTCCTGCTGGTGCTGGTTTCTTCTTTGTGAAGAAGAAGAGTGGTGAACTGAGACCTTGTATTGATTATAGGGGTCTCAATTGTTTCACGATTAAGAATGCCTTTCCGATTCCGTTGATTGCGGAGTTATTTGACCGCCTCAAGGGAGCAACGGTTTTCACGAGGCTTGATTTGAGAAGGGCATATAATCTCGTGAGGATTAAGGAGGGCAACAAGTGGAAAACTGCATCTAATACCAGAACAGGTCATTATGAATACTTCATAATGCCTTTTGGCCTTTGTAACACCCCGGCAGTTTTCCAGGAATTTATTAACGATGTCCTCCGAGATTTGTTGCAGTTATGTGTGGTGGTTTATCTCGACAATATCCTCATATTTTTCAAGCCCCTGGAGAGCCACCACACAGATGTCTGTCGTGTGCTTCAGAAACTAAGAGAGAACAATCTCTATTGTAAATTGGAAAAGTGCGAATTCTATCGTGAACAGGTTAAATTCCTGGGTTATGTCATTTCCACTGCTGGTTTTTTGATGGACCCAGAGAAACTTTCAGCAGTCCTACAGTGGCCCCGACCCGTGGGTTCGCATCCTCTGCAGCGTTTTCTTGGCTTTGCCAACTATTATCGGAAGTTTATTCGTAACTTCTCGTCTCTGGTCTAGCCCCTGACTGATATGACCAGAAAGCACGGTAACCCACAGAGTTGGTCTCCAGAGTTCAGTGATTGGGATTGCCTACAATGTAACCCATTGAGACAATGATTTCATGTTCCATCTCTATGACATCAGAGGAAGATGTTGCTTGTGAGCCCAGTTCCCGCTTCTTCTGGGTTCCTGCAGACAGTATGAAAGTCTTGCAAGTTTATTTCGCAACCGCCAAATTTTGAAAAGTCCGCGGCGCTCATCCCGGACTGGGGGTCATTGTTCTAAGACTTCAGTTATTGATGAGTAGAAGTCAGGAAGGAGTCCTGTGCTTTCTAAGAACTCGACAAAACAATTATAAAGATGAGAGTGAACAATGCCGATCGACCGGTATGACGAGCTGAGCGATGAACAGGTACGTCAGGTATGTGGAGATCAGAGGATCCCATGGCGGAAATAATATTACTCATCGCTCCCCAACACAGGACCGCCTTAAAGGGCACCGTAACTTTACAGGTTTGTAAGACGAAATCCCTGACATGTCACTATACACGCTATCGTCCGAAAATCTGATCATGTGTACGAGGCTTTAGATTGCAAGCTCCTTGGGAGCAGGGACTGATGTGTATGTAAAGCGCAGAGTAGATAGTCAGCACCAAGAAATAAAAGGTGGAGCTTTTACCAGAAATTCTTCTTTTCCTTAGTAGGGATGAGCTAATCCCTACGTTTAGGGCATTCAGCATGACAGGTTCTGGTTGTCAGTGGTTGCTAAGGAAGCAAAGGGTCTGGTATGCTTTCTTTTTTGTTTGGAGGGGGGGGGGGGGTGACTTCACTTTATGTGGCCCTTGGGGCAGTTCCACTGATATGAAGCATTATTCTATCCACTGACACCAATGATGGGGCACTATTCCTCCCACTGACACCAATAATAGGGTACTATTCCTCCCACTGACACCAACAATGGGGTACTATTCCTCCCACTGACACCAATGATGGGGCACTATTCCTCCCACTGACACCAACAATGGGGTACTATTCCTCCCACTGACACCAATAATAGGTTACTATTCCTCCCACTGACACCAATGATGAGGCACTATTCCTCCCACTGACACCAACAATGGGGCACTATTCCTCCCACAGACACCAATGATGGGGCACTATTCCTCCCACTGATACCAATGATGGGGCACTATTCCTCCCACTGATACCAATGATGGGGCACTATTCCTCCCACTGACACCAATAATAGGTTACTATTCCTCCCACTGACACCAATGATGGGGCGCTATTCCTCCCACTGATACCAGTGATGGGGCACTATTCCTCCCACTGACACCAATGATGGGGCGCTATTCCTCCCACTGACACCAATGATGGGGCACTATTCCTCCCACTGACACCAATGATGGGGCACTATTCCTCCCACTGACACCAATGATGGAGCGCTATTCCTCCCACTGATACCAGTGATGGGGCACTATTCCTCCCACTGATACCAATGATGGGGCACTATTACTCCCACTGATACCAATAATGGGGCACTATTCCTCCCACTGACATCAATGATGGGGCACTATTCTTCCCACTGAAACCAATGATGGGGCACTATTCCTCCCACTGACATCAATGATGGGGCACTATTCCTCCCACTGACATCAATGATGGGGCACTATTCCTCCCACTGACACCAATTACGTAATTTTTTTACTTCCACTGACCACCAAGCCTTTGGCATTGTTTTCTCCAACTGATTCCGGAGCATTTTCTACTCCAACTGGCCACAGTCTGGCCCCCCTAAAGTTCGCAGGGCAGTTAACTGGCCCTTTGTTTTGAAAGTTTGGAGACCCCTGCTGTAGGGGGTCCCTGGCCATGTATTCAAATGGCCAGGGAATGGAGTGGGTTAGATCATTACCTACCTATGACCACATGGCCTATGATGTCACCGCTATCCTGGCTGTCCATGGTTGTTAAGGAAGCAGCGGCTATTTGCACCCGCCACGTCCTTACCAACAGGGCCTTCTTTAAGGCAGGGCAAAAGGGGCAGCTGCCCTGGGCCCTGTCATTGCCTCATACTTGCAAAATATCCTGGTTTAAATTCCCCCCATCCCTTAAAGTTTTAGTCCTGTGCTGTGTCCCGATATCTCAGTGTGAAGTGCTGCTACTAATTCTGCCCAGCTCTGCTCTATTGTTGTGTACAGATGACTCACCTGCAAACCCTGTGCTTATATATAAATAACCGGCATTGATATGTAAATAGCTGCGGGCGGCGGCATTGGTATGTAAATAAAGGCAGCATTCATATGTATATCCTGCCCCCCTGAGGTCATATCCACCATCACCTATACTGAATGCTGCTCACTGGGGAGGTAAAGGGGCCATGCTTGAAAGTCCTGCCTGCAACTGTGGTCATTAAGCCTAACATCAGCCTGTTCTGCAAAGGTAAAGCAAATTGGTGGGGGGAGGGGGGGTAAGTGTAGGGTGTGCAGAGGTAGGCAGAGAAGGAATGACAGTTTGGGGTGCACAGGTGAGCAAGGAGGGGGATGTATAGAGGTAAGGAAGGTGGGTGCAAGGATGAGCAGAGGGGGCAGGTAGATTTAAAGGGGTGGAGGGTTGGAGTGGAGAGAATGGGGGAGGTTTGGGGTGCAGAGGTCAGCGGGGGTTTGGGGGGAAAAGATAGAGTGGATAAAGATGTAGGTAAAGTGTAGGGCAGCCCATTCATTTCAATGGGCTGCTCTATGCGCCAGAAATGCAGAAGAAAGTCCCTAACGCTTTTTCCAAATCACACGGTGCCACGGCACATGTCAGCAGATGCGTGAGGGTGTCATTAACAATTAGTGGCACTTCTGTGTATCTGCTAAAGGGCGACACGTTTCTGTGGTGTCGATTTTGCACGCGTTCCCGACACACAAATGTGAAGGCAGGCTAAATGTCTCAGTTACATTGGTGGTCAGTGTAAATCTTCTCATTACATTGGGGCTTGGTGTAGAATCCTTTCATTCACACTAGTGGTCAGTGTAAAGGTCCCACTTACATTGGTGGTCAGTGTAAACCCCTATTACATTGGTGGTCAGTGTAAACCCCTATTATATTGGGGGTCAGTATAAACCCCTATTATATTGGGGGTCAGTGTAAACCCCTATTACATTGGTGGTCAGTGTAAACCCCTATTGCATTGGTGGTCAGTGTAAACCCCTATTGCATTGGTGGTCAGTGTAAACCCCTATTGCATTGGTGGTCAGTGTAAACCCCTATTACATTGGGGGTCAGTGTAAACCCCTATTACATTGGTGGTCAGTGTAAACCCCTATTACATTGGTGGTCAGTGTAAACCCCTATTGCATTGGTGGTCAGTGTAAACCCCTATTATATTGGGGGTCAGTGTAAACCCCTATTACATTGGTGGTCAGTGTAAACCCCTATTACATTGGTGGTCAGTGTAAACCCCTATTGCATTGGTGGTCAGTGTAAACCCCTATTGCATTGGTGGTCAGTGTAAACCCCTATTGCATTGGTGGTCAGTGTAAACCCCTATTACATTGGTGGTCAGTGTAAACCCCTATTACATTGGTGGTCAGTGTAAACCCCTATTACATTGGTGGTCAGTGTAAATCCCTATTTTATTGGTGGCCAGTGTTGAAACTCCTCTTTATATTGGTAGCCGGTAAAAAAATCAGCATTGCCATTGATCACATCCCCCCCCCCAGCACTGCCACTGATCCCAGGAGTTCTAGCATCCCTAGGAGTTTTCTGTCTATTAATGGGTCCCCTCACCTCCCCAGTCCATGGTGTGCAGGCAGTGAGGAGATAATGTCCTGTAACCTCTAGCGACCAATCAGTGAGCAGTAATGAAGTGCAGTAATCTCTAGCACCCAATTAACAAGCAGGAATCATTTGCTGTAACCTCTAGCAACTATTCAGTGAGCCGTAATGTGTGCTGTAACCTCTAGCAACTAATCAGTGAGCCGTAATGTGCGCTGTAACCTCTAGCAACTAATCGGTGAGCCGTAATGTGTGCTGTAACCTCTAGCAACTATTCAGTGAGCCGTAATGTGTGCTGTAACCTCTAGCAACTAATCGGTAAGCCGTAATGTGTGCTGTAACCTCTAGCAACTATTCAGTGAGCCGTAATGTGTGCTGTAACCTTTAGCAACTAAACGGTGAGCCGTAATGTGTGCTGTAACCTCTAGCAACTAATCAGTGAGCTGTAATGTGTGCTGTAACCTCTAGCAACTAATCAGTGAGCCGTAATGTGTGCTGTTACCTCTAGCAACTAATCAGTGAGCCGTAATGTGTGCTGTAACCTATAGAAACCAGTCAGTAAGCGGTAATGATATGCTGTAACCTCTTGCAACCAATCGCAGTCGCTGTCTGATCTGATTCAGTAAACTGATTTTGAGTCTAGCTGCTATTTAGTGTGTATATATATCAGAGCAGGTGGAGAGCGAAATTGCATTGGTGGGGGGGGCAAGAAAATGTTTGCCCAGGGTTCAATGAATATTAAAGATGGTCCTGCTTACCAACCACTAACATAACCTGACCCATTTACTTACATTGCTGAAATTCCCCGGAGTGGATTTCACACCATTACCTAAGGGCAATGATGTCCTCACAAGCCCCTTCCTATAGCCAATGACAGCTTGTTGAGCTGGTGTTACCCTCAGGGATCATTCACATGTGGCGGGATGCCGGGGCTTTTTCCTAGCAAGGCGGCGGCAGCCGACATCATGACTGACAATGGGATTTACAATGAGGGATTTTTTTAGGGAGGGATTTTTTTTGGGGGGGATTTTTTTTTCTAATAAAGGGCTTGCCAGACTTTTTTGTGAATGCATAAGAGTACTGTGTAGCAGATACTCATTCACAAAGAGGGGGGGAGTGGTATCATGGGGTCCCCCTTATTATTAAAAGGGCTTTCCAGATTCTAAGAAGCTCTTCACCTTGTCCTTAAACTATTCCTGACCACGCTATAGCCAAAAGATGGCTACGGGGTGGTCGCCCATTTCCGGGAGGGCGTCTTATTGACGTCTTCCCAGAACCCTGCCCCGCCACGCGCCCCTGGGGCAAGCATTGGGCGTGGTCTGTGACCACAGATTGAGGTAAAGGGCCAATCACAATGGCCCTTTATCATGTGATCAGCTGTGTCCAATCACAGATCATCACATGTAAACAAATGCTGGTTATCGGAATTTCCTGTCCCTGTGTGAGGAAAGGAAAGCCAATAACTGGCTTTCCTGTGACAGGGCACATTTTCACTGATCAGTGCCACATACTGTATCAGTGCCCACCAGCGCAGCTCATCAGTGTCCATCAGTGTAGCTTATTAGTGCCGCCTTATCAGTGCCCATTAGTGCCACCTTTTCAGCCTTATCACTGCCCATCAGTGCAGCCTTATCAGTGCCCAACAGTGCCACCTTATCAGCCTCATTAGTGCCCATCAGTGCCACCTTATCAGTGCCCATTAGTGCCATCTGATCAGCCTTATCAGTGCCCATCAGTGCAGCCTTATCAGTGCCTCCTTATCAGCCTTATCAGTGCAGCCTCATCAGTGCCCATCAGTGCCACCTTATCAGCCTCATCAGTGACCATCAGTGCCACCTTATCAGCCTTATCAGTGCCCATCAGTGCCGCCTTATCAGCCTTATCAGTGCCAATCAGTGCCACCTTATCAGTGCCCATTAGTACCACCTTATCAGTGCCCATCAGTGCCCCCTTATCAGCCTTATCAGTGCCTATCAGTGCTACGTTATCAGCCTTATGAGTGCCACCTTATCAGTGCCCATCAGTGCCACCTTATCAGCCTTATCAGTGCCCATCAGTGCCACCTTATCAGCCTTATCAGTGCCCATCAGTGCCACCTTATCAGCCTTATCAGTGCCCATCAGTGCCACCTTATCAACCTTAACAGTGCTCATCAGTGCAGCCTTATCAGTCTCAGTGCCACTTCATCAGTGCCGATCAGTAAAGAAGAAAAATTACTTATTTGCTACATTTTTATACCCGAAACAAAGAAAAAAGGTTAATTTCAATTTGTTTAGAAAAATAAAAAACAAAAACCCCAAGTGGTGATGAAATGCCACCAAAATAAATCTCTACCTGTCTCAAAAAATGATAAAAATGTCATATGAGTACAGTGTAGCATGACGGCGCAATTGTCATTCAAAGTGTGACAGCGCTGAAAGCTGAAAATTGTCCTGGGCAGTAGGCACACGGTTAACATGGGGGCAAGGCATGTTTGAGGAAGGGGTGAGGATTTGTGCTAGGAGGGGGAACTTTTTGGGATGGGGAATTTGTGCTAATAGGGATTATGCTAGGAGGGGGATTTGGGAGGATTTGTACTGGGGGGGGGGGGTATATATGCTAGGAGGGGGATTTGTGCTGGGGGAGGGTATATATGCTAGGAGGGGGGATTTGTGCTGGAGGAGGGTATATATGCTAGGAGGGGGATTTGTGCTGGGGGAGGGTATATATGCTAGGAGGGAGGATTTGTGCTGGGGGAGGGTATATATATGCTAGGAGGGGGGATTTGTGCTGGGGGAGGGTATATATATGCTAGGAGGGGGGATTTGTGCTGGGGGAGGGTATATATGCTAGGAGGGGGATTTGTACTGGGGGAGGGTATATATCCTAGGAGGGGGGATTTGTGCTGGGGGAGGGTATATATGCTAGGAGGGGGGATTTGTGCTGGGGGAGGGTATATATCCTAGGAGGGGGGATTTGTGCTGGGGGAGGATATATATGCTAGGAGGGGGGATTTGTGCTGGGGGAGGGTATATATCCTAGGAGGGGGGATTTGTGCTGGGGGAGGGTATATATGCTAGGAGGGGGATTTGTGCTGGGGGAGGGTATATATATGCTAGGAGGGGGGATTTGTGCTGGGGGAGGGTATATATGCTAGGAGGGGGATTTGTGTTGGGGGGAGGGTATAAATATGCTAGGAGGGGGATTTGTGCTGGGGGAGGGTATATATCCTAGGAGGGGGAATTTGTGCTGGGGGAGGGTATATATGCTAGGAGGGGGATTTGTGCTGGGGGAGGGTATATATATGCTAGGAGGGGGATTTGTGCTGGGGGAGGGTATATATGCTAGGAGGGGGATTTGTGCTGGGGGAGGGTATATATATGCTAGGAGGGGGGATTTGTGCTGGGGGAGGGTATATATGCTAGGAGGGGGATTTGTGCTGGGGGGAGGATATATATGCTAGGAGGGGGGATTTGTGCTGGGGGAGGGTATATATGCTAGGAGGGGGATTTGTGCTGGGGGAGGGTATATATATGCTAGGAGGGGGGATTTGTGCTGGGGGAGGGTATATATGCTAGGAGGGGGGGTTTGTGCTGGGGGAGGGTATATATCCTAGGAGGGGGAATTTGTGCTGGGGGAGGGTATATATGCTAGGAGGGGGGATTTGTGCTTGGGGAGGGTATATATGCTAGGAGGGGGATTTGTGCTGGGGGAGGGTATATATCCTAGGAGGGGGATTTGTGCTGGGGGAGGGTATATATGCTAGGAGGGGGGATTTGTGCTGGGGGAGGGTATATATGCTAGGAGGGGGAATTTGTGCTGGGGGAGGGTATATATCCTAGGAGGGGGAATTTGTGCTGGGGGAGGGTATATATGCTAGGAGGGGGGATTTGTGCTGGGGGAGGGTATATATCCTAGGAGGGGGGATTTGTGCTGGGGGAGGGTATATATGCTAGGAGGGGGGATTTGTGCTGGGGGAGGGTATATATGCTAGGAGGGGGGATTTGTGCTGGGGGAGGGTATATATCCTAGGAGGGGGAATTTGTGCTGGGGGAGGGTATATATGCTAGAAGGGGGGATTTGTGCTGGGGGAGGGTATATATCCTAGGGGGGGGTTTGTGCTGGGGGAGGGTATATAGCCTAGGAGGGGGGTTTGTGCTGGGGGAGGGTATATATCCTAGGAGGGGGAATTTGTGCTGGGGGAGGGTATATATCCTAGGAGGGGGAATTTGTGCTGGGGGGAGGGTATATATCCTAGGAGGGGGAATTTGTGCTGGGGGAGGGTATATATCCTAGGAGGGGGAATTTGTGCTGGGGGAGGGTATATATGCTAGGAGGGGGATTTGTGCTGGGGAAGGGTATATATGCTAGGAGGGGGAATTTGTGCTGGGGGAGGGTATATATCCTAGGAGGGGGATTTGTGCTGGGGGAGGGTATATATGCTAGGAGGAGGATTTGTACTGGGGGGAGGGTATATATGCTAGGAGGGGGATTTGTGCTGGGGGAGGGTATATATGCTAGGAGGAGGATTTGTACTGGGGGGAGGGTATATATGCTAGGAGGGGGGATTTATGCTGGGGGAGGGTATATATGCTAGGAGGGGGATTTGTGCTGAGGGAGGGTATATATCCTAGGAGGGGGATTTGTGCTGGGGGGAGGGTATATATGCTAGGAGGGGGATTTGTGCTAGGAGGGGGATTTGGGAGGATTTGTACTGGGGGAGGGTATATATGCTAGGAGGGGGATTTATGCTGGGGGAGGGTATATATGCTGGGAGGGGGGATTTGTACTGGGGGAGGGTATATATGCTAGGAGGGGGGATTTGGGGAGAGAGGATTTGAGCTGGGAGGGGGTGTTGTACTAGTAAGGGGGAGGATTTGTGTTAGGAGGGTACATTTTTTTGGGTGGGGAATTTGTGCTAATAAGGATTATTTGGAGGGCGGGTTATTTATTTGGAGGATTTGTACTGGGGGAGGGTATATATATGCTAGGAGGGGGATTTGTGCTGGGGGAGGGTATATATGCTAGGAGGGGGATTTGTGCTGGGAGGGGGGGGGATTTATGCTAGGAGGGGGGAGTTAGGGAGAGAGGATTTGAGTCTGAGAGGGGGGCCAGGATGGGGGGATTTCAAGTAGTGGGTATTTGTACTGGGAGGAGGGGGATTTTTTTTTGGGGGGGGGATTTTGGCCTGCAAATGGAATTTTTGCTTAGGGGGTAAGTGTGCAGAATAATGCTTTTTTTTTTTGGGAGGGGCTATATACAGTATATATATATATATGTCTTTATGTGTTTAGCTGTTTGTCTGGAGTTCTGCTTTCACTCCCTGAAGTCTGGGCCTGTGCTGGGAGTGGTGGGGATGATGGATGGGGTCTCGGCCGGCTCCGTCCTCGGAGTTATTTT
This sequence comes from Lithobates clamitans, assembly GCA_037952925.1. NCBI lineage: Eukaryota > Metazoa > Chordata > Amphibia > Anura > Ranidae > Lithobates > Lithobates clamitans. The sequence goes on along the minus strand of JBBGZY010001392.1, from coordinate 3,079,969 downwards.
TGTTTCTTTTGTCACCATTGTCCTCCATTCTGTCTCCTGTGCCGACAATGAGGGAGAGAGACTTCCTCCCCAGAGAAGAATAGGTGACATCACCCCCCCCCCCCCTCCAGCCTTCCAGTAAGAAGTGACTAACCTCTCCCAGTGTACAGATTCTATTCTGAAGGGAGGAAAGAAAATCTGAACCCGATCTTCTATATAGAATATCAGTCTTGCACAGGTGTACCGCCTCCTCTCCTGGACTGAAACGGTTTCCTCTGATTTCACTGCACACTGTGAGCTTCTCACAATGTGCTTTAGAAGCGGCAGCCAGTCAGATAGAGCCCCGCCCCATTAACTAGCTGGAGGACACCCAGCATCATCTAGCCCCTTTCCTGTCCACACTGGCTGTGTCCCTGGTCCCGCCCCTTTTACTGGATTTCAAACCTGGAGGCTCAGCATCCCATGTGGGCGTTCTGTATGCCCAATACAGCCTGCCCCTAGGAATGCCCACTCCTCCAGACTGACAGCTGCCCATCAAGGCAATTTGATATTTGCATAACTCCTCCCACTGCTTGCACTGGGGCTGAGGGCTCCTGAGAGGGCTGGGATGTGATCAGGAAGCTGTGTACAGGCTCCACCCACCAGCCATGATCTGCCTGCATTGTATAGAGAAGTGCAGAGACCTGGTGATGACATCACTGAGTCTATAATAAGGTATGGAATGAAAACAGAAAGGTATTATGTAGAACATATCCCCTTAGTTCCAGTGAAGGGAACTCTTAAGGCGTCAGCATACCAAGACATTTTGGACAATTTCATGCCCCAAACTTTGTGGGAACAGTTTGGGGACGGCCCCTTCCTGTTCCAACATGACTGCCCTCCAGTGTACAAAGCAAGTTCCATAAAGACATGGATGAGCGAGTTTGGGGGTGTTAGCAAGTTTTTGGAGGGGACCAGCAGGCTAATAAGAGTTGTAGGCAGGGCCCAGCAGGCTCCACCCACTGCGTAAAACTACAGGAAGGGGAGGAGACAAAACCAATCACCTTGTACAAGGAGAGCAAAGCTGTAGGAGGGGACCAGCAGGCTCCACCCACTACAGAAAGCTACAGGAGGGGGTGGAGACAAAACCAGTCACCCTGTACAAGAAGAGAGAGCAGAGCTGTAGAAGGGGCCCAACAGGCTCCACCCACTACATAAAGCTACAGAAGGGGGCGGAGACAAAACCAGTCACCCTGTACAAGAAGAGAGAGCAGAGCTGTAGGAGGGGACCAGCAGGCTCCACCCACTACAGAAAGCTACAGGAGGGGGCGGAGACAAAACCAGTCACCCTGTACCTAGAGAGATTGCAGAGCTGTAGGAGGGGCCCAGCAGGCTCCACCCACTGCAGAAAACTACAGGAGGGGGTGGAGACAAGACCAGTCCCCCTGCACAAGGAGAGAGAGCAGCAGTGGGCGGTCTTTTTTACAGGAAGCTCCAGCACAGGTGTACAATTGGGATCCAGGCACAAAATGTTGTCATCCAATAATAGTAGGTGTCTGGAGAAAGACCTTAATGGCAGGATAACCAGGGGCTTGAATGAGCTGAGGTTTAATCCACTTATGTTTTGCTTTACCTTTACCTATATAGCATAATAATTGTCTTCTGAGAGGATGCCCACAGATGTTCAATGTGGTTAATATCGTTCAGGGAAGTCCAGGACTCCAGTGCTGAATGAGTCCGAGGACTTGAAAGACTCGGATAAGCTGGAAGCCAGTTGGAAGTTCCATAGTTGCATTATCTGCCTGGCTCTGTAGTCCTGGAAAAGGATAATAAAATCCTATCTGTGTCTTTGCAGGTCCTCTCACACAACCTCTGCACGCTGCTCAATGTTCCTCATGATCCAGTGGCCCTGGAAGAACACTTCAGGGATGATGATGAAGGTCCTGTGTCTAACCAGGGCTACATGCCTTACCTCAACAAATTCATTCTGGACAAGGTAAGACCAGTCTTCTGCCTAGGTATTATCTCTTAGAGCCAACAATGGGATATAAAACGAAATTTCAACAACTGAAACATAATGTCTTCTCTGTACCATAAGAGCCTTACCTGCTTCTGCCCTATAAATTGTTGTCTAGGCTATTTTAGTGTTTTCATAATCACTCCCTTTGATGTGGATAAACCAGAAATTAAATTTGGAAGTATTTTAAGTCTAGGCAACAAGGTACTGGAGTTTGTGTTTTTCAAACTTAACACTTACCTTAAAACCTATTCCTAACCTTACCTCTAAGGCGTAAGCTGAAGCCCACAACTGTGAGCCTAACACTAGCCTAATATTACCCCAAACGAAGCCCTAACAGTAAACTAAATTGCATGTTTTATATCCTCACCTCATTCACCAAATCTTCCATTTTTTTGCTGGGAACTTTCCCTGAAAGGTTTTTGCATTAAAGTGGACCTGAATAAAAACAGTGTAGATTTTCTATGTCAGGGAACATTGTGCACTTCCTGGTATGCGAGTGTGCCTAGGCACTCCTGTGACTTCTATGCTGGCAAAGAGGAAGGGGCAGAGTAAAGAGAAAGAGGTGACTATTTTGGCATCGTGGTAAGTGAGGGGTCTCCCCAGTGCTTTGACTTTTTGTTACATCAGTAATTGTCTCAGCAACAACCTGCAGTTGCCCTTAATTTGCCACAGCAGGCACAGTAGATGGGACCCATTGCCGTTCCACTAAAATTTATACCATAATACCATTCGATCTTAATAGAAAACATAATTTTTTATCTTTCCCTGAAAGAAGTTGGCTTTGAAGTAGACCGTAACTCTGTGAGGTTATAGGGAACATTTAGAAATTGTGCCCAATCAGTACCTTGAAATTTGTACCTTTTGTCTGGAATTGCTCCTGAAAAAGAGCACTTCCTGGTAGGTGAGTGTAAATCATCCCAGTTTATACACTGGCAAAGAGGAACGAGGCGGAGTGATTAGAAAGGTGACCATTTTTGAATCATAATAAGTGATGGGTCTCCCCAGTGCCGTGACCTCCTGTTAGGTCAGTCATTGTCTCAACAACAATCTGAAGTTGCCCTTCATTCTCCACAGCAGACACAGGGGATATGATTGCACCCATTGCTGTTCCAGTAAAGCTTTGATGCCATTCAATCCTTATAGAAAACATTTTTATGTTGATTTTCTCATTTCACAGTTCTTCTCTAAGAATAATCTCATTTACAAAATTGGGGAAGTAAGTGGAATTTTAAATGAGAAATGCTGACAATGAGGAAAACCAATCAATGAGATACCAGTGCTGTCCAGGAAACCACTTAGCTGTACTAAAATGTGCTGTGCTAAAATCATAAAATCCTCTACTTTCAAACTGAATGTGTGTAGAAAATCACTTGCTGCACCCAGATTCAGTAGGCTTTTCACACTGTTTTAGGGAGGCATTGACTTATTTTGTGACATGCTATGCAGCCATCTGGGAAATGCAGAAAGTTGAGTTTGGAGCCTTGATACTTGATGATTACACTCCTGGCTTTTCATTAAATTCCAGTAATAAAGGATTTTATTTGCTGGAAGAGCCAGACGCACCAAATTAGAACCAGGTTGGCACCACTTAGCGGGTAGTTTATGACCTTTGAGTTTTGTGTATAACCTGAGCATGCCTTTAAGGATGCCTGCTGCTAGTCACCGTGATGGGCCAACTTTGACCTAAATTAAAAGTCAGCAGCTACAAATAGTATGGCTGCTTACCTTTAAAAATCAGGTACTTACCAGTGTGTGGAGTCTAGTGCTGTCTTCCCACAGCCTATTCTTTTTACTGCCACTGGTCTCCAGGGCCGCCATCTTGGATATGGAAGCTGGCTGTAAATTCCTGAAGAATTACAGCTGGCTCCCCACTACACATGTGCAAGGTCGCGTGGCACTATATAACTGGTCCTGCAGCCTCCTGGGGCATGTGATGGGTCCCAGGAGGCTGTGGGCATGGAGTGGGTTGGGATGAGTGATGTCATCCTTGCCTAGGTGAAGATTGCGGAAGTGGGAGCAAGTACCGATAAAAATTGGTACTTCTCTTCCTCTTCCCCACAAAAAACTGCAACTCAGTTACAGTAGTGAATCAGCCATACTTCACTCTTTTAGGGCGTACACGCGGTCGGACTTTGTTCGGACATTCTGACAACAAAATCCTAGGATTTTTTCCGACGGATGTTGGCTCAAACTTGTCTTGCATGCACACGGTCACACAAAGTTGTCGGAAAATCCGATCATTCTGAACGCGGTGACGTAAAACACGTACGTCGGGACTATAAATGGGGCAGTGGCCAATAGCTTTCATCTCTTTATTTATTCTGAGCATGCGTGGCACTTTGTCCGTCGGATTTGTGTACACACGATCGGAATTTCCGACAACAGATTTTGTTGTCGGAAAATTTTATCTCCTGCTCTCCAACTTTGTGTGTCGGAAAATCCGATGGAAAATGTGCGATGGAGCCCACACATGGTCGGAATTTCCGACAACACGCTCCGATCGGACATTTTCCATCAGAAAATCCGACCGTGTGTATGGGGCATTAGAAAGAAGAAGTACCACTTTATCCCAAATCAGCCCCTATATGGGACAAGGACCATGACTAATTTCTTGCTGACCACAAAAGAAAGAACCTTCAAGAACCAAGGCACAGACTCATACTGGATCATTAGTAGCTGTGGTTTAGAACCCTGAAGAAAGGGGTGCCTGAATACCCCTGACATTCATTGTACTATTGTATTTACAAATACAAATTTGGATTTGTTAGCAAGGTGCTTTGCACCCACCAACACCATAGTGTGACCTGAGAAAAATTGTAGCGCCACTCTTCCCCCAATCCTCAGGTATGGGCGTGCTGACATCCAAATAACTCATGATAGCGATATACAACACATGGAATGCCGCTCTCCTGGCCTGGCCCGTGTAAGGTGTTGGGGGGCCTCAGCCAGCACTACTCCACTAACCACGCCCCCCCTGACACAGCCCACCAGGGCTGTATGGCTAAGCCCTGGTGGGTGAGGCGAAACACGTGAAGTGGTTAGTGGAGTAGAGCTGGCTGAGGCCCCCCAACACCTTACACGGGTCAGGCCAGGAGAGCGGCGTTCCTTGTGTTGTATCACCATCAAAGTGCCTATATTGCTATGGATCAGTTCACCTAAATAGCTGGACATACCCAGCAGATATCTCAACAGGAACAATGGGCAGTGAAGTGCCTGCAACCCTCAAAGTCCCTGGGACCTGGCATGGTCTTATGTGCTGCTCTTGCCCAGTCTTTTATAACTGGGCATAGGCAGAAACCACTTTCTTCCCATTGCTCTGTAGAAAAAGGAAAGCTTTATATCAGTCTGATATGGAGTCGCTCCTTAGGAAAGAGCCCCTCGCAAAACCTTTATTGTCAACTTACAAAGCATTACAACCAACTGTGGACCATGGGATGGATAACCTTTGTTCCTTTTGGGTGGCGGAACTTCCGGAGCTGGACATGGAGGATTGGGAGGAGGTGTGGGAACTACCCTTCTCCCACCTCAAATCCTCCAGAGATCGTTTGATCCAATTTAAAATTCTTAATAAGTATAATTTTATGCCACATAGATTACATAAAATCTATTCAGACATGTCCATCATGTTCTTGGCGATGCCAGGCTGAACCGGCCAATTATTTACACATGATTTGGTCCTGCCCTCTCCCGCAGAGGTATTTTGGTCTGATGTACTCACTTTCATTACTGGCCTAACCACTATTCCTATACCTCAGAAGGTTGATGTATGTATCCTGGGGCTGGTGAATGCTCTGGACCCCTCCAGAGATGTTCGTACATTACTAGGCCTGCTCCTGTTTTATGTCCGGAAGAGCTTCATACTCAAGTGGAAAGTTTCTTCTGCACCTTCTCTGAATATGTGGAAGTTGCTGGTCAATTCGGTCATCCCCCTAGACCAGTGATGGCGAACCTTGGCACCCCAGATGTTTTGGAACTACATTTCCCATGATCCTCATGCACTCTGCAGTGTAGATGAGCATCATGGGAAATTTAGTTCCAAAACATCTGGGGTGCCAAGGTTCGCCATCACTGCCCTAGAAAAAGAAACCTATATAGGGGCCGTCCAAAGAAATGTAATAAGCTGTGGGACATCTGGCTGGAGTCTGATACTTCTACTACTGAACAGAATAACCCAGTGGATGTCACATCTTAATTGTTTCACTATCATTTTGATTTTAGTCAGCCAAGTAGAGTAATCATGGCAAACACACAGTATAACCTGTCAAACTGGATGAGTTCCATGCATGTTAGTGGTTAACGGCACGGTTGGGACGGTGCAGGTGGATAATATTGCTAGTCTGGCGGTTTTTACCCCATTGCTTACATCCTCAGAGTACTTGAGCACTTATTAACCACTTGCCTACCAGCTGCCGTCATTATACGGCGGCAGGTCGGCTTGTTCCCCCAAACCGCCGTAGCTGTACATCGGTCCCTTTTAACAGCTTTAGCAGGCGCGTGCGCAGGCCCGCTGCATGGCGTGGGAGCTGATGCGCGTGGCTGGCAGCCGCGGTTTGTCAGCCGGCCACCTGCGATTGGCAGAACGGGGATCTGTCAGTGTTAACCAAAAGATCCCCGTTCTGACATGGGAGTAGAGAGTGATCGTCTGTTCCTAATGATTAGGAAACAGTGATCTCTTTCTACTCCCAGTCAGTCCCCTCCCCCCCACAGTCAGAAACGCTTCCTTAGGGGACACATTTAAACCCATTGAATGCCCCCTAGTGTTAACCTCTTCCCTGCCAGTGACATTTATACAGTAATCAATGCATTTTTATAGCACTGATCGCTGTGTAAATGTCACTGGTCCCAAAAAAAGTGTCAAACGTGTCCGATCTGTCTGCCGCAATGTCGCTAAAAATTGCTGATCACCGCCATTACTAGTAAAAAAAACCCCAAAAAAATAATAAAAATGCCATAAATATATCCCCTATTTTGTAGACTCTATAACTTTTGCACAAACCAATCAATATACACTTATTGTGATTTTTTTTCTACCAAACCTATGTAGAGGAATACATCTTGGCCTAAACTGATGAAGAAATTCGTTTTACTTTTTTTTTTTTAATTTTTAATATTTTGTATAGCAAAAAGTAAAAAATGTTGGGTTTTTTTTTCCAAAATTGTCGCTCTTTTTTTGTTTATAGCGCAAAAAATAAAAACCACAGAGGTGATCAAATACCACCAAAAGAAAGCTCTATTTGTGTGGGGAAAAAAAGGTTAATTTTGTTTGGGTGCAACGTCGCACGACCGCGCAATTGTCAGTTAAAGCGTCGCAGTGCCGTATCGCAAAAAAAATGGACCTGTCATTAAGGGGGTAAATCTTCCAGTCTGTAAGTGGTTAATCCTCATCTTTAGCAGCAAGATTTTTGGGATGTTCAGTTCTAGTCGGTCGTTTTACTGTGTTCTTTTATTTTGTATTATTTGATCTCCTGCTCTGTTTTTTGAGAGTCGGGGGATGCTCAGAGGCTCAGTCTTTGTACCTTTTTCAAAAGTACAATAAAAAAAAAAGAAAAAAAAAAGAAAAAGGGAAAAGCTTGGAACCATCGACATCGTGCAAAGAAATGTTTAAAAAAGTTTAAAAATAATCGGCATAATAATGAATTCTCACCTGATCAGATGCCTTCCTCTTCTCACATCTGTAACATTTGTCCACATACCATAGAAATCTGTATTTTTCTTTCCTTTCCTTGAATTTCAACTCGAGGTTTAAAAAGTAAACATTAGAAGACTCTCTGCCCAGACAGCGATACTACAAAGAGGAAGTGACAATGATACTTTTTATACCATTTTAATTGATGTTTATACAAATATCACAAATGATATTCAAAATAAACTTCATCTCTGTGCCAGAATTTTATTGACCGAGCAATCAGAGGACTTTTTATTGTGGAACCTCGATTTATGGCCGAAAGTTCTCAAATATGAGGAACCTTTATATGTGTAGTGATGGTCGTGCAACCTTTGATGCTTCTCTATAAACATTTGGGGCTCTCTGTGACCTCTATATTTCCCTACTAGGCTCCAGTAGAATCATGGGCATATTAGAACAGACAATGAGGTCATCACACTCACAGCAGTGATGTCATCTGGAACCACATGGCATTGGGGCTTCCAAGGTTAGCTGAATGCACAACAGTGCAAATCTCCATCCCTCCAGTGCAGCTTTCCCCAGTACAGATCTCCCCCCTCAGTACAGATCTCCCCCCTAGTACAGATCTCTCCCCCAGTACAAATTTTCCACCAGTGAAGCTTCTCCCAGTGCTGACCCCCCGCCCTGCAGCTCCCCCCAGTACAGCTCCCCTTACGGATCTCCTCTCCCACTAGTATGGCTCCCCCCTAGTACAAATCTCCTCTTCCCCCGTGCAGCCCCCCCATTACAGATTTCCTCTCCCACCAGTAAACCTCCCCCCTGTACAAATCTCCACCCCCCCCCCACATTGCAGCTCCCCCCATTGCAGATCTCCTCTCCCACCAGTATAGCTCCCCCAGTACAAATCTCCACTCTCCCAGTGAAGCTCCCCACATTGCAGATCTCCTCCCCCAGTACAAATCTTCACCCTCCCAGTGCAGCTCCCCCCCCATGACAGATCTCCTCCCCCACCAGTATAGCTCCCCCCTCCCAGTGTTGCTCCCCCCATGAAAGATCTCCTCCCCCACCAGTATACCTCCCCCAGTACAAATCTCCACCCTCCCAGTGAAGCTTCCCACGTTACAGATCTCCTCCCCCACCAGTATAGCAGCTCCCCCCAGTACAAATATCCACCCCCCAGTGCAGCTCCCCCCCACGACAGATCTCCTCCCCCACCAGTATAGCTCCCCCCAGTACAAATCTCCATCCCCCCAGTGCAGCTCCCCCCCATGACAGATCTCCTCCCCCACCAGTATAGCTCCCCCAGTACAAATCTTCACCCTCCCAGTGAAGCTCCCCACATTACAGATCTCCTCCCCCAGTACAAATCTCCACCCCCAGTGCAGCTCCCCCCACGACAGATCTCCTCTCCCACCAGTATAGCTCCCCCAGTACAAAATCTCCACAAATCTTAAAGTAAACATTAGAAGACTCTCTGTCCAAGTAGCAATACTACAAAGAGGAAGTGACAATGATACTTTTTATACCATTTCAATTGATGCTTATACAAAAAAATACCAAATTGTATTCAAAATAAACTTCATTTCTATGCCAGAGTCGTATTGAACGAGCGATCGGGGCATGTTATTGTGGAGTCTCGATTTATGGCCAAAAAATACGATGAACCTTTATATGTGTAGTGATGGTCGTGCAACTTGTGATGTTTCTCTATAAACATTTGGGGCTCTCTGTGACCTCTATATTTCCCTACTAGGCTCCAGTAGCATCATGATGGCATATTAGAACAGACAATGAGGTCATCACAATCGCAGCAGTGATGTCATCTGGAACCACATGGCATTATAGCATTGGGTCTCTCAAGCTCCGCTGAATGCACAACATTGAGGGGGGGGGGGAATTCATATTATATTCAGACGTAGTGCCCGTAGTAGACCCACATCCACCCCTTTGTAGTGTCACTGCTTTGTGTCCAGGTATGAAGCAGTAACACTGTCAGGCAAATAATGTTTTAATGGTCACTCCATCACAAACTGGAATTTAAATATATTTTTAGAACAAGAGCCGGTCTATGGGCATGATGACGTCAGGAACAGTCCACCGCAAAAGACCGGGGGGAGGGGGGGCAGGAGCGGCAGGGACAAGTCTTGTGCTGGAAGGATCGGTGGATTAGGTGAGTATATCTCGGCAAACCTCTACCCTAGACAATAATGAGCCGTTAACCCATGCAGTGCGGGCACAGCCCCACTGCATGGGGGGGGGGGGGAAGTACTGTATTTATTGGCGTATAACACTCACTTTTTCACCATGAAAATCGGGTGCAAATAGCGTGTGCGTGTTATACGACAATACTTCAATTTTAGCTGCCTCGGAGGGGACAGGGAGGGCGGGGGGACGAGCGCCGTCAGATTATATACAGTGAGAATCTCCTGTTTACTTGGTGGCCACTGTAATAGGAAGGCCCGTCTCCTGGGCCGCCATTGGACCACTGTTCTGTCTATCATAGGAGATTCTCACTGTATGTGATCTGTCGCCGCTCATCCCGCCCCCCTCCCTGTCCCCTCTAGGCTGTAGTTGGGCATCAATCAGGCTGCACTGATGGCAATGGCGAGGCTGCTGCACTGATGGCAATGGTGAGGCTGCTGCACTGATGGCAATGGTGAGGCTGCTGCACTGATGGCAATGGTGAGGCTGCTGCATTGAAGGCAATGGTGAGGCTGCTGCATTGATGGTAATGGTGAGGCTGCTGCATTGAAGGCAATGGTGAGGCTGCTGCATTGAAGGCAATGGTGAGGCTGCTGCATTGAAGGCAATGGTGAGGCTGCTGCATTGAAGGCAATGGTGAGGCTGCTGCATTGAAGGCAATGGTGAGGCTGCTGCACTGATGACAATGGTGAGGCTGCTGCACTGATGGTAATGGTGAGGCTGCTGCATTGAAGGCAATGGTGAGGCTGCTGCATTGAAGGCAATGGTGAGGCTGCTGCATTGATGGGAATGGTGAGGCTGCTGCATTGAAGGCAATGGCGAGGCTGCTGCATTGAAGGTAGTGGTGAGGCTGCTGCATTGATGGCAATGGTGAGGCTGCTGTATTGAATGCAATGGTGAGGCTGCTGCAATGAAGGCAATGGTGAGGCTGCTGCATTGAAGGCAGTGGTGAGGCTGCTGCATTGAAGGCAATGGTGAGGCTGCTGCATCGATGGCAATGGTGAGGCTGCTGCATCGATGGCAATGGTGAGGCTGTATTGATGTGGACTGATGAGGCTGCATTGATGTGGACTGATGAGGCTGCATTGATGGCACTTGTGAGGCTGCAGATGGGCACTGACCCTTATTTTGCTTCAAAGTTCCTTATTTTAAATTTTAGGTTTTTTCCTGAAACTTTCCTCTTAAAATGAATGTGCGTGTTATGCGCCGATAAATACGGTATTTCCTGTAGTTCTCCTTTAAATATAATGGGGACACATTGCAATCTACCCCTGAGTCCTCAGATCTGCACATCTTTTGTGGCCATAGTGAGCGGGCCCCGGGTGTCGTGTATGAATAGTAAAACTGGAGGAATTAAAACACATCTCCTGTAGCACTTTGAGATGTTTTGATGTAAAGTGCACTATAAATAAAATGTATTATTATTATTATTACATCTCATGTAACAAGAGGAATGAGACTCCAAAGGGGCAGGAACTATAACAAGAAGACCTTACTATTGGCCCTGAGAAATATAAGGGGGCAACTGGTGACTTCATTGCACCAGGCTCCACCTGTAGGTAATACATAACCTTTTTTGGTAGAATCGTGCTTTAATACACTAATGATAATAATAATAATAATAATAATAATAATAATAATAATAATAATAATGTGTTCCCTTTTGATAACATATATTGTTAAAAGTTATCATGACTGGAACCATTGTATTCTAAACAAAAACATCTATTGGTTGGAGGGAAATTCTTCGGAATAGAGAGGTTCATGTGGGAAGATTTAGATAGTAGCGGCTCGGGGCTTCCCAAGGATGCTGGTAACAATAACAAATGGGTGCCTCTCTGCCTTTAATAAGTTACTAGACTATGAGAACTCACAGACCAGTAACTAGCAGATCTATGTGTTTCCAGGTACTTTGCAGCTGTAAAGCCATTCAGCAAGTTACGGAAGGCAGACCTCTGAGTAGACATAATCTGACAAGCTTGAATTAACCTGTTCACCTGGGGGGGGGGGGGGGGCTAAAAATTACAGCTCCTCCCAGAACACAGTTCCAACCAGTAAAGATTCCCCACCAGTACAGCTTCCCCGGTACAGATCCTCTCCCCAACGAGTACAGCTCCCTCCAGAACACAGCTTCCCCCAGTGCATATCTTCCCAACCAGGACAGCTCCCCCAGTACAGATCTCCTTCCCAACCAGTACAGCTCCCTCCAGTACAAATCACCCCCACCAGTAGAGCTCTCCCCCAGTACACAACTTCCCCCAGTGAAGATCCCCCCTCCAGTACAGGCACCCCCCTTCAGTACAGACCCCCCTCCCAAGTGTCGCTCCCCCCAAAACAGATCTCCTTTTTCACCAGTACAGCTTCCCCAGTACAAATCTCCACTCCCCAGTGCAGCTCCCTCCAGTACATATACCCCCCCCCCCCCAATTGCAGCTCCCTCCAGTACAGACCCCCCCCCCCCCACCAGTACAGCTCTCCCCAGTACAAATCTCCACCCACCAGTGCAGCTCCCTCCAGTACATATACCCCCCCCCCCAATTGCAGCTCCCTCCAGTACAGACTCCCCCCCCTCCCCCCCAGTAAAGCTTCCCCAGTACAGCATCCCCCACAGTGAAACTGTCCTCCCTTCTTGAAATCCACTTACCAGACCAGGCGGTTCAGAGTGAGCTCAGTGAGGGAAAGTCCTCCCTTGGCTGTGTCATATGACCAGAGCCGAGGAGAAGACCACCTCTACCTGAACTGCCGCTGACTGTCACTGGGATCTGACAAGAAGAAGGAGTAGAGGCTGCAACACTTTGGGTGCACAACCAGTGTTTGGGGGGAGCTCTGGGGGTTTGGATCTCCCCTGGCTTGAAGAAGCTAAGAAACTTTTACAACATTACAGAAAAAGTCCAGTTGAATGTGACCAAAGTCTGGTACAGACTAATAGTCTTCCTTCGTTCAACCCAGCGGGTTGAACTAAAAAAGAACTGACAGCTCCGGTCAGAGCCGCTGTACTAACAGTCCGATGTTAGTAAAGTGATTTCTGCCACTGAGCTATTATGTTCTGACAGGGAGACGCCCCCCCCCCCCACCAGAACACTCCAACCAGCGTTCTCAGCCATTGACTGACAGCGCTGATCGGGACCTTGTTGGCTGCTGGTTTTCCAGCATGCTCGTCCAACAGAAGCCGGCCAAATGGTCAGAGCGACTGACATACACACAGGCCGAATGTCGGCTGTTTTTTATTGAACCGGCCAATGTCTCCTGACGTTTGGCCCATGTGTACTAGGCAATTACTGCTACTAGTTTCCTTATATGAGATTTCTCACAATGACCCCTCAGCAGCCTCTTCTGGTGGCACCCTCTGGGAGATGTGCAGTTTATACATGTTCCTCCTCAATGCCCATCTACAGTCTTTCAGTGTCCCCGGTTATCCCGGTTAGAGTTGGTGGTGTGGATTCGGAGTCCCTGAGTCAGTCCGGTGTTCACATCTTCCTTCTTCACAAAAGATTTCCAGAGAGGGTCTTTCTTTGTTCCAAAAATAACCGGAGGAACTTCACCGTCTAATCGTCATGTGAGCAGACTAACTCTTCGGAAAGTTTCTGGTGGTGTCGGCAAGTTTCTGGTGGTGAGACACCCGGAGACTGTTCTGTGAACTCTGACCACACGGATAGGTCTTGCTGTTCATGGTGACCATCTGCATATTTGTTGGTAGCTTCTCATTTATCCCGGTCATGTTAGAGCTGGGAGAGGATATTCCCATCTCATAGGACTTCTTCTAGAATGTTGAAGAGTCATCCAAGTACCACCTACATTTCTTATCAGAGTCAGGAACATGCGCCATTATTTATACCCCCCCCCCCACGGGTAAATGGATGAGGGGAGATTGTGACGTTTATCCCCACCTCCTCCAATCGCAGCGTGCCTTGGATTCAGTAAAAGGAATACAAGGCCTTTTTTGAATGGAGGAGGTGCCAAGCGAGCAACCTCCTGTGATATGTACTGCAACCCGAACTACAAGTCTCCAGCACCAGAAGTTCAGCGCCAACAGGGGAGTACAAGCTGATAAAAAATGACTGACAACAAATGGTGCAGCCACCATAGATAGAGCACAATTCATAGGAGGGGATTCATTTTTACTGACCATAATTTAGTTTTAACCACTTCATGTCCTTAGGCCGTTTTAAAAACATCCTGGACATTAAGTGGTTAAATAGTAAAAAAAACAAGCCCCCCGCCACCGCTGTTGCCTGCCCCGAGCTCTCCCATTCCTCAGAGGAGCTTGGGACTGTGGTAAACTGGCAAGCAAGAAGGAGATTGAGAAACATCTGTTCCCTGATCCCCTCTCAGACTAATGAACCCGGAAGTGACAAGCACTTCACTTCTGGTTTCAGAGCTGTGATTCTCTGGCTGCTAAGCCAGGAAAGCAACTAATCAAGCACAATCTCTGCTTGATTAGCTGCAATAGAGGGCAAGGGGACCTGTCACCTGTTTGTGGGTGTCATAGCAAAAATGTTCAATGAAAAAAGTAAAACAAAAAACAAAAAAACAATTAAATTGTAATAAACTTAATAAACTTAAATTGTAATAAACTTTGTTCATATTTCATGTCTGAGGTTTACAACCACTTTAACCTCTTCCTGATCGCGCTATAGCTGAATGTTGGCCACAGTGCGGTGGCACGTTTTCAGGAGGGTGCCTATTGACCTTCTCCCAGAACTCTGCCCCGTTTTGTGACCCCAGGGCGCGCATGTCCTTCAGACACAGCTGAGCACAGATCATGGTAAAGGGCCAATCATTGCGTCCCTTTACCATGTGATGAGCTGTGTCCAATCACAGCTCATTATGTAAATAAATGCCGGTATCGGCATTTCCTTTCCTCAGCGCTGTCACTGGCTGAGGAAAGGAAAGCTGATAACCGGCTTTCCTGTGACAGCAGACATTTACACTGATTATCAGTATCCATCAGTGAAGCTTCATCGGTGCCCATCAGTGAAGCCTCATCAGTGTCCATCAATGAAGCCTCATCAGTGGCCATCAATGAAGCCTCATCAGTGGCCATCAGTGAAGCCTCATCAGTGGCCATCAGTGAAGCCTCATCAGTGGCCATCAGTGAAGCCTCATCAGTGTCCATCAATGAAGCTCATCAGTGCCCATCAGTGAAGCTTGACCAGTGCCAATCAGTAAAGCCTCATCAGTGCCCATCAGTGAAGCTTCATCAGTGTCCATCAGTGAAGCTTCTTCAGTGTCCATCAATGAAGCCTCATCAGTGCCCATGAGTGAAGCCTCATCAGTGTCCATCAATGAAGCCTCATCAGTGTCCATCAATGAAGCCTCATCGGTGCCCATCAATGAAGCCTCATCAGTGCCCATCAATGAAGCCTCATCGGTGTCCATCAATGAAGCCTCATCAGTGCCCATCAGTGAAGCCTCATCAGTGCCAATCAGTGTAGCCTCATCAGTGCCCATCAATGAAGCCTCACCAGTGTCCATCAGTGAAGCTTCATCAGTGTCCATCAATGAAGCCTCATCAGTGAAGCCTCATCACTGCCCATCAATGAAGCCTCATCAGTGTCCAGCAATGAAGCCTCATCAGTGGCCATCAGTGAAGCCTCATCAGTGCCCATCAATGAAGCCTCATCAGTGCCCATCAGTGAAGCCTCATCAGTGTCAATCAGTGAAGCTTCATCAGTGTCCATCAATGAAGCCTCATCAGTGCCCATCAGTGAAGCCTCATCAGTGTCAATCAGTGAAGCTTCATCAGTGTCCATCAATGAAGCCTCATCAGTGCCCATCAGTGTAGCCTCATCAGTGCCCATCAGTGAAGCCTCATCAGTGTTCATCAGTGAAGCTTCATCAGTGTCCATCAATGAAGCCTCATCAGTGCCCATCAATGAAGCCTCATCAGTGAAGCCTCATCAGTGCCCATCAATGAAGCCTCATCAGTGTCCATCAATGAAGCCTCATCAGTGTCCATCAGTGAAGCTTCATCAGTGTCCATCAATGAAGCCTCATTAGTGAAGCCTCATCAGTGCCCATCAATGAAGCCTCATCAGTGTCCATCAATGAAGCCTCATCAGTGGCCATCAGTGAAGCCTCATCAGTGGCCATCAGTGAAGCCTCATCAGTGCCCATCAATGAAGCCTCATTATCGGCATTTCCTTTCCTCAGCGCTGTCACTGTCTGAGGAAAGGAAAGCTGATAACCGGCTTTCCTGTGACAGCAGACATTTACACTGATTATCAGTGTCCATCAGTGAAGCTTCATCAGTGCCCATCAGTGAAACTTCATCAGTGCCCATCAGTGAAGCCTCATCAGTGCCCATCAGTGAAGCTTCATCAGTGCCCATCAGTGAAGCCTCATCAGTGCCCATCAGTGAAGCCTCATCAGTGCCCATCAGTGAAGCCTCATCAGTGTTCATCAATGAAGCCTCATCAGTGCCCATCAGTGAAGCCTCATCAGTGTTCATCAGTGAAGCCTCATCAGTGCCCATCAGTGAAGCCTCATCAGTGCCCATCAGTGAAGCCTCATCAGTGCCCATCTATGAAGCCTCATCAGTGCCCATCTATGAAGCCTGACCAGTGCCCATCAGTGAAGCCTCATCAGTGCCCATCAGTGAAAAAGAAAAATTATTTATTTGCTAAATTTTTATAACCGAAACAAAGAAAAAGGGTTTTGTTAAAATTTTTGATGTTTTTTCATTTGTTTAGCAAAAAATAACCCCCCCCCCCCCCGAGGTGATTAAATACCACTAAAAGAAAGCTCTATTTGTGTGAAAACAAAATGATAAAATTGTCCTATGTGTACAGTGTTGGATGACCGCACAATTGTCATTCAAAGTGTGAGAGCGCTGAAAGATGAAAATTGTCCAGGGCAGGAAGGGGGTGGAAGTGCCCGGTATTGAAGGGGTTAAGCATTGGGTGGCAGTTCTCATGTATGGTGGGTCTCCTCCGCTGTGATCCTCGGCTGAGTCTTCAGGAAATCAGAGAAATATCTCCGAGGGGCGGAGTTCAGGGAATTCCTCACACCTGGATATCCCGGTGATGGAAACTTTCACACATTTGGAGATACGGCTCCGGACTTTAACCCGTATCAGTTACTGTTTAAGCAAATGTCAGTGTGAATCCTTTTACTGCTCATTCACATATGCCAGTGAAAGGGGAAGTAGGTGGATCACTGTGTAAATCTGAGATTCCCCTTCAGTCTTGTACAGTTGTATCGGCTCCTCTCCAGGACTGAAATGGCTTCCTCTGATTTCACTGCACACTGTGAGCTTCTCACAATGTGCATTAGAAGCTGCAGCAAGTCAGAGAGCACCCGCTTAATTTCCTGGATGGAGGACGTCCAGCATCATCTAGCTCTTTCCTCTCTAGCCTGGCTGTGCCTGATCCCCTCCTTTTTCATTCACTGGATTCTGTTTTGCCAACCATGGAGTCTCAGCATCACCTGTGGGCATTACCTGTGTGCAGTCTCCTGGCTCTCTGCGTGCAGCCCCCTGGCTCTGTATGCAGCCCCTAGCTCTGTGTGCACCCCCCAGCTCACTGCATGCAGCCTCTGGCTCTCTGTGTGCAGCCCCCAGCTCTCTGTTTGCAGCCCCCTGGCTCTCTGCGTGCAGCCCCCAACTCTCTGCAGCCCCCTGGCTCTGTGTGCAGCCCCCAACTCTCTGCAGCGCCCTGGCTCTGTGTGCAGCCCCTAGCTCTTTGCGTGCAGTCCCCAGTTCTCTGCATGCAGCCCCACCTGCCCTCTGCACGCAGCCCCCCTAGCTCTCTTTGTGCAGCCCTTGCCTCTCTATGTGCAGCCCCCCCCAGCTCTCTGGCTGCAGCCCCTGGCTCTCTGTATGCAGCCCCCAGCTGTCTGCATGCAGCCCCTGGCTCTCTGCAGCCCCCTGGCTCTGTGTGCAGCCCCCTGGCTCTTTGTGTGCAGCCCCATTGGCTCTCTGCATGCAGCCCCCTGGCTCTCTATGTGCAGCCCCCCCCCCCGGCTCTCTGTGTGCAGCCCCCCCCCCCGGCTCTCTATGTGCAGTCCCCCAAGCTCTCTGACCGAAGCCCCCCCCGGCTCTCTGCATGCAGCCCTCGCCTCTCTATGTGCAGCCCCCCGGCTCTCTGGGTGCAGCCCCTGCCTCTCTATGTGCAGCCCCCCGGCTCTCTGGGTGTAGCCCCTGCCTCTCTATGTGCAGCCCCCGGCTCTCTGGGTGTAGCCTGCTGGGTTGGGTCCATAGCGGCAGTGGGTTGTTGATGCTGAAATGCTCCTGTATTGAGTTCCTGCACCTGGCACTGAAATAACCTGTAAAAGTCTTGGCCTCGGGGGGAGAGAGACCGACGTGGGAACGTGTCACCAGGTACATGATCACTTGGAGGGGCGGGGGGGGGGGGGGGGTGTTAAACTTCACTGCCACTAACCACCAGTAAGAGGGGGGAGGATTAAAACATTGACATTAACAAAATGTGGGGTTGATCATTGGTGTCCTTTACACTCTGACACCAATTTTTTGGGGTTCTTATTGTGTCCACTGACACCAGTTGTGGGGGTTATTATTAAATCCACTGACACCAATACAGGATGTTATTATTGTGTCCACTGACACCAGTGTTGGGGGATATTATTACGTCCACTGACACCAATGCTGGAAGATTTATTAGTGGTCACTGACACCAAGGCTGGGGGTTGTTAGTGGACACAATAATAACCCCCAGCATTGGTGTCAGTGGACACAATAACAACCCCCAACATTGGTGTCAGTGACTACTATTAAAACCCCCAACATTGGTGTCAGTGGACATAATAATAACCCCCAGTATTGGTGTTGGTTGGAGCTCCATGTCATGGCTGGTTTGCTGTACGGAGCGGTTTGTGCTGACGTGGCCGGGAGGGTGATCTCTGCTCCATCTGATTGGTGTTTTCTGTGATTGTTGTTTGCTGCAGAATTTCCCCCGGGGTCATGTTAGGACACTAAAAGATGACCCTTGTACCCCGGACTTCAATCAAACCCGTCCTCCTTCAGGCATAGCTATCTGACTGTGTCTGCTTTCCATACTTCGGGATTGATTTACTAAAGCAGTAGAGCAGCTACCTTTGCAAATCGAATTCTCACCTAGTTCAGTTTACTGAATAAAGATTAATCATTTTAGTACCGGAATTATTTTAACTTGCAGTGTTAAAAAAAAATAAAAAAATTTAGGCATTAAGATGACTTAAAACCCCCAAAACATTCAATATTATCTGGAAAGCAGACGCCCCGGAGAATAAAATAGTGCTAGTTCTACTTTTTTATGTCATGCGATATTAGCGCAACATTTTGGTAAAAAATAAACTACAGTTAACTTTAGGACACACAAATGCAGTATATTACCAAATGTTTGGTAAAATATAAAAGACGTGGTTGCAACGAGTAAATAGATACCCAACATGTCTAGCCGTGGAATTGCGTGTGCCTGTGAAACAGCATCAAACTTCAGTACCATTTATTTTGCAAAGGCGAAAGTCTCTACTGTTCAGAGCTGACCATTAATTATGGGCCTAGAATTATCGCCCTCACTTTTTTTTTTTTTACTTTATCGCTATCTCATAGGGGACCAATAGCTGCTACATCAGGGTCCCCATTACATCAGGGTCCACCTTAAGAGTCCCCCCTTTTATCATAGTCCAACCTTACATCAAGTCCCCCATCAGAGGCCACTTTAGGAGTCCCACATACATAAGGTTCCCCACAATATTCCCAAATACCTCATAGTCTGCTTTAGGGGTCCCCCCTTACATCAGGGTCCCCATCAGAGTCCAACTTATGATTACCCCTTTATATCACAGGGCCCCCATCAGAGCCCTCCTTACATCAGAGTCTGCCTTAGCAGCCCCCCTTATATCAGAGTACCCATTAAAGTCCCTCCTTACATTACCGTCTATATCAGAGTTCATCAAAGTCCCCCACGTACATCCGGGCCCCATTGGAGCCCCCCTTACATGAGAGCCCACCTTATGAGTCCCCTCCTATATCATAGTCCCTCCTTACATCAAGTCCCCCATCAAAGCCCCCCTACATCATAGTCCACCTTATGAGTCCCCCCTTACATCAGGGTTCCCAACAAAGCCCAACTTACATCAGAGTCCACTTTTTAAATCCCGTCTTATATCATAATCCTTCCTTACATCAGATCCCTCATCAGAGCCCTCCTTACATCATAGTCTGCTCTAAGAATCCCCCCTCTTATATCAGAATACCCAATAAAGCCCCCACTTACCTTAGGGTCCCTATCACAGTCCCCCTTTACATCAGGGTTCCCATCAGAGACCCCCTTACATCAGAGTCCACCTTATGAGTCCCCCCTTATATCATAGTCCAACCTTTCATTAAGTCCCCCATCAAAGCCCCCCTTACATCATAGTCCACCTTAGGAGTCCCCCCCCCCCACATCAGGTTCTCCACCAGATCCCAAAATACATCATAGTCTGCCTTAGGAGTCCCCCCCTTACATCAGAGTATCCATTAAAGTTCCCCCTTAGATTAGGGTCCCCATCACAGTCTCCCATTTACATCAGGGACCCATCAGAGGCCCGCTTACATCAGGATCCACCTTATGAGTCCCCACTTACATCAGGATTCCCTCTTACATCAGGGTCCACATAAGATCCCCGCTTACATCAGAGTCCACCTTAGGAGACCCCCCTTATATCAGGTACCCCACCAGAACCCCACATACATCATAGTCTGCCCTAAGAGTTCCCCCCGTATATCAGAATACCCATTAAAGTCTCCACTTACATTAGGGTCCCTATCAAAGTACCCTCTTACATCAGGGTTCCCATCAGAGGCCCCTTATGAGTCCACCTTATGAGTCCCCCCTTTTATCATAGTCCAACCTTACATCAAGTCCCCCATTAGAGCCCACCTTAGGAGTCCCACATACATCAGGTTCCTCACAATATTCCCAAATACATCATAGTCTGCCTTAGGGGTCCCCCCTTACATTAGCATCCCCATCACAGTCTTTAAGTTACACCTATTAGAGGTCCGCTTACATTGGAATGCACCTTATGAGTCCCCGCTAACATCATGTTTCCCCCTTACATTAGGGTCCCCATCAAAGCTTCACTTACATCAGAGACCACCTTATAGGTCCCCCCCTTATATCATTGTCCCCCTTACACCAAGTTCTTCATTAGAGCCCCCCCATACATCATAGTCTACCTTAGGAGTCCCCCCACATCAGGGTCCCCACCAGGGCCCCCTTCATATCAGATTCCCTATGAGTGGCTGTCCTTATCTTGCTTACAGAGTGGCTGAAATCAGTGTAGCTTCAGGCCGAGAGCTGGGAGGCTGAGCGGGTATGGACAGAGGAAGTTCTTTCCTGATGGGTCAAGAGCCGTGGGTGGAACCTGGACCCTAGCTGTGGGCCAGATGCAATCCTGCAGAGGGCCACATTTGGCCGGTAGGGCATAGTTTGGAGACCCCTGGTTTAAAGAGCATCAAATACAGCCAACGCATTTTGGGGAAAAGGCCCCCCCCCCTTCCTCAGTGCTTGAGCGGTCTATGCTAGCTTGAAACCCAACAGGAGACCTATGTCAGGACTTGATTAGGACAGTCATATCTTATGTCACTACAAACTGCCGGCTGGGTTCATGTGCCAATGTAAAGGGCGTTTTTCCCATTGACCCCCTAAAGAATTGGTTTTAGTAACAGTTCCCTGAGACCTGAGCATTATTTTAGGGGTTCCTTTGGGGTAAAAAGTTGATAACCAACTTGGGAACATAGAGTATTTACACTATA
The DNA here is from genome assembly GCA_037952925.1 of Lithobates clamitans. NCBI lineage: Eukaryota > Metazoa > Chordata > Amphibia > Anura > Ranidae > Lithobates > Lithobates clamitans. Next base: position 3,058,420 of record JBBGZY010001392.1, on the reverse strand, counting down.
TTACCAAAAGTATTGGGACGCCTGCCTTTACACACACATGAACTTTAATGGCATCCCAGTCTTAGTCCTTAGTGTTCAATATTGAGTTGGCCCACCCTTTATAGCTATAACAGCTTCAACTCTTCTGGGAAGGCCGTCCACAAGGTTTAGGAGGGTGTCTATGGGAATGTTTGACCATTCTTCCAGAAGCGCATTTGTGAGGTCAGGCACTCATGTTGGACGAGAAGGCCTGGCTCACAGTCTTCGCTCTAATTCATCCCAAAGATGTTCAGGACTCTTTGCAGGCCAGTCAAGTTCCTCCACCCCAAACTCGCTCATCCATGTCTTTATGGACCTTGCTTTGTGCACTGGTGGGCAGTCATGTTGGAACAGGAAGGGGCCGTCCCCAAACTGTTCCCACAAAGTTGGGAGCATGAAATTGTCCAAAATGTCTTGGTATGCTGACGCCTTAAGAGTTCCCTTCACTGGAACTAAGGGGCCAAACCCAATTCCTGAAAAACAACCCCACATCATAATCTCCCCCACACCATAATCTCCCCTCCACCAAATGATTTGGACCAGTGCACAAAGCAAGGTCCATAAAGTCATGGATGAGCGAGTTTGGGGTGGAGGAACTTGACTGTGGAGGGGTCCTGAACTCAACCCAATAGAACACCTTTGGGATGAATTCGAACGGAGACTGCGAGCCAGGCCTTCTCGTCCAACATCAGTGCCTGACCTCACAAATGCTCTTCTGGAAGAATGGTCAAACATTCCCATAGACACACTCCTAAACCTTGTGGAAGGCCTTCCCAGAAGAGTTGAAGCTGTTATAGCTTCACAGGGTAGGTCAACTCAATATTGAACCCTACAGACTAAGACTGGGATGCCATTAAAGTTCATGTGTGTGTAAAGGCGGGCGTCCCAATACTTTTAGCAATATAGTGTATTTTTCTATGGTACGGGGGACACAGTTTGCAGACTTTCTTGCAATTTGAAGATCCTTTTCCCCTGTCTTCGTTCTTCCCGGCAGTATCCAAAGGCAACCCGCTCACCGTGGCTAAGGAATGTGTGTCGGGTTGGTTGTGAAAGCCCCTGTTTTTACTGGGGGGGAGCCAAAGATCCTTGCCAAGCTGTTGAAGAAAGCTCTTCCTTGTCACAAATGCAAATGAATTATTGATTTTGGAGAAAGGAAATGAGCTTTCGGTCAACAGTGAGCGTATTGTACGTTGGAGGCACCTTGGCACGGATCCCGGATTAAAATCTGCGCGTTCAGAACCGGTGTTTGAGGGAGATAAAAGTTCTTTTTAAAACTCTCGTCCCGCCTCGTATTCTGCTGTTCTACACAAATATCTCCACTCATAGGAAGCCCTTCAAGGAGCAGCATTTGGGTTTTATTTCCCGGTATGAATCGCCTCCCCACCCTTTCAGATGGACCCAGATACGTTTGTTTGTTCTCATCATTATTAATAGGTATGTGGAATTTTAATGACATGGGTAATTTAACTGGAGGCTTGCAGACCGCATACAAATGAGATCTCCATAATGTTTCTTTAGAGGATGAGTGGACTTCTGAAAATGAAGAACAACCCCAGTGACTGGACAAGGCCATATAAAGCTCTATAAAGCCCAGGGCGAACATGCAAAACTGCAACCCCCCCTTTCCCAAGATGCAACCCCCCCCAAAAAAATAATAATTGAGCACTAATCTGCCTGTATACCCCTGAAGCATAAATGGCTCCTTCTCCAAGGACAAATCTGCCGCCCCCTGCTTAAATCCTTCCTCCCAGCGCAAATTTTTGCCCCCTGATCACCCCTCCCAGCTCAAATCCTCATTCTCCCCAAATCCCCACAGCAAACCCCCCCAAACAAAATCAAATCCTCTACTCCTCAACCCCCCCAAGTACAGATTCTCTTCCCCCCACTCCAACCCCCCCCCCGAAAAATTAAGCACAAATGTGCATGCCTACCCCCTATGCATAAATTCCCCCTCCTCCCAGGACAAATCCACCCCCCCCCCTGCTGAAATCATTCCTTCCATCACAAATCTTTGCCCACGCCATTCCCTCTCCCAGCTCAAATTCTCCCTCTCCCTGAATCCCCCCAACACAACCCCCCCAATACCCATCCTTTCCCAACCCCACTCCAAATCCCTCCCCCTCCACACAAATTGAGCGTTAATCTGCTTGTCTACCCCCTATGCATGAATTCCCCCTCCTCCCAGGACAAATTCACCCCCCCGCTGAAATCTTTCCTTCCATCACAAATATTTGCCCACCCGGCCCATTACTGTCCTTCAGACGTTAGAGGGGCCTGGACTGAGGCCCCTGGGAGTAGAACATGTCCCGGTGTCAGTGTAAAAAAACACTAACACCATTATTGGAATTATGCCCCATTGTTGGTATCAGTGGATGAAATAGTGCCCCAAAAGGACAGATAAAAACAAGAAAAGGACCATAACCGGCCCCTGAGCCTCAGTTTTGGGACTAGGGATGAGCCCACGGTTCAAGTCGAACGTAAGTTCGACTCGAACATCAGGTGTTTGTTTTGTTCTAAAACGAACCGAACATATGGGGTGTTCGCCGAAAATTCAATCAGTGCAGGCAGTGTATTAATATATACAGTATATATACAGTCTTGTGTATATATATATATATATATATATATATATACTGTATATATATACTCTGCATCCAGTGTAGCCTTGATCTACAGTGCATTCCGTGGCGTACAGTTGCTAATACAGTGCAGGCGGTGTACACAGTATCTAATACAGTGTGTACAGTTTCTAATAGACGTCAGGCAGTGTATTAATATATATATATATACAGTCTAGTATATATATACAGTATCTCACAAAAGTAAGTACACCCCTCACATTTTTGTAAATATTTTCTTCTATCTTTTCATGTGACAACACTGAAGAAATGACACTTGTCTACAATGTAAAGTAGTGAGTGTACAGCTTGTATAACAGTGTAAATTTGCTGTCCCCTCAAAATAACTCAACATACAGCCATTAATGTCTAAACCGCTGGCAACAAAAGTGAGTACAACCCTTAAGTGAAAATGTCCAAGTTGGGCCCAATTAGCCATTTTCCCTCCCCGGTGTCATGTGACTTGTAGTTAATCGATTTATGGGTGAACACAATTTTTTAGCTTGACATGTTGGGTATCTATTTACTTGATCCGTGTATTGTGTTTTTTGTCCCCAAATTAAATTTAATGTATTTGTGTGCAAATATCATGTTACATAAACCAATTAGAACCATCACTGTTTTATTGAGTCTCTAATTTCAGAAAACATATAATGTTTTAGGGTTTCAGCTAATCTTGAGGCCTAAAATGATTTTTTTAAACAAGTGTGCAAAACGAAAACTCCCACAAAAATGGCTCTGGCAGCAAAATGGTCAAATGACAGTGATTGATTCACCACCAGTGAACGTTTGGTGAAAGTCACATTTGCTGCTTTGGAAATGTTACATTTTGGGGGTTGGGTTAAGGGTTTATTGCTAAGGGTTAGAGGGAGGTTGGATGGTAAATAAATGTTAGGGTCATCTTGAAGGTTACATTTTGAGTTGTGTTGTCCAGTCCTTGTTTGGTTGAACTCTATTGTACTGGCTCTGGTTTCTCAGCTCCCAAAACCAGGGTAGCATGTTTTTCGGATATCATGGAGTAATTGTATGATGTGGTTGTTTTAGAGATAGATGAAGGAATTCTAAAAACTAAAGAGCTCAAAATGAAAACTTTAAGAGCAGAAAGCCCTTTTGTCTTTCACCTACCTATTCTTGGCATGATTTTTTTGGCTTCTGGCTATTTTAGATGTAGACATAGATGGTGCTTAGGCAGGACCAGAGGTGGTTTCTTTGTGTTGGAGAATGTTCCTCTTTGTCTCTGCTCTTCTTGTGAGAAGCTTGTTTAATACATGCTACAACATTGGGCCTATTTGTTTTGCCCGGGGCCCATCAATAATAATGTTTCCATGGAGTTGATGTTGGGTTGCTCCAATTCCTTTCCCTCGGGTCATTTAAGATGTAGATGGTGCTTTGGCACGACCAGTGGTGGTTGGTTTGTGTTGAGAATGTTCCTCCTGCTCTCTGCTCTTCTTGTGAGGAGTTTGTCAAATACATGGGGCAGCATAGTGGCTATGTGTTTTTCCCAGGGCCTTTCTAGGACAATGCTGCCATGGAGTTTGCATTGGTTTACTCCAACTCCCTTCTGGCCATTTTAGACGTAGACAGTGCTAAGGCAGAATCAGTGGTGGTTGCTTTGTGTCGGAGAATGTTCCTCCTTCTCTCTGCTCTTGTGGGGAGTTTGTCCAATACATGGGGCAGCATAGTGGCTATGAGTTTTGCCCAGGGTCCATTAAGGACAAAGCTTCCATGGAGTTTGCATTGGTTTTACCCAATTCCCTTCCCTTCTGCCTATTCTAGATGTAGATGGTGCTAAGACAGTGCCAGTGGTGGTTTCTTTGTGTTGGAGAATGTCCCTCCTCTCTGCTCTTCTTGTGGGGAGCTTGTCCAATACATGGGGCAGCATAGTGGCTATGAGTTTTGTACAGGGCCTATCTAGGACAATGCTGCCATGGAGTTTGCATGGCAGCATTGCTTTGCTCCAATTCCCTTCTGGCCATTTTAGATGTAGACAGTGCTAAAGCAGGGCCATTAGTGGTTGCTTTGTGTTGGGGAATGTTCCTCCTTCTCGCTGGTCTTCTTGTGGGTAGCTTGTCCAATACATGGGACAGCATAGTGGCTATGTGTTTCGCCCAGGGTCCATTAAGGACAAAGCTCCCATGGAGTTTGTGTTGGTTTGCTCCAACCCCCTTCCCTTCTGGTCATTTTAAAAGTAGATGGTGCTAAGGCAGGGTCAGTGGTGGTTGCTTTGTGTTGGGGATGTTCCTCCTTCTCTCTGCTCTTCTTGTGGGTAGCTTGTCCAATATATGGGGCAACATAGTGACTATCTGTTTTGCCCAGGGCCTATCAATGCCAATGTTCCCATGGAGTTTGTGTTAGTTTGCTCCAGTTCCATTCCCTTCTGCCCATTTTATGGGAAGACCATACTTAGGCAAGGCCAGTGGTGTTTGCTTTGTTTTGGAGAATGTTCCTCCTTCTCTTTTGCCCTTCGTGTGGTGAGTTTGTCCAATACATGGGACAGCATAGTGATTATCGTTTTTTGCCAGGGCCCATCAAGGACAATGCTCCAATGGAGTTTGCATTGGTATGCTCCAATCCCCTTCCCTTCTGGCCATTTTAGATGTGGACGGTGCTAAGGCAATAGCCAATGGTGGTTGCTTTGTTTTGCAGAATGCTCCTCCTTGTCTTTGCTCTTCTTGTAGGGAGGTTGTCGAATATATGAGGCAGAATGGTGTCTATTTGTTTAGCTCAGGGTCCAGCAAGGACAATGTTCCCATTAAGTGTGTGTTGGCTTGCTCCAACTCCCTTCTGGTAATTTTAGCTGTAGAAGGTGTTTAGGCAGGGCCAGTGGCCAGTTTTTTTTTGTTTTGCAGAATGCTCCTCCTTGTCTTTGCAATTCTTGTTGGAAGCTTGTCCAATACACGGGGCAGGATGGTGTCTGTGTGTTTAGCCCAAGGCCCATCAAGGACAATGTTCGCATGGAGTTTGTGTTGGTTTGCTCCAATTCCCTCCCATGATCCAATGACATATTAGCAGGTTAACTGGCCTCTTATTTCCCAAAATTGCCCCTAGCTTGTATATGAATATGGCAGAAACAATGAACATTGAACCCCAGTGGGGGGAGGGGAACAGGTGTGAATGGTTTTATGTATTTTGTAATGCTGTATAAAAAGTTGGCCTTAAACAAACGCTGGAAATATAAAACACAGCAAAAGTAAATCAGTCCCGAGACACGGCAAGGTAGAAGATGCCAATATGATTTGGATATTTTTCAGTAGAGTGCGGTGAGGTCCCATGCCGGGGAGGTCTGTGTTTATTATCTCAGCATTTCTTCTTGTAAAATTTCTTGAGACAAACGTGGTATTTTCCCAAAGTAAAAATAGACACGAGACTGAGAGCTACACCCAGACTAATGCTAATCGTTGCCAAGCCTGTGTTTACCCTGCAGACAAAAATTACCGGCTGTATAAAGTCCTCCTCTAGTTACTCTTTAGTTACGTAATACATTTTCTGTTTACACAGAAACTAGAACTGTTTGGGATTTTTTTAGTTTATTTATTTATTTGTATTGTGTTTATGCAATTTTGTTTGCATTATAAATAAACATTTAACACTTGTCCTCTTCAGCACTATGCGTTAACTCAGGGACCATACAGCAGTTGCCTGTTTGGAGGCTCACTTTGTGTGGTTGGAATCCAGACCTCTGATGAAGGAAGAGTCATGGCTCCTACTCATTCACTGGTGTGTTTTGTAGCACCCTCCTAGCGTAGGTTGCTAGGCCAATTTAGCTGTGGCTCCTTCTGTAATCAAGGGAGCAGTGATTGTTTTTTCTGATCTGCCCAGGTTTTCGCAGGCTGGAAGTTTGATTGCTTCCCCCTGCCTCAGATACTATCTACATATGCTCCTGAGGAAGACAAGTGTTCGAAATGAGTTGAGCCTTTTGATGTTGATTTTGTCATCTTTAGAAAAGAATAATGTATGATTGAAATATGAGCCAAGTCATTGACCAGTTGTATGGATATAAGATGGACTGATTTGTCACTAAGCATGTTTTTTTTTGTTGTGTTGTGGATACAAATCTGACGCTGTTTTGTTTAAACACACATATAGCATATAGGTCTCCAATAATTCAGTAATAGAACGTAGCACACTAGGGCAGAGAATATTCCATCCATTCAAATAGTGAGACAGACTGCAGGGACCATTGCTAGTGGTAAAGGAACTCTATAGTTCATGTCAATTAGTTCATTAATCAGCAGTCTTGGCATATAGACACATGAGGAGACACATGTAAAGTAATGGCACAAGTCTGGGAGGGAACCTTACCCTTCCTATGCTATTGCCGCTTGGCCGCTGTATGTACTTCTTCCTTGTGTCAAACGCCAATGGATCATAAGAACAGGAGCTGAAGTAATTCAAGATTCGGTGTATCCAACACAATGATCACTCATTGTGTGGGAAGCAGTTTGATCTGATCACTTCCGGTTTACACTCCAAAGAGCACCGCTATGATAGCCAGTATGAGATGTTCTCAGATGGGTTTAACAGCAACACTTGTCCGTAGGTATTCTGATGCAAGGAATCACCTTGCTAATATGGATACAGAGCTACTCAGGGGCGAGGAGATCAGCCAGCGTCTACAGCATCGCTAGGTCAACGCGTTTCGTGCTTTACACAAGCACTTCATCTGAACGTTGTGCGCGTGTAGTCACAGTCTTTAAGTAGGGCATGTTAACCAATCAAAGTTTAGAACGCACATGTATTGTATACCGCCATCTTGTGGTGACAACTTAAAACTACAGTTGGTTTCAGACAAAAGACAGGTGAGTAGTTTCAGATTGGCCAAGAAAATAGCCTAATCAAAATATTCTTCCAAAAATTGAATCTGACATGTTTATAACAATCACCCCATCATCAAATGATAATAATGCCATTTAGATATGATGGGAAACATTTGTATTCCTACGTGAAGGTCACTAACTAAGACAACAGACCACCTGGCTGCTATCAATAGTCATGGCCACCTGGGGGAACGATGCACATCATGTGGACAGAGGGACAGTTGGTTAAGTAAACAGAGAAGATATCAGTAAATAAGAAATCAATAGTTATATATGATACATGACGATGCAAGGAGTGCACTGTTCCAATACCATAAAGATGGGTTCCAAATTAGGGTTCCAAAAAGATTTTCAGGCCTAACTCTGTATTGAGGCCCTTCGTCTGCAGGGTCTGGAGGCTGAAAATCCATAATTTTTCTTTCCTCAGGAGCACAGTGTCAAAGTCGCCCCTTCGGTCAGAAAGATTGAGGGCAAAAAAGCCCTTTACTTTAAGCCCACGAGTATTGCTCTGATGGAATTCAAGGAAATGTTGTGCTATTGGGGTATCCTCTTTTAGTCTGATACTTTTTAGATGTTCTGCAAACCTGACACGTAGACATTTAAGAATATAAAGGACTTTTGATGTAGCACAATTATTAAACGATTTTATTTTAAACTCATTTTTGGAATCCGAGTCACAAAATATTTTAGAGCGGTCAACATGTTTGCAGGTGCCGCAGTGGCCACATGAGAACATGCCTGTTAATCTGGGCATGTTCGTGAGCCAGTTTTAATTCACAGGTCGTCTGTATTCAGATTTCACCAAGTCGTCCTTCAAATTCCTGGCTCTCCTGGCCACCATGTGAGGTCTCTCACCTACAATCTCTCTCAGGGTATCTGAACGGGTAAGGATGTGCCAGTGGTCGGAGAGAATGGAGCTGACCTGGTGCCATTGAGGTTCACCCTCATTGCTGGTATTCCTTTCCTGGGGTGTAAGTAAGTCAGCCCTAGTCCTCCGTCCAGCAATCATCTTGGCCCTTTTTAAAGTGCGGTGTGAGTAGCCACGTTCCCGAAATCTGTGGTATAATAACTCTGATTCCCAGCGGTAGTCCTCCTTGGTGGAGCAGTACTTCCGAATGCGGAGGAACTGCCCCACCGGGATACCCCGTATGAGGGAACGGGGGTATCCCGGTGGGGCAGTTGCGGCTGTCTCCTTCCGGAACGTTTTAGTGACCAATTGTCCACCCTCTACTCTTATTGAAAGATCCAGGAACGAGATCTCACGAGGATCAGCAACATATGTTAGCCGTATGTTGCATGTGTTGTTGCCTAGTTCCTTCATGAAATCTGTAAGTTCCTGGTGGGTACTGGTCCACATCATCAACACGTCGTCGATGTACCGCAGCCACGTGTGGGCGTGGCTATGGTGCATCGACGAGGCGTATACGGTCTCCTCCTCCCACCATCCAAGATGGAGGCAGGCGTAAGCGGGTGCCCATGGGGCTCCCATAGAGGTGCCACATAACTGCTGGTAGTGATGGCCTGCAAATTGGAAAAAATTATTCTTCAAAGCCATCTCCAGGGTTTCTAGAATTAATTAATTCTGTGCACCCATGTTGGGGAACCTTTGGTCAAGGAAATGATGTACTGCCAATATTCCCCATTCATGTGGGATTGATGTGTATAAGGACTCCACGTCTATCCCCACAAGGAGAACCTCACCCGGGAACATCAGTTGAAGAATCTTGTTGAGTACAACCCCGGTATCGCGAGCATAGGATGGCAAAGATTCGACCAGTTCTTTAATCAAACAATCTATATATTTGACCAAAAGAAATTAATACTCAGCGCTGCCTCTCTAAAACATAAATTACATCTACCTACATCAAATTGTTATCGTGCCAAATAAATTCATACGATGTAATTCAAAGTAAGGTGCAATCAATAAAGTTCATCTGTTGTGAAGTACGGGATTGGTGACACTTTAGTGCAATCTTGGTGACTTCCTGTGTTTCCCTCCTGGGTCCCCACTCACCAGATAGAGATGAAAAATATGCCTGTGTGTATAAAGATGGTGTCTTCTGTCCAGCGGATATATAAGTTGGTTGTACCTCAGAGAATGGAATCTTCTGCCCTCCACCGCTTGTTACGGGTCCAGCATACTTTACTCAGTCATAGGTGATTGAAGAGGTAAAGTTGACTGAGTAAAGTATGCTGGACCCATAACAAGCAGTTCTTTCTGCCTGCCAGATGATTGAACACTCGGGTGTCAGTGCCTGAATAAGAAGGGTATCTGCGCCTCCGTGATCTACCTCGGTGACCTCTGGTGGTCAGGTCAAAGATATCATCTCTGGCCCAATCATCGAGGTCCCGTTTAAATTTATTGTGTTTAGCAATTTTAAGATTTTTTGGGGTTTTATCAACCTCTTTCTTAAGAATGTCATTAAGTTTATTAAAATCTGCACTATCCTTGAAGGGCTCTAATTGGAGCCACTTTCCGCTATCTGCTGCTGTAGTTTCACCGACTGTCCCTTGTCCTCCTCCACAATGAGCTTCATTACCTCCAGGCCATCTTTAATACATTCTTTTTTCCATTTGTCCAGAAAGTTTTTTCGTATGAAGGTGAGCCGCAGGTACAACCCTTTCCCCCCTATTACATATAGGATTCCAATGAAAGAACAGCCCACTGGAGATTTCATGATCAATTTCTTATGTTCTCTGAACAAAGGTCTAATATCGTCTTGCACCTGTTGCTCCACTCCTGAGGCACTTTCAACAAAGGTAGCTCTAATTTCTTGATCGAATTCGTCACCAGGTACAAATGCCATGCCAGTAAAGGATTAACAAATTACCTACACCTGTAAATGCAGAGATACCGCGGTGAAAGGGAACCACATTCATCAACAAATAACAGGCTGTTGTTGCATGGAGCACAAGGAAGGGCAACACACAAGAGCAGCCCATCCATTAAGGGTGCACGGGCCCCACCCCCCCCATCCATGCATCCCGCCCCTTGCAGAAAGCCGGATGCATTTATTCCAAAGGGGGGAGGGGTGTTTTTTTAAAGCACCCGATTAGAGCCAGAGGCTCTAATAGGGTTCAAAATAAGGTAGTCTCGGGGCGCAGAGCACTGCGAACCGAGCCCACCCAGGTGTGTTACAATAGCGAATGAATATTCGCTATTGTAACACTGATCCTCCTCCCAGCCAATCAAGAAGCAGGTCTTGAGACCCATCACCCGATTGACTGAAAGGACGGGTGACCCTATTGGACACCTAGGAGGAGGGAAGGAGACGCACAGCTGAAAGCCGCTGTGATGGGGGAGAGGACGCAGGAGCCGATGCCCGCCACCTGCCACCTAAATGGGGTAAGTGCCGGACTGAGCAGAAGACAGTTAACAGGTGGGCAGGGGGGGAGTTGCCGCCGGCCGCTCCGGAAGGGGGAGGGGTGGTTGTTTGCCGCCCCCCCCCGAAAAAAAAACACCAGCCGCCATTGGCAACACATATCAAAAAACAAAAAATTCCCAGCTCGCTTACCAGCCAGCCTGCAACAAACTGAATTGTCCTGTAAATGCAGCCGCCACGTCACAGTCTCGCTATGGGTTGCTGATCACTGCCATTACTATTATAAAAAAAGGTAAAATAAAAATTCCGGTATATATATCATGGTCTGTAGACGCTATAATGTTTGCGTAAACCAATCAATATACGCTGATTGGGATTGTAGCAGAATACATATTACAATTCTGCATGGGGGCCGGACGCATGGATAAGGGGGGGGGGGGCTGCTCCCGTGCGCCCCGTAATGATTGCACGGGCCACCCCTGAATAAATTTCTGCCAAAGTTGAACTCCAAAGTCGTGCAACTTTGGTGTCATACAAGTGTGAATGATGCCTAAAAACTAAAATCTGCATGGAGTTTGCATCTTCTCCTTTGTGGGTTTCCTCCCACACTCCAAAGGCTTGCTGGAAGGGTAACAGGCTCCTGTCTAAATTGGCTGTACTGTGATATTCTATGAGTGTGCCCAAGATGGCTGCCTCTCCCTCTATCTACCCCAACAGGAAGAAAAGCGCTACAAAATGAATAATAATCATCCAAAAATAGGAAAATCCTCTTTGGATACTATCAAGTTTGTATTACTTTATAAATAATACTGTGTGCTGTGTGATGCAAAGACCAACTTGACCTGCAAATCTTTTCAATAATCAGATTAATGAGTTTTTTTCTCCCCATTCTATTCCTCAGGTACAGGGAGACTTTGACAAGGTGGAGTTCTATAGGATGTGCTGGACTCTTTGCGCTAAGAAGCATCTGAATAGAGGTCCCCTGTGTATCAGTGAGGACAGCGCCTTCAAGGTGTGGTGCATCTTTAATTTCCTGTCCGATGAGAAGTACCCGCTCACCATCGTCCCCGAAGAGGTGAGTGCCGCACACTGCCCCAGGGGTGTTTACCTGATTCGTTTTATCCTAGCACCATCATCAGGGTTGTTTTCGGAGTCCATGCTGCTCTAACGCATGGAAAAGATGCCATTATCTGATGGGCCTCCACCCCTTTTCTTTAAGCCCCACCCTTTTGCCCCCCCCCCTCCAATCCTGACCTAACATTGTTTTTCAATCTAAAATCAGAGTGCTTTATAGGGGGCAGTTTGATCGTGAGCTCCCGTTAAACCCTGAAGTCTTCCAATCAAAAGACTGCAGAGGAAGAAGAGGTTGTTGTGGGTATAAGAACTACAGAGAGTCTTGACTCCCCTCTTCAGCCTCTTCTCCTTCTCCTGTTTTATTGATTTAGGTTTTACCCACAAGTGCTCAAAATTGGTCAGACAAAGGAAAATAAATGATAATATTCACACAAAGTATACATTTGTGCTTTGGTTGTTCTCCTTGCCCCCCTTCTCAACTCAAGGAGTTGGCCTCCAAATGTGACCCTGAGCCAGTTATGGCCTTGGATTTATATGATCACACAGTTCCATTCTCCTTACATGAATGGGGAAGGAGGAGCGCCCGGTTTCCAAAATGATCACGAGACCCTAGATGGGAGAATACAATCGTTTATTGAAAGTAAAAAAAAACATACAAAACGAGCCAACGCGTTTCAGGGTAATGGCCTCCTCCTTCTTCAGGGCTGACATATATACATAAAAGGTATACAATCAGTATCTGCAGTAGGTATGCTAAGTATAAGTAACTAGAAATTAAAAAACAAAAACAAATAAATACATATATATATATATATATATATATATATATATATATATATGGAAAACGTGTGAAGATGATTAAATAAGAGTTATCAAAAAGAAGATAGTTAAAATTAAAATTATGAACAGAAATATGACTAGATTATTTACAAAGAGCCGAATCCCAGCAAATTGGGCAGATTCTAAGCCCCTATACTGGTTACCCAAATATTTCAACCGGAGGGACTCCGTCTCCCTATAGGTAACACAACGATCAAATTCCTAACCCTGTCAAGACCAGAAGGTGAGAAGGACCCCTCCTCCCCAATCACCGTAACTCCACTAGAAACAATCACCGACTGCCCATCTTCTCTCCCATCTAACAATTCCCATTCCACAACTATTTCCTCCATCCATTTTGTAGATATTCCTATGGGGAACACAAAGATCCAATTCCTAACCCTGTCAGACCAGAGGATGAGAAGGACCCCTTCTCACCAATCAATGTAAGTCCATTAGAAACAATTACGTGGGCCTGTCTTCTCCCCCATCCAACCACTCACAATCCACAACTATATCCACCATCCATTTTGTAGATCTTCCTATGGGGAATGCAAAGATCAAATTCCTAACCCTGTCAGACCAGAAGGTGAGAAGAACCCCTTCTCACCAATCAATGTAAGTCCATTAGAAACAATTACGTGGGCCTGTCTTCTCGCCCATCCAACCACTCACAATCCACAACTATATCCACCATCCATTTTGTAGATCTTCCTATGGGGAATGCAAAGATCAAATTCCTAACCCTGTCAGACCAGAAGGTGAGAAGAACCCTTCCTCACCAATCACCATAACTTCACTAGAAACTATCGCCGTTGGCCAGTGTCTACTCTCCCATCCAACCATTCCCAATCCACAACTATGTCCTCCATCCATTTTGTAGATCTTCCTATGGGGAATGCAAAGATCAAATTCCTAAGTCTGTGAGACCAGAAGGCGAGAAGGACCCCTCCTCACCAATCACCGTAACTCCACTAGAAACAATCACTCACTACCCGTCTTCTCTCCCATCTAACAATTCCCATTCCACAACTATATCCTTCATCCACATTGTAGATCTTCCTATGGGGAATGCAAAGATCAGATTCCTAACCCTGTCAGACCAGAAGGTGAGAAGGACCCCTCCTCACCAATCACCATAACTCCACTAGAAACAATCGCCGTTGGCCAGTGTCTACTCTCTCATCCAACCATTCCCAATCCACAACTATGTCCTCCATCCATTTTGTAGATCTTCCCTATGAGATACACAAAGATCAAATTCCTAATCCTTTCTGACCAGAAGGTAAGAAGGATCTCTCATCAACAATCACTGTAGCTCCACTAAAACCATCGCCAATGGCCCATCTAGTCCACCACCCCTAATCAAAAACTATGTCCTCCATCCATCTTATAGGTCATCCTACCAGCTCCATCACAATCCCAATACACCTTTCCAATACAGAGCCTGAAACCCCAGAAAATCACGCACTTCTTTACACCTCTAGGATCCAAATATGAACACATAGACACCACAGAAGGAGATGTAGAGGAGGAACTAGAAAAAGAAACCACAAGAAACACAGGAAACAGTAAAGATCTTTAACTTATCCACTTACAAACTTTCTTCAGCTGAGGAGATGCTTCTTAGAAAAGGTCTCAATTTCTGCCCCACAGCCAAACCAAACGATTTTAAACCCTTCATAGATATACAAAACGCCATAAAGAAACCCACCCTCCAGAGATGCCACACACACAAATCTCAGAATGGACATACACTGAGCAAAATTAAAAACACAACACTTTTGTGTTTGCCCCTATTTATCATGAGCTGAACTTAAAGATCTACATCTCATCTCTTCTGAAATTAGGAAAAATCCTCCTATTATTGGGACAAACGATGGAATGAGAATTCCAATATCTTCTGTTTTAAGAAAGCTTTACTAGTACCATGCACTATTAAAATTATTTTTGCCATTATTACAGCGGAACTCAACCCAAAAGGGGAAGATCCGCTTTTGTGCCTCCTCCACCCCTCAGGTGCCACATTTGGCACCTTCCGGGGGTGGGGGTGGGGATTGGGGATTGGGGGGGCGGGTACCTGGTTTTGACAGGTACCTATTCCCACTTCCGAGTGATCTTGCCGCGGCCCCCCTCCTCCGTCCCTCGCTGCTTGGCCATTCACAAAGCGCAGTGCTCTTTGCGCATGTGCAGTAGGGAATCGGCTGCGAAACCGCAAGGCTTCACTGTTGGTTTTTTGGTTTTCCTTAAAAGTAATGGCAACGGCAGCACCCGAGAGCCGATGGAAAAAAATCGGCTATGGTGCGGACATCGCTGGGTTCCAGGACAGGTAAGTGTCCTAATATTAAAAGTCAGCAGCTACAGTATGTGTACAGGATTTTTAGCTGCTAACTTTTATTTTTTTCTGAAGGAGCCCGGAGCTCCTCTTTAAAGATCGGTTTATACAGTTTATAAAGGGATTTTTCCAGATTTTTGACTCATAGATAGGAAAACGGAGGAAGTGAGACATGAAGAACAAAGTGTTATTTGGCCAAATCTAATCATAAAACAATATACATTGATACTGATTGAGTGGGGAAGAAATCTAATAATAAAACAAAATACAAATACAGCACCCTGGTTCACACTAGTATGACTTCCCCCTTACATGGGGGTCTCCAATAGAGCCCCCCTTACATCAAAGTCTACATCAGGATCCCCAACAGAATACCCCCTTACACTAAAATCCTCTTTATGTCAGAGTGCACATCAGAGCCCCCCCTTACATCAGGGTCCCCATCAGACCCCCCCTTACAACAAGGTCCCCTTTAGAGCTCCCCCGTACATCAGGGTCCCCATCAGAGCCCCCCCATACATCAGGGTCCTCATAAGAGCCCCCCGTACATCAGTGTCCTCATCAGAGCCCCCCCGTACATCAGGGTCCCCATCAGAGACCCCCCCGTACATCAGGGTCCTCATCAAAGCCCCCCGTACATCAGGGTCCTCATCAGAGCCCCCCCGTACATCAGGGTCCTCATCAGATCCCCCCCGTACATCAGGGTCCCCATCAGAGCCCCCCCCGTACATCAGGGTCCTCATCAGATCCCCCCGTACATCAGGATCCTCATCAGAGCTCCCCCGTACATCAGGATCCTCATCAGAGCTCCCCCATACATCAGGGTCCTCATCAGAGCCCCCCGTACATCAGGGTCCTCATCAGATCCCCCCCGTACATCAGGGTCCTCATCAGATCCCCCCTGTACATCAGGGTTCTCATCAGATCCCCCCCGTACATCAGGGTCCTCATCAGAGCCCCCCCGTACATCAGGGTCCTCATCAGATCACCCCCGTACATCAGGGTCCTCATCAGAGCCCCCCCGTACATCAGGGTTCTCATCAGATCCCCCCCGTACATCAGGGTCCTCATCAGAGCCCCCCCGTACATCAGGGTCCTCATCAGATCCCCCTTTCATCAGGGACCTCATCGGAGCCCCCCCGTACATCAGGGTCCTCATCAGAGCCCCCCCGTACATCAGGGTCTTCATCAGAGCCTCCCCCTTACAACAGGGTTCCCACCAGAGCCCCTCTACACTATATTGTAATATGAAAAGAAGGGGAGCACTCACAATGCCACATCCGTAAATTCAGGAAGACACAAAGGAGGGTACTCGAAGAGTAACCATAGGTCAGACTTTAAAGGCATAGAAACAATGGGGAAGTAGAAAAAATAACAATATTTATTGAAAAAAATTACATAGCATAATCACAGTATTCACGAGTATAAAAAAATCATGTAAAATGTTACAGTTTGTACAGTGAGCCCTTGTGCGTCTACGCGTTTCACCGTTAGGCTTCTTCAGGACACAGTCAAGGTTCAGAAAGATGGCAAAAAGAAAGAACGAGTCTCACTGTCTGGAATGAGCTATATTCAAATTACAGATCCGATAAGCATGACAAACATTACATTGTATTACATTAAAAAGCATATGCTTGTCTGTCCTGAGGAGACACCCAGAACAAAAGGGACACACGAAAAAGACCAAAAAATACCTCGTTCATAAACCAAGTCTCACGTACAAGAAACGGGAACGTTTTCACCAATAATATCCAATTTATTTACTACTTTCAAAAGGTTGCGAAAAGACACCCGACATGTAGCTATGTTCTAATGGATAATGTAAAAAAGTAACAGAAATAAATGAATATGACAAATATATATAAAGACTCAATACAGGAGTTAAAAAAAAATAATAAGATATATACCTATTAAAGTTAGAATGCTGCGCAAACAGGGGCATATAAACGTCTTATAGAGATCTCAGAGATCCAATAGAGGAAAACGCAGATGGAGCTATGTAATGACGTCACGCCCGGGTTCCCAGAAGTAAACAAAGCCGCGATCGCGGCTGTCAGCATGATATCGGTGAATTTTTTTTCTCGATCTGATGCTTTCCAGCCTGGAGGAGAGATGTGGGGTCTTATTGACCCCACATCTCTCCATAAAGAGGACCTGTCACGAATGATGTTTACATTCCTTGTAATAGGAATAAAAGTGTAAAAAAAAAATGTTGTAAAAGAAAGTAAAAATAAAAAAAATAAAGTAAAATAAAAAAAAAAAAAAAAAAGTTTTAAAACGCCCCTGTCCTTGGTAGCTCGCGCTCAGAAGGGAACGCACACATTAGTCCCGCCTACATATGTTAACGCCGTGAGGTATCGCCGCGTGCGTTAGAGCACGAGCAACAATTCTAGCCTCAGACCTCCTCTGTAACTCTAAACATGTAACCTGTAAAAAATTTTAAAACTTTGCCTGTGGAGATTTTTAAGTACTGAAGTTTGGCGTCATTAAATGAGTGTGCGCAATTTTAAAGCGTGACATGTTAGGTATCTATTTACTCAGTCATCTTTCACATTATATAAAAAAATTGGGCTAACTTTACTGTTTTGTTATATTTTAAATCATCATTTTCCTAAAAAAAGGCGTTTGAAAAATTGTTGCGCAAATACCGTGCAAGATAAAAAGTTGCAATGACCGCCATTTTATTCCCTAGGGTGTCTGCTAAAAAAAAAAAAAAAAAAATGTGTAATGTTTTAGGGGTTCTGAGTTAATTTTCTAGCAAAAAAACTATGATTTTTACATGTAGGAGAGGAGTGCCAGAATAGGCCCGGTATTGAAGTGGTTATACTATGTAATTTTTTTCAGTAAATATTGTTATTTTTTTCTACTTCCCCATTGTTTCTATGCCTTTAGTCCGACCTATGGTTGCTCTTCGAGTACCCTCCTACACTATAGTGTAGTCAAAAGTATTGGGACACCTGCCTTTACATGCACATGAACTTTAATGGCATCCCAGTCTTAGTTATAGCAGACTCATTTTTCACATTTTGCACACGTGTAATTGTATGCTTTTCTTTTATTGTGTGTACACTTTTAACACAACAGTGATTTTTGTAGTTTATAGTTTTATTACATAGTTCTGTATAAACATTGTTATATTTGCTTTGTGTGGAGGAAGTGCAGCGTCTACAAAAGCCATTCTATACCCGAGAACGCCGAGCCTGACCATGGGACTGCACATTGTGCACTACTGATGTATTGGTTCTGAATAATCATATGATCGTCTCAATGCCAAATTTCTGAGTGATCTCACTTGTGCAGCGTACACACGGGCGGACTTTCCGACCGGACTGGTCCGACGGACCGAATCCGGCAGACAATCCGACCGTGTGTGGTCTGCATCGGACTTCCGACGGACCGTTTCGATCGGAAATCCGACGGACTTTAAATTTGAAACTTGCTTCAAATCTTTGTGTCGTAACTCCGCCGGACTCAGTTCCTAACAGAAAGCCCGTTAGTCTGTATGCCGGTCCGACGGACCAGATACGACGCAAGGCCAGGGTACTACATCTCGCGCTCGCTGCAATAGGAAAAACTAATTTTCCTATTGCGGCGAGCGCGAGGGGGAGGCGACAAAGTCCGGGCCACCGCTAGCAAAAGAGCGGCAGCAGATAGCGGAGGAGCCGGCAGAAGAACCGGACACCGAGAGAAGAGGTCGAACACTGGGAGAAGAGGCCGGAGAGCGGGAGAAGAGGCCGGAGACAAGTCGGAAGAAGACCCCCGGAGCTGTCTAATACATTACTTAAAAAACCTGTGTAGTGTGTTTTTTTTATTGACACTTTTTTTCCCTAGGTGAATGGGTAGGGGTACCATATACCCCATACTCATTCACATAGGGTGGGGGGCCGGGATCTGGGGGCCCCCTTATTAAAGCTCGCGGATTCCTATAAGCCCTCCACCCGCAGACCCCGACAACCAACGGCCAGGGTTGTTGGGAAGAGGCCCCGCAGGGCGCCCCCCTCCCCCAAAGCATCCACCCCCCTCCATGTTGAGGGTATGCGGCCTGGTACGGTTAAGGAGGGGGGGGCGCTCGCTCGTCCCCACCCCCTTTCCTGACCGGCCGGGCTGCGTGCTCGGATAAGGGTCTGGTATGGATTTTGGGGGGACCCCCACGCCGTGTATTCGGTGTAGGGGGTTCTCCTTAAAATCCATACCAGACCTAAGGGCCTGGTATGCCCCGCGACGGGGCTCGCAAGGCGTCAATCTCGAGATTGACTTCCTTTTCTAGTCCCGTCGTACCCGAGTCACGTTCAAAATGAACGGACTTGTTCGTGTGTGGGCAAGTCCGTTCATTTGGAAAGTCCGCCGTAACTCCGTCGGGAACTAGGTCTGCCGGAAAGTCCGGTCGTGTGTAGGCAAGTCCGTTCGTAAAAAAATGTCCGTCGGAAGTCTGTCAAAAGTCCGTCGGAAAGTCTGCCCGTGTGTACGCTGCATTGGGGTTGATCAATTATATTGTTAAAAAATAAATAAAAAAGCAAAAGCAAAAAAAAAAAACAAAAAAAACGGAGCAGCTCTGGAAACGATTGCTTCATCCACAGCTAATGCAGTGAAAGGTGAGGCGTGATCACTCTAGTGAAAGCTGTCAGTGGGATGATGTCATGTAATCATTAGGAGTCAATGTAAAGAGAACTGGAATTGCAACAATTATAATTGCCAAAAAAGTGCAGTGCTACAACAAAAGACAACCACTTCTGGACCGCTCACCGTATATATATACATCGGAACTTTGACTTTAAATACCGGGGTAATGGCAACAGATAGCAGAAAGCTGCCATAACCTCGGTATTTTTTTTTAAATGGTGGGTGATGCACTTTAACATAAAAGTGGTCCCTTCGGCGGATTCGCCACGGGATCACTTTTATGGGCGTCAGGAGAGATGCCCACCCCCCCCTCCCACCGCTTCCGGCGCCCCGTCCCATCCGAGCTCGCGCGCAGAAGCGAATGCATACGCAAGTCGCACCCACATATTTAAACAGTGTTTAAACCACACATGTGAGGTATTGATCGTTAGAGCGAGAGCAATAATTCTAGCCCAAGACCTTCTCTGTAACTCTAAACTGATAACCTGTAGAAGTTTTTAAAGCGTCGCCTATGGAGGTTTTTAAGTACCGAAGTTTGTCGCCATTCCACCAGTGTGCGCAATTTTAAAGCGTGACATGTTGGGTATCTATTCACTTGACGTAACATCATCTTTCACATTATAGAACTTTCCTGTTTTTTTTTTTTATTCAAAAAAGTCTATTTTTTTCAAAAGCGTTGCATTTTTTAGACCGCTGCGCAAATACGGTGTGACGTAAAGTATCGCAACGGTCTCCATTTTATTCTCTAGGGTCTCTGCTAAAAAAAAAATAATAATGTTTGGGGGTTTTAAGTAATTTTCTAGCAAAAAATACTGATTTTAACTTGTAAACAACAAGTGTCAGAAACAGGCTTGGCCCTTAAGTGGTTAAAAACAATAATAACGGTAAATATCGCGATATCACCTGACTTTCGGGAAACGTGACAAGGTCACAACAGGCTCCGCCCTAAGTGTTTCGTTGCAGCTGACGTCATTTGGGGTACAAATGGCACTGTACATTTTTTCGGGGGATTACGTTGATCATTAGTGACAGTTGCAAACTTTTATGTAATTGGGCTTTTTATAAAGTTGCATAGCAGACCCGTTCTAACCAGGGGATCAGTTGCAAGTCCCCATTATTGGCTAGTGAAAACTGTAGCTATTGCTGGACAGTCTGGCCAATCGGCAGCACTGCCTGCAGACTTCTCTTTCTCTTTGAGAGACCACGTGACCGATGCCATGCCAGGGGATCTGTACCAGTAAAAGCAGTACCTGTCCCTGTTCCTCCTCTTTTAGCTGCCCGGTGCCCCATGTGCTGCCCGGTGCCCCATGTGCTCCCCGTGTTTCCCCTCTTCCCCCAGGAGCAGGAAGGCACCAAATCAGGAGAAGCATCAAAGGCCAAAGACGAGCTGAGGTTGGCAACATACAGACAACAAAGTATTATCCAGTGGCGGCCCGTCCATAGAGGGCACACGGGCGCCACCTCTCCTATCCATGCGTCCGATCCCCTGATCTACATATCGGAGCACCGGACCATAGATTCCAATGGGGGAGTTGTTTTTTTGAAGCACCTGATTAGAGCCTGAGGCTCTAATAGGCTTAAAAAAAGGGTGGCCTCGGAGCGCAGAGCATTGCACTCCGAACTCACCCAGTTGTGTGACGATAGCGAATGAATTTTCGCTATTTTCACACTAAAGTTCTTCCTCGCCAATCAGGAGACAGGTTGTAAAACCTGTATCCCGACTGGCCAAAATGTCGGGCGATCCTATTGGATGCCTAGCGCTTTGGCGGAAGAGGAGACACACGGGAGAGGAAGCTTGAGGAGAGTGGACACCGGAGCCTTTGCTGCCCGGACTCCAGGAGAAGATACCCCAGCCCCGCCACACGAGCGGGTAAGTGCCGGACTGCCTGCGGGGGGGTTGAGGGGTGTTGATCTAAACCAGTGGTCTCTAAACTGTGGCCCGGGGGCCAGATGCGGCCCTTTGGTTGCTTTTATCCTGCCCTTAGGGCACCATTTCATCCACTGATAGTAACAATGGGGCACACTTCCTTCCAATGACACCAACAATGAGGCCTAATGACACCAATGATGGGGCACAATTTTTCCTTATGACACTAACCATGGGGCCCAATGACTCGAATGATGGGACAATTTCCCCAATAACATCAATGATAGGGCACAGTTCCTCCCACTGACACCAAAGATTGGGGATTTTTTTTTTTCCCAGTGACGTTCTTTTCTACTTCCAATGGCCACAATCCGGCCCTCCTAAAGTCTGAAGGACAGGAAACTAACCCTTCATTTAGAAAGTTTGGAGACCCCTGATCTAAACCATTCCATTGTAGCTCTGGCTGTATGTTTAGGGTCGTTGTCCTGCTGGAAGGTGAACCTCCCCCCAGTCTCAAGTCTTTTGCAGACCCTAATGCCGCGTACACACGAGCGGACTTTTTGACCGCACTGGCCTGACGGACCGAGTCTGGTGGACAATTCGACCGTGTGTGGGCTTCATCGGACTAACAGCGGACTTTTTCAGTCCAAAATCTGACGGACTTTAGATTTGGAACATGTTTCAAATCTTTACGTCGGAACTCTGCCGGACCCAGTTCCAATCGAAAAGTCCGCTCGTCTGTATGCTAATCCGACGGACGAAAACCGACGCTAGGGCAGCTATTGGCTACTGGCTATCAACTTCCTTATTTTAGTCCGGTCGTACGTCATCACGTACAAATCCATCGGACTCTGGTGTGATTGTGGGTAGGCAAGTCCGTCCGTTGGGAAAGTCAATTGGAAGTCCACCGAAAGTCCGCCGGACCAGTCCGGTCGAAAAGTCCGCTTGTGTGTACGTGGCATAACAGGTTTTCTTCTAAGATTGTCCTGTAGTTGGCTCCATCCATCATCCCATCAACTCTGACCAGCTTCCCTGTCCCTGCTGAAGAAAAGCATCCCCACCACATGATGCTGCCACCACCATGTTTCACGGTGGGGATGGTGTGTTCAGGGTGATGTGCAGTGTTAGTTTTCCCCCCACACATAGCGTTTTGCTTTTAGGCCAAAAAGTTATTGGTCTCCTCTGACCAGATCACCTTCTTCCACATGTTTGCTGTGTCCCCCACATGGCTTCTCACAAACTACAAACAGGACTTCTTATGACTTTCTTTCACCAATGTCTTTCTTCTTGTCACTCTTCCATAAAGGGCAGATTTGTGGAGAACACGACTAATAGTTGTCCTGTGGACAGATTCTCCCACCTGAGCTGTGGATCTCTGCAGCTCCTCCAGACTTACCATGGACCTCTTGGCTCTTCTCTGATGAATGCTCTCCTTGCCCGGCCGGTCAGTTTAGGTGGACGGCCATGTCTTGGTAGGTTTGCAGTTGTACCATACTCTTTCCATTTTCCGATGATGGATTGAACAGAGCTCCGTGAGATGATCAAAGCTTGGGAGATTTTTTTATAACCTAACCCTGCTTTATACTTCTCCACAACTTTATCCCTGACCTGTCTGGTGTGTTCCTTGGCCTTCACGATGCTGTTTGTTCACTAAGGTTCTCTAACAAACCTCTGAGGGCTTCACAGAACAGCTGTATTTATACTGAGATTAAATGACACACAGGTGGACTCTATTTACTAATCAGGTGACTTCTGAAGGCAATTGGTTCCACTAGATTTTAGTTATTGGTATCAGAGTAAAGGGGGCTGAATACAAATCCCCCCCCCCCCCACTTTTCAGATATTCATTTGTAAAAAATGTTATAAACCATTTATCATTTTCCTTCCACTTCACAATTATGTGACACTTTGTGTTGGTCTATCACATAAAATCCCAATAAAATACATTTACGTTTTTTGGCTGTAACATGACAAAATGTGGGAAATTTCAAGAGGTATGAATACTTTTTCAAGGCACTGTACCAAAGCAAATTTATTTATTTATTTATTTATTTCATTTGAAGCCATGATTTTTTTTTTTCATTTCGCTGCCAGATCCATAGGTCGTACTGACCTGACAGCGGAGGGTTTTATACACATTATGTGTAAATCTGACAAGCAGACTCGTGCCTTGCAGGCGGATTCGTAGCGTTGTACGTCACCGCGTTCTTGACGGTCGAAAGTTCAGACAACGTTTGTGTGACCGTGTGTATGCAAGGCAAGCTTGAGCGGCGGAAATTCCGTCTGAAAAACCTTCCAAGTTCTTTCTGATGGAAATTTCGACCGTGTGTACGCGGCATCAGTGTCCCCGGCCATCGTACCCTGGAAGGAATGTAATGGATGGCGATCCGCAGTGCATTACATTCAGTGGAGCGCAGGGAAGACATTGGGGGTCTTTTAAATCCTGGATGTCTCATTAAAGAGAACTTGTCACCCAAATAATAAAAGTTGAGTAAAAAAACATTTTTTTTGAATAGTAAAAAAATGTAAGTTACACCCAAGCACATAACCCCCCCCCCCCGCCATTTTTTCTAAGGCCCCCCCCACCCCCACATATACTACATACGTTTGTAAATGCACGCATCGGGGCACCTACGCATGAAAACGTAGATTGTGATATATGCGTTTCGTATCGCCGCGCACGCCAGATGTGAGCGCAATATTTCTAGCCCCCGGAGCTCCTCTGTAACGCTAAACTGATGACTTGAAGGGGCTTTTAAAGTGTCTTGAGAAAAACCTATAGAAAATCTAAGGTACCGATGGTGTAAAGCGCTGCGCAAACTGTTGGCGCTATATAAGTCCTGAATAATAATAATAATAATACTGAAGTTGTCGCCATTTCACGGGCGCACGCAAAATTTAAAGGTTTGACATGGGCAACTACATGGCAAATGAGGTTCAATGTAGAAAAATTCAAAATAATGCATTTGGATGGCAAAAATCTGAATGCAATCTATAGACTGGGGGGAGAACCTCTGGGGGGAGAATAGGATGGAAAAGGACCTGGGGGTCCTAGTAGATGATAGGCTCAGCAATGACATGCAATGCCAAGCTGCTGCTAACGAAGCAAACAGAATATTGGCATTAAAAGGGGGATCAACTCCAGAGATAAAACGATAATTCTCCCGCTCTACAAGACTCTGGTCCGGCTGCACCTGGAGTATGCTGTCCAGTTCTGGGCACCAGTCCTCGGGAAGGATGTACTGGAAATGGAGCGAGTACAAAGAAGGGCAACAAAGCTAATAAAGGGTCTGGAGGATCTTAGTTATGAGGAAAGGTTGTGAGCTCTGAACTTATTCTCTCTGGAGAAGAGAGGCTTGAGAGGGGATATGATTTCATTGTATAAATACTGTACTGGTGACCCCACAATAGGGATATAACTTTTTTGCTGAAGAGAGTTTAATAAGACTCGTGGCCACTCATTACAATTAGAAGAAAAGAGGTTTAACCTTAAACTACGTAGAGGGTTCTTTACTGTAAGAGTGGCAAGGATGTGGAATTCCCTTCCACAGGCGGTGGTCTCAGCGGGGAGCATTGATAGCTTCAAGAAACTATTAGATAATCACTTGAATGACCGCAATATACAGGGATATACAATGTAATACTGACATATAATCACACACATAGGTTGGACTTGATGGACTTGTGTCTCTTTTCAACCTCCCCTACTATGTAACTATATGTTGGATATCTATTCACCTGTTGGAACCTCGGCTTTTATATTTTACTTAAAAAAAATGGGAAATGCATTTGTGTGCCCTAAAATTAACTTTAGTGTACTTTTTACTGAAATTTTTCATTTCCTAGATCTTTGCGATGATATAGTGTAATATAAAAAATTGGCACTACCACTATTTTATTCTCTAGGGTTAAACTACAAAAAAAGGCAAAATGGAAGGCGCTCACACCTAGTACCATACAAAGTGGGTGCTCACAAAAGGCAACTCTCCAATGAGCCCTAAAAATCACGCAGTGTAAGGACATGTGCAGGACACGGGGTACAGCTGACGCGTTTCGGGGGGCGCACCCCCTTCCTCAGAGCTTGGCTAATCAGGACCACCATAGGCAAACGCTTTTAAATGAAATAAAAAATGTAAATAAAAATTGAAAAAGGGCCCAATCCCCGGAAGAGGCAGGGTAAAAAAAAATATATAATATAATAATAAAAAAAATGAATTGGATATAATGTTCCATATAAATCAATCAGGAAATCACAAACAAGAAGGTCACATATAATCATGAATATTATGGTTGATGGTTTTAGGGGGTCTGTGGGCGGAGGGGCTTATCAGAATCTGGAAGTCCCCTTCAAAAATAAGGGGCCCCCCAGATATCGCCCCCCCCCCCCACATGAACGAGTAAGGGGTACCTAGTGTCCTTACTCATTCACACACAACAAAAAAATACAATTTTGACAAATCCATTATTTAACAAATTACCCCCCCCCCCCCCCCAAAAAAAAATACACACATAAAAACAGACATAAATCAGAAGAAACTTAAGCTGAACTCCAGGCAAACACCTAAATACACAAATAAAATACATATATGGGTAATGATCTGCCAAATGATTTGTATTTCTGTCCATCCAGTCCTGAGATTTACATTGCTCTGCCACACTTCACAGCCCTGTCGGGCAGAACAGGAGACATCATTTTTTTCAGCTGTAATTCAGTTACACTTACAAGTCATCAACTGTCCCCATCAGAGTACCCCCTCCCCCTCCCCGTACATTTTAGCCCAAGTTAGGTGGAGGACAGGGGTTTGAAGATGGAACAGGCTGCAGGTATGGAAGGAGGAACCTCCACTTCAGTTCTCCTCTGATGCCGGGGCAGGGTGCCGACTACACTGGTTATTAGGATGCCGGTGGCCCCAACAACCATTAGCTGCATGGGGGGGGGGGGACGACCTGCATTGGGGACTGTCTGACTGGTTGGTGGTCATTAAACCTGTCAACCGGTCCAGGTCCCGTGCAGGGCCGGATCTGGGGGGGGGTCTGTGCCTTCCCCAGTTTTTAGTTATGTCCCCCCCCCAAGGTCTCTGAGGATGCATCCATTGATCTATGAGCCAGTCTGATGTAGACAGTTGATGTAAGGAGACACTCTGTGGACAATCCAAGTTGGGGACACTCTGATAGCACAGTTGATGTAAGGGGGGCTCTACTGGGGACACCTGACTTAAGAGGGCACTCTGATAGGGACACCTGATGTAAGGGGGCACTCTTGATGGGGACACCCGATGTAAGGGGGCACTCTTGATGGGGACACCTAATGTAAGGGGGTACTCTTGATGGGGACAGCCAACGTAAGTGCACTCTTGATGGGGACACCCGATGTAAGGGGGCACTCTTGATGGGAATACTTGATGTAAGGGGGCACTCTTGATGGGGACACCTGATATAAGGGGCACTCTTGATGGGGACACCTGATGTAAGGTATACTCTTGATGGAGACACCTGATGTAAAGGGACACTCTTGATGGGGGCACCTGATGTAAAGGGACACTCTTGATGGGGACACCTGATGTAAAGGGACACTCTTGATGGGGACACCTGATGTAAAGGGACACTCTTGATGGGGACACCTGATGTAAGGGTCACTCTTGATGGGGACACCTGATATAAGAGGAACTCTTGATGTGGATACCTGATATAAGAGGACACTGTTGATGGGGACACCTGATGTAAGAGGACACTGTTGATGGGGACACCTGATGTAAGAGGACACTGTTGATGGGGACACCTGATGTAAGAAGGCACTCTAATGAAGAGTCATGATGTAAAGGAGGACTCTGATAGGGACATCTGATATAAAGGGGCACATGTTCTATTTAATAGTGTTTCCCAGGTTGTGACACTGTGTAATAGACTGTCAATGACTCACATACAGTGTTGGCATTATGCCCCCTGACTTTTTTACTGCACCCACACATCAGATAGGCTAGATCCTGTCCGGGTCCGGAGGGTGGACCATCATTTAGCGATGCCTTTTTGAATGAAAGATAAAATCTGGTGACGTCTATAGGGAGCGGTAAAGATCTGCAGATTTGGTTCCTTACGATTGGTAAAAATAACATCTCAGGTTACAAAATAAACTTTCTTTTCTTGTCCTGGAAAACTACCGATTGAAAGGTCAGGTCATTCTTAATTGTGACTTCACAATAGACTATTGTCTTCCTTTATTCTATATCCTTCTCTCTTTTACTGGACTTCCCATCAGTCTGCTGGTGGAGATATTCCATGACATACACCTTCTCCACCGGACGTACCAATGTATTTAGAGTGAAATCTCAGACAACTATTTATAGACGTCTGCAATGGTCAATGCCGATGGTGATAAGTAAACCAACTACCTCCGCTCACGCTGAAAGTTTATTTAGAAGAAAAAAGTTACAAAAGTAAAAGTAAAGAGCTTATGCCGCGTACACACGATCGGAATTTCGGCCCGCGAAAGACCGATGAGAGTTTTTCGTCAGAAAATGAGAACGTGTGTACGCTCCATCGGTCTTTTGCTGGCAGAATTCCAGCCAGCAAAAGATTGAGAGCATGCTCTCAATTTTTCGGTCGAGATAAGTTCCTATCCGAAAATGCGATCGTCTATGGCAATTTCCGACGCGCAAAATCCCTACGCATGCTCGAAAACAATTCGATGCATGCTCGGAAGCATTGAACTTCATTTTCTCGGCTCGTCGTAGCTCTGTACGTCACCGTGTTCTTGACGGTCGCAATTTCAGCGAACTTTTGCGTGACCGCGGAAAAGCCGTCATGTCTTTTTCCGACGAGAAGTCCGATCGTATGTACGCAGCATAATGCCCCGTACACACGGTCGGACATTGATCGGACATTCCGACAACAAAATCCTAGGATTTTTTCAGACGGATGTTGGCTCAAACTTGTCTTGCATACACACAGTCACACAAAATTGTTGGAAAATCCGATCGTTCTGAACGCGGTGATGTAAAACACGTACGTCGGGACTATAAACGGGGCAGTGGCCAATAGCTATTGTCTCTTTATTCATTCTGAGCATGCGTGGCACTTTGTGCGTCGGATTTGTGTACACACGATCAAAAATTCCGACAACGGATTTTGTTGTCGGTAAATTTTATAGCCTGCTCTCAAACTTTGTGTGTCGGAAAATCCGATGGAAAATGTGTGATGGAGCCCACACACAGTCGGAATTTCATTTCAAAGTATTTTATTGAATTTTCAGAAAAAAGCTTACAAGTCATCAACGTTAAATGCGGAATTATACATCAGACAAATGTGAACCCCCTTGGGGTAACAATTCAAACTTGTGATAGTAGATATAAGCATGTCTCTGGACTGTGACAATACAGTAATACCTTCCTATACCAACTTTCGTTCACGTAAACCTAAGAACCCAGAGATATGAACTGGTTGGGGGAAGGGGAGGAAGGAGAGACTGACAGCACCCCAAATGGGAGCACACTGTGCCTGATCGGAGCTCTCCGACCCCTCCCTAACCCCCACTTATGAGATATAACAAGTCTCTTGGTATCTAACAAGGCAGTAAAACCTACGTCGTGTGCTTCCCTTGGGAGTAT
The DNA here is from genome assembly GCA_037952925.1 of Lithobates clamitans. Taxonomy (NCBI): domain Eukaryota; kingdom Metazoa; phylum Chordata; class Amphibia; order Anura; family Ranidae; genus Lithobates; species Lithobates clamitans. Next base: position 3,029,325 of record JBBGZY010001392.1, on the reverse strand, counting down.
GACCCCCAGGGGTCCCTGCTACAGCATGGATTAAACAGGCAACACATCATCTTGTTAAATCATTCAGAAAATTAAGAAAGAAGGGAAAAGAGAAAGGGTAGAGATGAGAGGGGGGGAAGAGAGAGAGAGAGAAAAGAGAAGACGAAAGCCAATCCACAGGAGGAATCCCCCCCGACCCCGAGACCGCCCCACGCATCATGGTTGGACCCCTGGAATCGGGGAAATGCCTATGAAATCAGCCCATGGTTCCCAAACTGCTTCAAATTTCTGTGTGGTGTTGTTCAGGGTACTGGCAAGCTTCTCTTGGGCCATGATCCAAGAGATTTTGCGGATAGCCGCTTTGAAGGACACCCTGGGCTGTTTCCAAGCCTTAGCAATAGATAGCTTCGCTCCCAGCAAAATGAAATGAATCAATTTACGGGCCAGTTTGGGAGTCTTAGGTAAGTGATCGTTTAATAGGGCTACGGCGGGGGACCTCGGGATCTGGACTCCAGTAACCTTTTTAATCATGCGAAAAATCCTGCTCCAGAAAGGTCTCAATCTTGGACATTCCCAGAAGATATGGGCCAGGGAACCCCTGAGTAGACAGCCCCTAAAACATCTGGGGTCTGTGGAGGGGAACATTTTGGCCAGTCTCTCCGGTGGGAGGTACCAACGTGTGATAATCTTCACGCTGGACTCCACCAGCGAGATGTTCAAGATGCTCTTGTAAGCCCTATTAAAGGAGACCCTCCACTTCTCTAGGTCCCACTCCAAGGAAAAGTCTGACTCCCAAGCTGTCATGTATGAGGTCTTGGCGGACTGACCGGAGAGTGACTGGTAGATGGTGGAAATTCCACCCCTCTGCTCCGTAGCCTGACCGCACCATATTTCATAAGGGGTGAATGCGTGGTTTGAGAAATTGTTTTTCCCCATCTGAGCGAGGAAGTGTCTGATCTGCTGGAAACGAAAGAACTCGGAGCTAGGCATCTTTAGTTGATTCACACAGAAGGCTCTGGTGATGGGCCCCATTGATGTGAAGTAGTGTTCTATCCGGTACATCCCTTTGTTCAACCACCAGCGGAATGCTTTAATGTCAGTTCCCGGGGGAAAGTCAGGGTTATTGAAGATGTGAGCAAGGGGACACGGTCGGAATTTCCGACAACAAGGTCCTATCACACATTTTCTGTCGGAAAATCCCACCGTGTGTACGGGGCATTAGAGTAGTGAGAGTAACGTACATGGAGGTTCTGGACATAGTAAGTGTACCTTAACCACTTGCCGACCGCCTCACGCCTATATACGTGAGCAGAGCGGCACGGGCAGGCAAAATCACGTACCTGAAACGTGATTGCCTTCCCGCGGGCGGGGGGTCCGATCGGACCCCCCCCCGGTGCCAGCTGCGGTCGGCATTTGGTTGGGAGCGTTGACAGACGAGGGGGAGGCCATCCGATCGTGGCCCCCCCTCGCGATCGCTCCCAGCCAATGAGAAACATCCCCTGCCTCTGTATAGTACACAGAGGCAGAGGATGTGATGTCATCTCTCCTCGGTCTGGCAGTTTCCGTTCCAGCGCCGAGGAGAGATGACATGTAAGTGCACCAACACACACACACACACAGTAGAACATGCCAGGCATACATTACACCCCCGATCCCCCCCCGATCGCCCCCCGATCCCCCCCAATCACCCCCCCCCCCTGTCACAAACTGACACCAAGCAGGTTTTTTTTTTTTTTCCTGATTACTGCATAGTGTCAGTTTGTGACAGTTAGCAGTGGTGGGACAGTTAGTATTAGCCCCCTGTAGGTCTAGGGTACCCCCCTTACCCCCCTAATAAAGTTTTAACCCCTTGATCACCCCCCATCACCAGTGTCGCTAAGCGATCATTTTTCTGATCGCTGTATTAGTGTCGCTGGTGACGCTAGTTAGGGACGTAAATATTTAGGTTCGCCGTCAGTGTTTTATAGCGACAGGGACCCCCATATACTATCTAATAAAGGTTTTAACCCCTTGATGGCCCCCTAGTTAACCCTTTCACCACTGATCACCGTATAACCGTTACGGGTGACGCTGGTTAGTTCGTTTATTTTTTATAGTGTCAGGGCACCCGCCGTTTATTACCGAATAAAGGTTTAGCCCCCTGATCGCCCGGCGGTGATATGCGTCGCCCTAGGCAGCGTCAGATTAGCGCCAGTACCGCGAACACCCACGCACGCACCGTACACCTCCCTTAGTGGTATAGTATCTGAACGGATCAATATCTGATCCGATCAGATCTATACTAGCGTCCCCAGCAGTTTAGGGTTCCCAAAAACGCAGTGTTAGCGGGATCAGCCCAGATACCTGCTAGCACCTGCGTTTTGCCCCTCCGCCCGGCCCAGTCCAGCCCACCCAAGTGCAGTATCGATCGATCACTGACACTTTTCTTTGTAGCGTTTTGGTGAACTGGCAAGCACCAGCGGCGTAGTACACCCCGGTCGTAGTCAAACCAGCACTGCAGTAACACTTGGTGAATGTTTTGAACGCTACCATGCACTAGTTGACTATTAGCGTAGGGTACAGCATTGCACAGACTAGGCGCACTTTCACAGGGTCTCCCAAGATGCCATCGCATTTTGAGAGACCCGAACCTGGAACCGGTTACAGTTATAAAAGTTACAGTTACAAAAAAAAGTGTAAAAAAAAAAAAAACACAAACAAAAATAAAAAAAAATAGTTGTCGTTTTATTGTTCTCTCTCTCTCTATTCTCTCTCTATTGTTCTGCTCTTTTTTACTGTATTCTATTCTGCAATGTTTTATTGTTGTTATGTTTTATCATGTTTGCTTTTCAGGTATGTAATTATTTATACTTTACCGTTTACTGTGCTTTATTGTTAACCATTTTTTTGTCTTCAGGTATGCCATTCACGACTTTAAGTGGTTATACCAGAATGATGCCTGCAGGTTTAGGTATCATCTTGGTATCATTCTTTTTAGCCAGCGGTCGGCTTTCATGTAAAAGCAATCCTAGCAGCTAATTAGCCTCTAGACTGCTTTTACAAGCAGTGGGAGGGAATGCCCCCCCCCCCACCGTCTTCCGTGTTTTTCTCTGGCTCTCCTGTCTCAACAGGGAACCTGAGAATGCAGCCGGTGATTCAGCCAGCTGACCATAGAGCTGATCAGAGACCAGAGTGGCTCCAAACATCTCTATGGCCTAAGAAACCGGAAGCTACGAGCATTTTATGACTTAGATTTCGCCGGATGTAAATAGCGCCATTGGGAAATTGGGGAAGCATTTTATCACACCGATCTTGGTGTGGTCATTTGCTTTGAGGGCAGAGGAGAGATCTAGGGTCTAATAGACCCCAATTTTTTCAAAAAAGAGTACCTGTCACTACCTATTGCTATCATAGGGGATATTTACATTCCCTGAGATAACAATAAAAATGATTTAAAAAAAAAAAATGAAAGGAACAGTTTAAAAATAAGATAAAAAAGCAAAAAAAAATAAAGAAAAAAAATAAATAAATAAAAAGCACCCCTGTCCCCCCTGCTCTCGCGCTAAGGCGAACGCAAGCGGCGGTCTGGCGTCAAATGTAAACAGCAATTGCACCATGCATGTGAGGTATCACCGCGAAGGTCAGATCGAGGGCAGTAATTTTAGCAGTAGACCTCCTCTGTAAATCTAAAGTGGTAACCTGTAAAGGCTTTTAAAGGCTTTTAAAAATGTATTAATTTTGTTGCCACTGCACGTTTGTGCGCAATTTTAAAGCATGTCATGTTTGGTATCCATGTACTCGGCCTAAGATCATCTTTTTTATTTCATCAAACATTTGGGCAATATAGTGTGTTTTAGTGCATTAAAATTTTAAAAAGTGTGTTTTTTCCCCAAAAAATGCGTTTGAAAAATCGCTGCGCAAATACTGTGTGAAAAAAAAATATGAAACATCCACCATTTTAATCTGTAGGGCATTTGCTTTAAAAAAATATATAATGTTTGGGGGTTCAAAGTATTTTTCTTGCAAAAAAAAATTATTTTTTTCATGTAATTAAAAAGTGTCAGAAAGGGCTTTGTCTTCAAGTGGTTAGAAGAGTGGGTGATGTGTGACATAAGCTTCTAAATGTTGTGCATAAAATGCCAGGACAGTTCAAACCCCCCCCAAATGACCCCATTTTGGAAAGTAGACACCCCAAGCTATTTGCTGAGAGGCATGTCGAGTCCATGGAATATTTTATATTGTGACACAAGTTGCGGGAAAGAGACAATTTTTTTTTTTTTTTTGCACAAAGTTGTCACTAAATGTTATATTGCTCAAACATGCCATGGAAATATGTGAAATTACACCCCAAAATAAATTCTGTTGCTTCTCCTGAGTACGGGGATACCACATGTGTGGGACTTTTTGTGAGCCTAGTCGTGTACGGAACCCCGAAAACCAAGCACCGCCTTCAGGCTTTCTAAGGCCGTAAATTTTTGATTTCACTCTTCACTGCCTATCACAGTTTCGGAGGCCATGGAATACCCAGATGGCACAACCCCCCCCCCCCAAATGACCCCATTTTGGAAAGTAGACACCCCAAGCTATTTGCTGAGAGGTATAGTGAGTATTTTGCAGACCTCACTTTTTGTCACAAAGTTTTGAAAATTGAAAAAAGAAAAAAAAAATTTTTTTCTGGCCTTTCTTCATTTTCAAAAACAAATGAGAGCTGCAAAATACTCACCATGCCTCTCAGCAAATAGCTTGGGGTGTCTACTTTCCAAAATGGGGTCATTTGGGGGGGGTTTGTGCCATCTGGGCATTTTATGGCCTTCAAAACTGTGATAGGCAGTGAAGAGTGAAATCAAAAATGTATGCCCTTAGAAATCCTGAAGGCGGTGATTGGTTTTCGGGGCCCCGTACGCGGCTAGGCTCCCAAAAAGTGCCACACATGTGGTATCCCCGTACTCAGGAGAAGCAGCTGAATGTATTTTGGGGTGCAATTCCACATATGCCCATGGCCTGTGTGAGCAATATATCATTTAGTGACAACTTTTTGTAATTTTTTTTTTTTCTTTTTTTTGTCATTATTCAATCACTTGGGACAAAAAAAATAAATATTCAATGGGCTCAACATGCCTCTCAGCAATTTCCTTGGGGTGTCTACTTTCCAAAATGGGGTCATTTGGGGGGTTTTGTACTGCCCTGCCATTTTAGCACCTCAAGAAATGACATAGTCAGTCAGAAACTAAAAGCTGTGTAAATTCCAGAAAATGTACCCTAGTTTGTAGACGCTATAACTTTTGCGCAAACCAATAAATATACGCTTATTGACATTTTTTTTACCAAAGACATGTGGCCGAATACATTTTGGCCTAAATGTATGACTAAAATTTAGTTTATTGGATTTTTTTTATAACAAAAAGTAGAAAATATCATTTTTTTTCAAAATTTTCAGTCTTTTTCCGTTTATAGCGCAAAAAATAAAAACGGCAGAGGTGATCAAATATCATCAAAAGAAAGCTCTATTTGTGGGAAGAAAAGGACGCAAATTTCGTTTTGGTAGAGCATTGCATGACCACGCAATTAGCAGTTAAAGCGACGCAGTGCCAAATTGTAAAAAGTGCTCTGGTCAGGAAGGGGGTAAATCCTTCCGGGGCTGAAGTGGTTAACCCCATCGCCGAGTTCCCATAAACCCATCATTGAGTTCTGATAAACCCATCACTGAGTTCCCATAACCTCATCCCCTGAGTTCCCATAACACCATCATTAAGTTATAATAACCCCATCACTGGGTACCCAAAATACCATCACTGTGTTCCTATAAACCCATCACCGAGATCCCATAAACCCATCCCCTGAGTTCCCATAACCCCATCACCGTGTTTCCATAACCCCATCACCGAGTTCCCATAACCCCATCACCGAGTTCTCATAACCCCATCACCAATTTCCCACCAGCGATTTCTCATAACCCCATCACTGGGTTCCCATAACTCCATCACCGAGTTCACATAACCCCATCACTGGGTTCCCATAACTCCATCACCGAGTTCACATAACCCCATCACTGGGTTCTCCATTACCGAGTAGGGCTGGGGAAAAAAATCGATTTAAATCTTGAATCAAGTTGAGAGGTCAAATCGATTCAAATTTTTTTTTCACCAGGACCGGCGCTGACACTGCGCCGGTCCTGAGGGGCTGTGGGCAGGAGTTTTTAGGTGAGGCCGCGGCTTTGGCCTAGTCCACGAGGCCGGACGCCGCGGACTAGGCTGAAGCTGCGGCCTCACCTAAAAACTCCTGCCCGCAGATCCCCAGGACCGGCGCGATGTCCAAAAAAAATAAATAAAAAAATTGATTTGAATCGTGAATTGAGTTTTTTTTTTAAAAATCGCTGATTTTTTTTTTCTTTTTGAGAAAATTGCCCAGCTCTATCACCGGATTCACATAACCCCATCATTGTGTTCCCAGAACCCCATTACCGAGTTCACATAACCCCATCACCGAGTTCCCATAACCACATCACCGAGTTCCCATAACCCCATTACCGAGTTCACATAACCCATCACTGAGTTCCCATAACCCCATCACCGATTTCCCATAACCCCATCACCGATTTCCCATAACCCCATCACCGATTTCCCATAACCCCATCACCGTGTTCCCATAACCCCATCACTGAGTTCCCATAACCCCATCCCCTGAGTTCCCATAACCCCATCATTGTGTTCCCAGAACCCCATTACCGAGTTCACGTAACCCCATTACAGATTTCCCATAACCCCATCACTGAGTTCCAATAACCCCATCACTGAGTTCCCATAACCCCATCACCGATTTCCCATAACAACATCACCGATTTCCCATAACCCCATCACTGAGTTCCCATAACCCCATCACCGAGTTCCCATAACCCCATCACCGATTTCCCATAACCCCATCACCGATTTCCCATAACTACATCACTGAGTTCCCATAACCCCATCACCGAGTTCCCATAACCCCATCACCGTGTTCCCATAACCCCATCACCGTGTTCCCATAACCCCATCACCGAGTTCCAATAACCCCATCACCGAGTTCCCATAACCCCATCACCGAGTTCCCATAACCCCATCACTGAGTTCCCATAACCCCATTACCGAGTTCACATAACCCATCACTGAGTTCTCATAACCCCATCACCGATTTCCCATAACCCCATCACCGATTTCCCATAACTACATCACTGAGTTCCCATAACCCCATCACCGAGTTCCCATAACCCCATCACCGTGTTCCCATAACCCCATCACCGTGTTCCCATAACCCCATCACCGAGTTCCAATAACCCCATCACCGAGTTCCCATAACCCCATCACCGAGTTCCCATAACCCCATCACTGAGTTCCCATAACCCCATTACCGAGTTCACATAACCCATCACTGAGTTCTCATAACCCCATCACCGATTTCCCATAACCCCATCACCGATTTCCCATAACCCCATCACCGATTTCCCATAACTACATCACTGAGTTCCCATAACCCCATCACCGAGTTCCCATAACCCCATCACCGTGTTCCCATAACCCCATCACCGAGTTCCCATAACCCCATCACCGAGTTCCCATAACCCCATCACTGAGTTCCCATAACCCCATTACCGAGTTCACATAACCCATCACTGAGTTCTCATAACCCCATCACCGATTTCCCATAACCCCATCACCGATTTCCCATAACCCCATCACCGATTTCCCATAACCCCATCACTGGGTTCCCATAACCCCATCACCGATTTCCCATAACCCCATCACTGGGTTCCCATAACCCCATCACCGATTTCCTATAACCCCATCACTGAGTTCCCATAACCCCATCATTGTGTTCCCATAGCCCCATCATTGTGTTCCCATAGCCCCATCACCGATTTCCCATAACCCAATCATTGTGTTCCCATAACCCCATCACCGAGTTCCCATAACCCAATCACCGAGTTCCCATAACCCCATCACTGGGTTCCCATAACCCCATCACTGAGTTCCCATAACCCCATCACCGAGTTCCCATAACCCCATCACTGGGTTCCCATAACCCCATCACCAAGGGGTGTGTACAACCTACATTTGAGTTTACAGCGAGAGCCCATAATTGCAGAGGTCCTGACAGCAGTGTGCAGCCTTCATGCATACAGTATGTATAAACCTGTGCAGCTGAGACCTCTGTGTTTGTTAATACATACATTGTTTTATTAAAATTATATTTGACATTTCACTTTAAAAGTGTAACTCCACCTGTTGGGGGAATAAAAGCAAAAATAAATAAATAAATGTAGCGTATACAGTACAAATACTGCACAAGTCATATTGTAATTAAATGTTACTAAAGGCTCCCTTTCCTTTTCAATCTGCAGCTTCTGTCATTGGCTGTAAAATGCAATATGACCACCTGGAGGCGTTCTGTACACGGATGGTATACAGGACCCTCCAAGCATGCCATTTCCCGCTTGTGTGATTGGCTCACTGATTTTCCCAGAAGTCTGCACTCAGATACAAGTCAGATTTTGGCATCCCCTGCAACAACAATGACATTTTTGGTGAGATACCCCCCCCAAGGGTTAATCACTTCTAAAGGGACGCAGACCCTGCCACTTTCCTCATTAGTGCCCTGCAGCTGCAGCAGCTGGTTGATAATTATAAAGTCCCTCCCATTCACATTCATTCCACACATGGACATAGAGAAACAAAAAGCTATTCCTTCAGAATAACAAAAAGGTCAGAATCTGCAACAAAGTTTGTTACAATCCCTGCAATGTACAGAGATCACCCAGAGGGGGAGGGGCTTGTTTTTTTTTTCTCAGCTAAATTAAGAGATCAGTAATGAAGTCCGATGAGCGGTTAATAACTGCCAGACTCACGTGGCGATTTGACACGTCTTCAGTTCAGTATCAGGCTGATGTAACCCATATTCCCATCTGTTTCCTCTTCTTTGGTTTCCTCTTTTCTTCAGATCTTCGTTAATTTGTGAAGAGATCAGATAAGAGGAGACCGAAGCTTATAGAGAGGAAACCTCTAGAAACGCGTCCTCAGTATACTGTATGTGCAAAACACAGAATGAAGAGTCTGTTCTCACAGGCTCCTGTGAATTATTTCTATATATATCAGCCAATAAAAAGTTTCAGGAAATGAACTGTAGAACGTTACATTTTCACGACCGCATTGTGACAGTTAGTGAAGGGATCTCCTATCTACATCGTGAGGTCACATGCAAGTCACATAACCCTAAGAGTGGACTTCACAACAGGATACGTGTAAGCCAAGCTGGAAGCATTTGCTACATTTGTACAACTTTCACTGAATCTCTGAATTGCCACTCAAATAGGAAATGGAACGCATTTCATCCACTGAGGGACTTCCTCAGAGGGACATGGCTTAGAGAATCCTTTCCCAGAAGTCCTCTATATGTCACCTAACAAGAGGAGGAGGAAAAAAGATGTTAGGTGGCATTAAGAATGGTGCTCGGGCGCATTTGGATCGAACCTGCTAGGAAGCGGGCACTGCATACCACCAACCATAGGCAGCATGTGTATGTGCAGCTGCTGGTCGGGAAATGCCTCACTGCTTATGATTGGGGGTATGCAGTGATGTTTTCCTAGTGGGTTCAATCCGAACAAACCCGAGCCCATCACTAGGTGGCATATAGAGGACTTTTGGGAAAGGCTTCTCTGAGCCACTCCCCTGAGGAAGTCTCTTAATTGATGAAACGCGTTAAGATACTTGTGGCCGAGGCATATCAGATTCAGTGTTTTGGGCCATACCTCTGATCCCCTGCATCTACACCCACTTAATAGAGGTCGGCATAGACCAAGGGGTACATGCTAGGGATAGGTAAGAGGAACACTGAACCCTTGTTGCCGAATTACAACATCCGTTTTGCAGATTTTTTGCAAAATTGCATTTATTGCAAACATTTTGCAAATACATTATTTATATCTTTTATTGATATGGAGCTGTGTCTCTAACACACACACACAAATACATATATATATATATGACCGTGTATGAATACTATCTAATAGAGAAGTCAAGGAGGACACCAACCATTTGAAAGCAACTCCTAGAACAAAAGGACAAATGACAATACATCCACCGAGAGGGAAACTCAATCTTTGTTTTTTATGTAGTGGAACAACAACTGAAGTAATAAATGTTTCATCGTATTATCAGAGACGTCTCATATAAATGTTGGAACAGCTGACATTTTAAAGAGGAAGTGCCATTTAAAGAGGAAGTGCCTAATTCCGTTCCACAAATCAAACCTATGCCTATATGTGATCATATTCATAAATGTTCATATATACCGTATATACTCGAGTATAAGTCGAATTTTTCAGCACATTTTTTTGTGCTGAAAGTGCCCCCCTCGACTTACACTGGAGTCAAGCACTTTTCTGCAGCAAAAAATTTCATTTTCTGAACCGACTTTGGGGCCCCGTATCTCAGGGTCACTTGGTGCTAGAAACCCCAAATTTGGTATGCAAACCCAGTGGACCTGGTTCCACAACATATCCAAAGTTGAAGTTCCTAGCCCTAACTAGCCCCGGGATACGGGGCCCCAAAATCGGTTCGGAAAATGTCATTCTCTGCTGCAGAAAAGTGCTTGACATTTTCTGAACCGAATTTGGGGCCCTATATCTCAGGGCCACTTGGTGCTAGGAACCCCAAATTTGGTATGCAAACCCAGTGGAACTGGTACCATAACATATCCAAAGCTGGGGTTTCTAGCATTAAGTGGCCCTGAGATACGGGGCTCATTAGAGGTTTTTTTTGGCAGAGTGCAGTGGTTACGGGCCAGCATCCCGATTTAGGTGACGTGGTCTGACTTGGCACAAAATTAGGCCAGATTTTTAATAATAACATTTTTTGTGGTCCTAATAAACATTTTGTATATATACATCTTGTATATCTTAGTAGGGTCCATAGGCATGTGCTCAGGGTGGGCCAGGTGTGCCTGGGCACACCCTAATCACCCTGTGTGGCACAGATTCCCCCTATTTAAATCTCTGATATTTCACCAAAGCCTCCTATCGGGACTCCTAAAAAAAAAAATGTAAACAAGGTATAAAAAAATTAAATTGAAAAAAATAAATAAAAATAAAAACTACTGACACCATCCAGAGAAAGAAATATCACCGCTCTAGGAAGGTCAATCATTAACAGACCTCGCTTCCAGGCTGGAAGACACAGGTGCCGGCAATGCTTATAGCAATGAAGTTTTGGAAAAAAATCCTGGACAGCCGCACTTAAAATTATTTCCGCCTTTATTGAATAAAAGTCAACAAATATACATGTCACAGCAGAACGTGCAGGAAACTGAGCACTGTTTGTTGTGTGAAACACGTCAGATTCCTGCACGTTCTGCTGTGGCATGTATATTTGTTGACTTTTATTCAATAAAGGCGGAAATAATTTTAAGTGCGGCTGTCCAGGATTTTTTCCAAAACTTCATTACTGACACCATCCACTGCTCTACTGACACCATCCACTGCTCTACTGACACTGTCCACTGCTCTACTGACACCATCCACTGCTCTACTGACACCATCCACTGCTCTACTGACACCATCTACTGCTCTACTGACACCATTCACTGCTCTACTGACACCATCCACTGCTCTACTGACACCATCCACTGCTCTACTGACACCGTCCACTGCTCTACTGACACCTTCTACTGCTCTACTGACACCATCCACTGCTCTACTGACACCATCCACTGCTCTACTGACACCATCCACTGCCCTACTGACACCATCCACTGCCCTACTGACACCGTCCACTGCTCTACTGACACCATCCACTGCTCTACTGACACCGTCCACTGCCCTACTGACACCGTCCACTGCCCTACTGACACCGTCCACTGCTCTACTGACACCATCCACTGCTCTACTGACACCGTCCACTGCCCTACTGACACCGTCCACTGCTCTACTGACACCGTCCACTGCCCTACTGACACCGTCCACTGCTCTACTGACACCGTCCACTGCTCTACTGACACCATCCACTGCTCTACTGACACCGTCCTCTGCCCTACTGACACCGTCCACTGCTCTACTGACACCATCCACTGCTCTACTGACACCATCCACTGCTCTACTGACACCGTCCTCTGCCCTACTGACACCGTCCACTGCCCTACTGACACCGTCCACTGCTCTACTGACACCGTCCACTGCCCTACTGACACCGTCCACTGCTCTACTGACACCGTCCACTGCTCTACTGACACCGTCCACTGCTCTACTGACACCGTCCTCTGCCCTACTGACACCGTCCTCTGCTCTACTGACACCGTCCACTGCTCTACTGACCCCGTCCACTGCTCTACAGACACCGTCCACTGCTCTACTGACCCCGTCCACTGCTCTACTGACACCGTCCACTGCTCTACTGACACCGTCCACTGCTCTACTGACATCGTCCTCTGCTCTACTGACACTGTCCACTGCTCTACTGACACCTTCTACTGCTCTACTGACACCATCCACTGCTCTACTGACACCATCCACTGCTCTACTGACACCATCCACTGCTCTACTGACACCATCCACTGCCCTACTGACACCATCCACTGCCCTACTGACACCGTCCACTGCTCTACTGACACCATCCACTGCTCTACTGACACCGTCCACTGCCCTACTGACACCGTCCACTGCCCTACTGACACCGTCCACTGCTCTACTGACACCATCCACTGCTCTACTGACACCGTCCACTGCCCTACTGACACCGTCCACTGCTCTACTGACACCGTCCACTGCTCTACTGACACCATCCACTGCTCTACTGACACCGTCCTCTGCCCTACTGACACCGTCCACTGCCCTACTGACACCGTCCACTGCTCTACTGACACCGTCCACTGCCCTACTGACACCGTCCACTGCTCTACTGACACCGTCCACTGCTCTACTGACACCGTCCACTGCTCTACTGACACCGTCCTCTGCCCTACTGACACCGTCCTCTGCTCTACTGACACCATCCACTGCTCTACTGACACCGTCCACTGCTCTACTGACATCGTCCTCTGCTCTACTGACACCGTCCACTGCTCTACTGACACCGTCCTCTGCTCTACTGACACCGTCCACTGCTCTACTGACACCGTCCACTGCTCTACTGACACCGTCCACTGCTCTACTGACACCGTCCTCTGCTCTACTGACACCATCCACTGCTCTACTGACACCGTCTACTGCCCTACTGACACCATCCACTGCCCTACTGACACCGTCCACTGCTGTACTGACACCGTCCACTGCTCTACTGACACCATCCACTGCCCTACTGACACCGTCCACTGCCCTACTGACACCGTCCACTGCCCTACTGACACCGTCCACTGCTCTACTGACACCATCCACTGCCCTACTGACACCATCCACTGCCCTACTGACACTGTCCACTGCTCTACTGACACCATCCACTGCTCTACTGACACCATCCACTGCCCTACTGACACCATCCACTGCCCTACTGACACCATCCACTGCTCTACTGACACCATCCACTGCTCTACTGACACCATCCACTGCTCTACTGACACCATCCACTGCTCTACTGACACCTTCCACTGCTCTACTGACACCATCCACTGCCCTACTGACACCATCCACTGCCCTACTGACACTGTCCACTGCTCTACTGACACCATCCACTGCCCTACTGACACCATCCACTGCCCTACTGACACTGTCCACTGCTCTACTGACACCGTCCACTGCTCTACTGACACCGTCCTCTGCCCTACTGACACCGTCCACTGCTCTACTGACACCGTCTACTGCTCTATTGACACCATTCACTGCTCTAGTGACAGTGTCAGTATATATATATACACACACACGCACACCTATGGTAGGGTCATTTAGTGTGTGTAGCAGGTATAATACCTGACCACAGGTGAAGGAACTTGTTACAATGTCTGCAGGCTGACTATAGCGCTTTCACTCTTCAGACACAATCTGAGCAGTTGTCCAGCTTGGGGCGATACACTCGTTCTATTCTGTAAATAACAGAAGGAGAGGAGAGGAAGGACCCGGGTTTATCTGGTCTTCATCATCAGATCTTTCTGCTGCAGAACTCACAACATTTGAGGAAATGGCCTTCAGTGACAAAGATGCTGAAGTGGCATTTTTCGCCTCTCGCCTTCGTCACCTCTCGTGTTCAGGTTTTGTGGTCGTGTTCTTGGCTGTATCCTCTGTTGCACAATTGTAAGGAATTTCCCACTAGTTGTTCGCCTAAAACTGATTTATTTTGTTTAGTTCATTTGCCCGAATTGCTTCTAGTTTTGGGTGGGTAATCAATACCCCATGAGTAAGCTCTTGACCCAACCCGTTCATAGAAGTGGTCTGTACATCAGATTGAGCAGTCTGTTTGTTAGATAACTTAATAAATTGCTACAAGACTTTTAATATGGTGAACGGCTCTTCTTCCCTCTTTCGAGCCTTTGAGCTGAGTTAGTGGCCGAGGACTACAGGAACCAGAATCCATTATCGGGGGGGGGGGGGGAGTCTGGGGATTTAGTCCCCACAGCAGAATATTTGCTCTTTGTTTACTTGAAGTTGGGGTGCAGCGTGGTGCGGTGGCAATAATTCACCTAGTCAGGCGCAATATACTGTATCTCACAAAAGTAAGTACACCCCCCAGTCACATTTATGTAAATCTTTTCTTCTATCTTTTCATGTGACAACACTGAAGAAATGACACTTTGTCTACAATGTAAAGTAGTGAGTGTACAGCTTGTATAACAGTGTAAATTTGCTGTCCCCTCAAAATAACTCAACACACAGCCATTAATGTCTAAACCGCTGGCAACAAAAGTCAGTACACCCCTAAGTGAAAATCTCCAAATTGGGTCCACAGTGTCAATATTTTGTCTGGCCACCATTATTTTTGATTATATAAAAAAAAAATGCAAAAAAAATTGGGAAAAAAATAATTATATATATTTTTTTCGTATTGTCACCAGTCAGTGCCCCTGATCACTGCCACACACACGTTATATGATGACGCTGTACTGCACTTGTCATTTTACTTTCTTAATTTTCCTAAAACTTATGACAAAAAAATGATAACTTCAAAAAACTCGCCATGCCTCTTACTAAATACCTTGGACTGTCTACTTACTAAAAAAGGGGGTCATTTGGGGGGGGGGGGTGTATTTGTAATGTCCTGGCACTTTTGGGGCCTCAAGAAATTAGATCGGCCGTCAGTACATCAGGATTGCTGGATTGTGACATGGAAATTTATAGATAGGCGGCTTCTATCCTCATATTGATTAGTGGTTCCAAATTAATAAATAACTACTGCAGTAGGGAACAGACACAAAAGATACGCTCAGCATCTTTCCAAATTATTGTTCTGCTTTATTATGACGCAATTGAAGGTTTTTATGCACATGATTACGTAGGTATCACATTCATATTACAATTGTATTTGTATGGTAACAAGGGGCGTAACACAGGCAGGCCAATTCTAATCAGGACTCAAAAGAATATAAACATGTAATGAAAACATTGTTGGTGCCGTGTGCACAGTGAGGGCAATACATATAACATAGAATACAATTATATACAGAACTTACAAATTTCCTTTACAATTCTCAGATATATATCCCGTAGTTTGTGGACTCTGTAACCTTCCTACAGACTAAATATTATACACTGATTTGGGTTATTTTCACCAAAGAAATGGAGGAGAATACCTTTTTAGCCCAAATTTATGAAGAAAGATTATTTATTTTCCAAATTTTATAACAGAAGCAAAGAGAAACGTTTGGTCTTTTTTCATTTATTTAGCAAAAAAACCCCCCCCCCCCAAGTGGTGATTAAATACCACCAAAAGAAAGCTCTATTTATGTGAAAAAAAGATTAAAAATGTCATATATGTGCAGTGTTGCATGAGCGCGCAATTGTCATTCAAAGTGTGACAGCGCTGAAAGCTGGAAATCGGCCTGGGCAGGAAGGGGGTAATAGTGCCCGGTATTGAAGTGATTAAATAGACTCTGCCGCTGCCCAGGGATTTAGGAAACCATATAGGAACCTACGACTTTCTTGCCCTCCGCATTGCCGCTGCAGTTGAGCGCCACCTGCAGTGGAGATAGCAGACTGCACTTGCCTGCACACTGGTGTTTTTTTCCATTTGAAACAGATTCTCAGTCCACACGGAACCTGTGACTTTATTATTATTATTATTTTTATCACACAGGGTTTATATAGCGCCAACAGTTTGTGCAGCGCTTTATAACATGAGGGCAGACAGTACAATTACAATATAAGTGTCTCTTGCCCATTTTACCCTTTTACATACATAGAAAAACAGAAAGGTGATGGCAGGAAAAAAACAGAGTAGTCCATTGAGTCTGCCCGTTTTTTTTTGTTTGTTTTTCTTTTTTTGTTGTTGTTTTTTTGTTTGCTTTTTTTTGTTAACTATGTTTGTACCAGGCATGTTTAAAGCCATTTACTGTTTGACTGTCTTACTACCTCTTATGCCGCGTACACACGAGCGTGCTTTTCGTGCTGGTCCGACGGTCTATCTGATGGACTTTCGGCAGACTTGCCTACACACGATCACACCAAAGTCTGACGGATTCGTACGTGATGACATACACTGGAGTAAAATAAGGAAGTTGATAGCCAGTAGCCAATAGCTGCCCTAGCGTGGGTTTTTGTCCGTCGGACCAGCATACAGACGAGCGTTTTTTTCAACCGGACTCGAGTCCCTCGGAAAGATTTGAAACATGTTTTATTTCTAGGTCCGTCGGACTTTCAGGAAAAAAAAAGTCCGCTGGGGCCCACACACGATCGGATTGTCCGATGGAGTCCAGTTCACCGGACCAAGTCTGCCGGAAAGTCCGCTCGTGTGTACGCGGCATTAGAGCTGCACGATTCTGGCCAAAATGAGAATCCCCATTTTTTTTTGCTTAGAATAAAAAAAGGATCACGATTCTCTCACGATTCTCGCGACGTAAAAATCTTTCACATTATACAAAAAAAAAAAAGGCTAACTTTACTGATTAGTTTTTTTTTTTTTCTAATTCATTAAAGCAATTTTTTCCAAAAAAATTGCATTTGAAGGACCGCTGTGCAAATACAGTGTGACATAAAATATTGCAACAACCACCATTTTATTCTCTAGGGTCTCTGCTAAAACAATATATATGTTTGGGGGTTCAAAGTAAATTTCTAGAAAAAAAAATGATTTTAACTTGAAACCAACAAATGTCAGAAAAAAGTTTAGTGTTTAAGGGGTTAAACTTCCCTCATTTACACACAGAAGTCTATTCCTTTGACAAATTGTTACAATGTTTAGACTTAAGTTCCACAGCTGAAGAATGTTGATATTCTTGGCAGACTGCCCGTTTTTTTTCTTCCTTTCTTTTGACGCCTGTGGTTTTAGAAGAGCAGAGAGAATTCTTTGCATATTAAGAATCGTGAAACACTTTTGTCATGATCGCAACGGGGGAAAAAAAATTGCGATAACGATTCTTGGCGATTAATCGTGCAGCTCTACAACCTCTGCTGGAAGTTTATTAGATGAAGAGAGGTGAAGGATCCACACCAAGAACCTCCTTCCACCAGTGGAGCCGCCACTGAGAATCCCTTACAATAGAATCCACCAAACACTCAACAGTTGGAAAGAAAAATCAACAAAAATAACATAGATGGAGGTTTTTTTTCTCAACCTCTCTATCAATGTTACTATGTAATGTCTCACACATCCAGCACCCACCCCTCCCCCGCCCACTCACAGAAACTTTAACCACTTGCTGACCACCGTCTGCATTAAAACATCCTGTCAGCCGGTGGTCACACCAGGATCATGGCTGTCACCGGCCCGAAGCTATCACAAGGGGGGGATTGTTTGCCCCTTCTGATATCTATACAGTTAAATGCAAAAAATAAATAAAGTAAAAAAAAATATGAATACATATAAAAAAAAATATTAAAAAATATCACTGCAAGAGCAATAATTCTAAAACTAAAAATAATCATTCTAAAACAGGAAAACAGGGGTCTCCAAACTTTTAGACAAAGGGACAATTTTCTGCCCTTCAAACTTTAGGGGGGGCGGACTGTGGCCAGTGGAAGTAAACAGTGCTATAGACATGGTGGTCAGTAGGGGTAAAAAAATTACATCATTGGTGTCAGTGGGAGGAATAGTGCCCCATCATTGGTGTCAGTGGGAGGAATAGTGTCCCATCATTGGTGTCAGTGGGAGGAATAGTGCCCCATCATTGGTGTCAGTGGGAGGAATAGTGCCCCATCATTGGTGTCAGTGGGAGGAATAGTGCCCCATCATTGGTGTCAGTGGAAGGAATAGTGTCTCATCATTGGTATCAGTGGGAGGAATAGTGCCCCATCATTGGTGTCAGTGGGAGGAATAGTGCCCCATCATTGGTGTCAGTGGGAGAATAGTGCTCCATCATTGGTGTCAGTGGGAAGAATAGTGCCCCATCATTGGTATCAGTGGGAGGAATAGTGTCTCATCATTGGTATCAGTGGGAGGAATAGTGCCCCATCATTGGTGTCAGTGGGAGGAATAGTGCCCCATCATTGGTGTCAGTGGGAGAATAGTGCTCCATCATTGGTGTCAGTGGGAAGAATAGTGCCCCATCATTGGTATCAGTGGGAGGAATAGTGCCCCATCATTGGTGTCAGTGGGAAGAATAGTGCTCCATCATTGGTGTCAGTGGGAGGAATAGTGCCCCATCATTGGAATCAGTGGGAGGAATAGTGCCCCATCATTGGTGTCAGTGGGAGGAATAGTGCCCCATCATTGGTGTCAGTGGGAGAATAGTGCTCCATCATTGGTGTCAGTGGGAAGAATAGTGCCCCATCATTGGTATCAGTGGGAGGAATAGTGCCCCATCATTGGTGTCAGTGGGAAGAATAGTGCTCCATCATTGGTGTCAGTGGGAGGAATAGTGCCCCATCATTGGAATCAGTGGGAGGAATAGTGCCCCATCATTGGTGTCAGTGGGAGAATAGTGCTCCATCATTGGTGTCAGTGGGAAGAATAGTGCCCCATCATTGGTATCAGTGGGAGGAATAGTGCCCCATCATTGGTGTCAGTGGGAAGAATAGTGCCCCATCATTGGTGTCAGTGGGAGGAATAGTGCCCCATCATTGGTGTCAGTGGGAGAATAGTGCTCCATCATTGGTGTCAGTGGGAGGAATAGTGCCCCATCATTGGTATCAGTGGGAGGAATAGTGCTCCATCATTGGTGTCAGTGGGAGAATAGTGCTCCATCATTGGTGTCAGTGGGAAGAATAGTGCCCCATCATTGGTATCAGTGGGAGGAATAGTGCCCCATCATTGGTGTCAGTGGGAAGAATAGTGCCCCATCATTGGTGTCAGTGGGAACAATAGTGCCCCATCATTGGTGTCAGTGGGAAGAATAGTGCCCCATCATTGGTATCAGTGGGAGGAATAGTGCCCCATCATTGGTGTCAGTGGGAAGAATAGTGCCCCATCATTGGTGTCAGTGGGAGGAATAGTGCCCCATCATTGGAATCAGTGGGAGGAATAGTGCCCCATCATTGGTGTCAGTGGGAGGAATAGTGTCCCATCATTGGAATCAGTGGGAGGAATAGTGCCCCATCATTGGTGTCAGTGGGAAGAATAGTGCCCCATCATTGGTGTCAGTGGGAACAATAGTGCCCCATCATTGGTGTCAGTGGGAAGAATAGTGTCCCATCATTGGTGTCAGTGGGAGGAATAGTGCCCCATCATTGGTATCAGTGGGAGGAATAGTGCCCCATCATTGGTGTCAGTGGGAAGAATAGTGTCCCATCATTGGTGTCAGTGGGAGGAATAGTGCCCCATCATTGGTATCAGTGGGAGGAATAGTGCCCCATCATTGGAATCAGTGGGAGGAATAGTGCCCCATCATTGGTGTCAGTGGGAAGAATAGTGTCCCATCATTGGTGTCAGTGGGAAGAATAGTGCCCCATCATTGGTGTCAGTGGGAAGAATAGTGTCCCATCATTGGTGTCAGTGGGAGGAATAGTGCCCCATCATTGGTATCAGTGGGAGGAATAGTGCCCCATCATTGGAATCAGTGGGAGGAATAGTGCCCCATCATTGGTGTCAGTGGGAAGAATAGTGTCCCATCATTGGTGTCAGTGGGAAGAATAGTGTCCCATCATTGGTGTCAGTGGGAAGAATAGTGCCCCATCATTGGTGTCAGTGGGAAGAATAGTGTCCCATCATTGGTGTCAGTGGGAAGAATAGTGCCCCATCATTGGTATCAGTGGGAGGAATAGTGCCCCATCATTGGAATCAGTGGGAGGAATAGTGCCCCATCATTGGTGTCAGTGGGAAGAATAGTGTCCCATCATTGGTGTCAGTGGGAGGAATAGTGCCCCATCATTGGTATCAGTGGGAGGAATAGTGCCCCATCATTGGTGTCAGTGGGAAGAATAGTGCTCCATCATTGGTGTCAGTGGGAAGAATAGTGCCCCATCATTGGAATCAGTGGGAGGAATAGTGCCTCATCATTGGTGTCAGTGGGAGGAATAGTGCCCCATCATTGGTGTCAGTGGGAGGAATAGTGTCCCATCATTGGTGTCAGTGGGAAGAATAGTGCCCCATCATTGGTGTCAGTGGGAGGAATAGTGCTCCATCATTGGTGTCAGTGGGAAGAATAGTGCTCCATCATTGGTGTCAGTGGGAGGAATAGTGCCCCATCATTGGAATCAGTGGGAGGAATAGTGCCCCATCATTGGTATCAGTGGGAGGAATAGTGCCCCATCATTGGTGTCAGTGGGAAGAATAGTGCCCCATCATTGGAATCAGTGGGAGGAATAGTGCCCCATCATTGGTGTCAGTGGGAGGAATAGTGTCCCATCATTGGTATCAGTGGGAGGAATAGTGCCCCATCATTGGTGTCAGTGGGAGGAATAGTGCCCCATCATTGGTGTCAGTGGGAGGAATAGTGCCCCATCATTGGAATCAGTGGGGGGAATAGTGCCCCACGGACTGGATAAAGGCCAGAAAAGGGCCACGGTTTGGAGACCAATAAATAAAGGACACTCCTATGAGGGATGACAAAAATAGCTGCACACCCCAAGTGAAATTGTCAAATGATAGAATTGTCCCCCATAAGAGGGACTTTGCCTAGGCTGAGATGATGTCATTATGTGACATTTCACACCATACACATAAAGATAATGATTGGATGTCTCTTCTCAGATGGAGTATTTCCTGAAGAAGCTGGCGGAGGCGATGGGCAGCGGATGGCAGCAAGCTCTGTTTGAAGATTATAAAATCGGCCTCCACAATAAGCCGAGCGGTCTGTCCGTCTGGGAGCTCATCGATCTGATTGGGAGCGGGCAGTTCAGTAAAGGCACCGACTTCACCACCGTCTCCATGGCCATCAATGAGGTCTTCAACGAGCTTGTGCTGGATGTACTGAAACAGGTAAGAAGACCCCTCCACAGTACAATCCCCTCCGTACAATCCCCTCCATACAATCTCCACCGTACAATCTCCACCGTACAATCTCCACAATACAATCTCCTCCGTACAATCTCCTCCGTACAATCTCCACCGTACAATCTCCTCCGTACAATCTCCACCGTACAATCTCCTCCGTACAATCTCCACCGTACAATCTCCACAATACAATCTCCACCGTACAATCCCCTCCGTACAATCTCCACCGTACAATCCCCTCCGTACAATCTCCTCCGTACAATCTCCACAATACAATCTCCACCGTACAATCTCCACCGTACAATCTCCACAATACAATCTCCTCCGTACAATCTCCTCCGTACAATCTCCACCATACAATCCCCTCCGTACAATCCCCTCCGTACAATCTCCACCATACAATCTCCTCCGTACAATCCCCTCCGTACAATCTCCTCCGTACAATCTCCTCCGTACAATCCCCTCAGTACAATCCCCTCAGTACAATCTCCACCATACAATCTCCTCTGTACAATCTCCTCCGTACAATCTCCTCCGTACAATCCCCTCCGTACAATCTCCTCTGTACAATCCCCTCCGTACAATCCCCTCCGTACAATCTCCTCCGTACAATCCCCTCTGTACAATCCCCACCGTACAATCTCCTCTGTACAATCTCCTCCGTACAATCTCCTCCGTACAATCCCCTCCGTACAATCCCCTCAGTACAATCCCCTCAGTACAATCTCCACCATACAATCTCCTCCGTACAATCTCCACCATACAATCTCCACCGTACAATCTCCACCGTACAATCTCCACCGTACAATCTCCTCCGTACAATCCCCTCCATACAATCCCCTCCGTACAATCTCCTCCGTACAATCTCCACCATACAATCCCCTCCGTACAATCTCCACCATACAATCTCCACAATACAATCTCCACCATACAATCTCCTCCGTACAATCTCCACCGTACAATCCTCTCCGTACAATCTCCACAGTACAATCTCCTCTGTACAATCCCCTCCGTACAATCCCCTCCGTACAATCCCCTCCGTACAATCCCCTCCGTACAATCTCCTCCGTACAATCCCCTCCGTACAATCCCCTCCGTACAATCTCCACCGTACAATCCCCTCCGTACAATCCCCTCCGTACAATCCCCTCCATACAATCTCCACCATACAATCTCCACCGTACAATCCCCTCCGTACAATCTCCTCCGTACAATCCCCTCCGTACAATCCCCTCCGTACAATCCCCTCCGTACAATCCCCTCCGTACAATCCCCCCCGTACAATCCCCTCCGTACAATCCCCTCTGTACAATCTCCTCCGTACAATCCCCTCCGTACAATCCCCTCCGTACAATCCCCTCCGTACAATCTCCTCCGTACAATCCCCTCCGTACAATCCCCTCCGTACAATCTCCACCGTACAATCTCCACCATACAATCTCCACCGTACAATCCCCTCCGTACAATCCCCTCCGTACAATCTCCTCCGTACAATCTCCTCC
Source organism: Lithobates clamitans (assembly GCA_037952925.1). Taxonomy (NCBI): domain Eukaryota; kingdom Metazoa; phylum Chordata; class Amphibia; order Anura; family Ranidae; genus Lithobates; species Lithobates clamitans. The sequence goes on along the minus strand of JBBGZY010001392.1, from coordinate 3,006,392 downwards.
GTACAATCCCCTCCGTACAATCCCCTCCGTACAATCTCCACCGTACAATCCCCTCCATACAATCTCCTCCGTACAATCCCCTCCGTACAATCCCCTCCGTACAATCTCCACCGTACAATCCCCTCCATACAATCTCCACCGTACAATCCCCTCCATACAATCTCCTCCGTACAATCTCCACCATACAATCTCCTCCGTACAATCTCCTCCGTACAATCCCCTCCGTACAATCTCCTCCATACAATCTCCTCCGTACAATCCCCTCCATACAGTCTCCTCCGTACAATCCCCTCCGTACAATCTCCACCATACAATCTCCTCCGTACAATCTCCTCCGTACAATCCCCTCCGTACAATCTCCACCGTACAATCCCCTCCATACAATCTCCACCGTACAATCTCCTCTGTACAATCCCCTCCGTACAATCCTCTCCGTACAATCCCCTCCGTACAATCCCCTCCGTACAATCCCCTCCGTACAATCTCCTCCATACAATCTCCACCGTACAATCTCCTCCGTACAATCCCCTCCGTACAATCTCCACCATACAATCTCCTCCGTACAATCTCCTCCGTACAATCCCCTCCGTACAATCTCCTCCGTACAATCTCCTCCGTACAATCCCCTCCGTACAATCTCCTCCGTACAATCCCCTCCGTACAATCTCCTCCGTACAATCCCCTCCGTACAATCCTCTCCGTACAATCCCCTCCGTACAATCTCCACCGTACAATCTCCACCATACAATCTCCTCCGTACAATCTCCTCCGTACAATCCCCTCCGTACAATCTCCTCCGTACAATCCCCTCCGTACAATCCTCTCCGTACAATCCCCTCCGTACAATCCCCTCCGTACAATCCCCTCCGTACAATCCCCTCCGTACAATCTCCACCGTACAATCTCCTCTGTACAATCCCCTCCATACAATCCCCTCCGTACAATCTCCTCCGTACAATCCCCTCCGTACAATCCCCTCCGTACAATCTCCACCGTAGAATCCCCTCCATACAATCCCCCCCGTACAATCCCCTCCGTACAATCCCCACCGTACAATCTCCACTGTACAATCCCCTCCGTACAATCTCCTCCGTACAATCCTCTCCGTACAATCTCCACCATACAATCTCCTCCGTACAATCTCCTCTGTACAATCCCCTCCGTACAATCCCCTCCGTACAATCTCCTCCATACAATCTCCTCCGTATAATCCCCTCCGTACAATCCCCTCCGTACAATCTCCACCGTACAATCTCCTCCGTACAATCTCCTCCGTACAATCTCCTCCGTACAATCTCCTCCGTACAATCCCCTCCGTACAATCTCCTCCGTACAATCTCCTCCGTACAATCCCCTCCGTACAATCTCCACCGTACAATCTCCTCCATACAATCTCCACCGTATAATCTCCACCGTACAATGCCCTCCGTACAATCCCCTCCGTACAATCTCCTCCGTACAATCCCCTCCGTACAATCCCCTCCGTACAATCTCCTCCGTACAATCCCCTCCGTACAATCTCCTCCGTACAATCCCCTCCGTACAATCTCCTCCGTACAATCTCCTCCGTACAATCCCCTCCATACAATCTCCTCCGTACAATCTCCACCATACAATCCCCTCCGTACAATCCCCTCCATACAATCTCCACCATACAATCTCCACCATACAATCTCCTCCATACAATCTCCTCTGTACAATCCCCTCCATAGAATCCCCTCCGTACAATCCCCTCCGTACAATCCCCTCCGTACAATCCCCTCCGTACAATCTCCTCCGTACAATCTCCTCCGTACAATCCCCTCCGTACAATCCCCTCAGTACAATCCCCTCAGTACAATCTCCACCATACAATCTCCTCCGTACAATCTCCACCATACAATCTCCACCGTACAATCTCCACCGTACAATCTCCTCCGTACAATCCCCTCCATACAATCCCCTCCGTACAATCTCCTCCGTACAATCTCCACCATACAATCCCCTCCGTACAATCTCCACCATACAATCTCCACAATACAATCTCCACCATACAATCTCCTCCGTACAATCTCCACCGTACAATCCTCTCCGTACAATCTCCACAGTACAATCTCCTCCGTACAATCCCCTCCGTACAATCCCCTCCGTACAATCCCCTCCGTACAATCTCCACCGTACAATCCCCTCCGTACAATCCCCTCCATACAATCTCCTCCGTACAATCTCCACCGTACAATCCCCTCCGTACAATCTCCTCTGTACAATCCCCTCCGTACAATCCCCTCCGTACAATCCCCTCCGTACAATCCCCCCCGTACAATCCCCTCTGTACAATCTCCTCCGTACAATCCCCTCCGTACAATCCCCTCCGTACAATCTCCTCCGTACAATCCCCTCCGTACAATCCCCTCAGTACAATCTCCTCCGTACAATCCCCTCCGTACAATCCCCTCCGTACAATCCCCTCCGTACAATCCCCTCCGTACAATCTCCACCGTACAATCCCCTCCGTACAATCCCCTCCGTACAATCCCCTCCATACAATCTCCACCATACAATCTCCACCGTACAATCTCCTCCGTACAATCCCCTCCGTACAATCCCCTCCGTACAATCTCCACCGTACAATCCCCTCCGTACAATCCCCTCCGTACAATCTCCACCGTACAATCTCCACCATACAATCTCCACCGTACAATCCCCTCCGTACAATCCCCTCCGTACAATCTCCTCCGTACAATCTCCTCCGTACAATCCCCTCCGTACAATCCCCTCCGTACAATCTCCACCGTACAATCCCCTCCATACAATCTCCTCCGTACAATCCCCTCCGTACAATCTCCTCCGTACAATCCCCTCCGTACAATCCCCTCCGTACAATCCCCTCCGTACAATCTCCTCCGTACAATCTCCTCCATACAATCTCCTCCGTACAATCCCCTCCATACAGTCTCCTCCGTACAATCCCCTCCGTACAATCTCCACCATACAATCTCCTCCGTACAATCTCCTCCGTACAATCCCCTCCGTACAATCTCCACCGTACAATCCCCTCCATACAATCTCCACCGTACAATCTCCTCCGTACAATCCCCTCCGTACAATCCTCTCCGTACAATCCCCTCCGTACAATCCCCTCCGTACAATCCCCTCCGTACAATCCCCTCCGTACAATCTCCTCCGTACAATCTGCACCGTACAATCTCCTCCGTACAATCCCCTCCGTACAATCTCCACCATACAATCTCCTCCGTACAATCTCCTCCGTACAATCCCCTCCGTACAATCTCCTCCGTACAATCCCCTCCGTACAATCCTCTCCGTACAATCCCCTCCGTACAATCCCCTCCGTACAATCCCCTCCGTACAATCCCCTCCGTACAATCTCCACCGTACAATCTCCACCATACAATCTCCACCGTACAATCCCCTCCGTACAATCCCCTCCGTACAATCTCCTCCGTACAATCCCCTCCGTACAATCTCCACCGTACAATCCCCTCCGTACAATCTCCACCGTAGAATCCCCTCCATACAATCCCCCCCGTACAATCCCCTCCGTACAATCCCCACCGTACAATCTCCACTGTACAATCCCCTCCGTACAATCTCCTCCGTACAATCCTCTCCGTACAATCTCCACCATACAATCTCCTCCGTACAATCTCCTCTGTACAATCCCCTCCGTACAATCCCCTCCGTACAATCTCCTCCATACAATCTCCTCCGTATAATCCCCTCCGTACAATCCCCTCCGTACAATCTCCACCGTACAATCTCCTCCGTACAATCTCCTCCGTACAATCTCCTCCGTACAATCTCCTCCGTACAATCCCCTCCGTACAATCTCCTCCGTACAATCTCCTCCGTACAATCCCCTCCGTACAATCTCCACCGTACAATCCCCTCCGTACAATCCCCTCCATACAATCTCCACCGTATAATCTCCACCGTACAATCTCCTCCATAGAATCCCCTCCGTACAATCCCCTCCGTACAATCCCCTCCGTACAATCTCCTCCGTACAATCCCCTCCGTACAATCCCCTCCGTACAATCTCCACCGTATAATCTCCACCGTACAATCTCCTCCATAGAATCCCCTCCGTACAATCCCCTCCGTACAATCCCCTCCGTACAATCTCCTCCGTACAATCTCCTCTGTACAATCTCCTCCGTACAATCTCCTCCGTACAATCCCCTCCGTACAATCCCCTCAGTACAATCCCCTCAGTACAATCTCCTCCATACAATCCCCTCCGTACAATCTCCTCCGTACAATCTCCACCATACAATCCCCTCCGTACAATCTCCACCATACAATCTCCACAATACAATCTCCACCATACAATCTCCTCCGTACAATCTCCACCGTACAATCCTCTCCGTACAATCTCCACAGTACAATCTCCTCCGTACAATCCCCTCCGTACAATCCCCTCCGTACAATCCCCTCCGTACAATCTCCACCGTACAATCCCCTCCGTACAATCCCCTCCATACAATCTCCTCCGTACAATCTCCACCATACAATCTCCACCATACAATCCCCTCCGTACAATCCCCTCCGTACAATCCCCTCCGTACAATCTCCACCGTACAATCCCCTCCGTACAATCTCCTCTGTACAATCCCCTCCGTACAATCCCCTCCGTACAATCCCCTCCGTACAATCCCCCCCGTACAATCCCCTCTGTACAATCTCCTCCGTACAATCCCCTCCGTACAATCCCCTCCGTACAATCTCCACCGTACAATCCCCTCCGTACAATCTCCTCCGTACAATCTCCTCCGTACAATCTCCTCCGTACAATCCCCTCCATACAAACTCCACCATACAATCTCCACCGTACAATCCCCTCCGTACAATCTCCTCCGTACAATCCCCTCCGTACAATCCCCTCCGTACAATCCCCTCCGTACAATCCCCCCCGTACAATCCCCTCCGTACAATCCCCTCTGTACAATCTCCTCCGTACAATCCCCTCCGTACAATCCCCTCCGTACAATCCCCTCCGTACAATCTCCTCCGTACAATCCCCTCCGTACAATCCCCTCCGTACAATCTCCACCGTACAATCCCCTCCGTACAATCCCCTCCGTACAATCTCCACCGTACAATCTCCTCCGTACAATCCCCTCCGTACAATCCCCTCCGTACAATCCCCTCCGTACAATCCCTCCGTACAATCTCCTCCGTACAATCCCCTCCGTACAATCCCCTCCGTACAATCTCCACCGTACAATCTCCTCCGTACAATCCCCTCCGTACAATCCCCTCCGTACAATCCCCTCCGTACAATCCCTCCGTACAATCTCCTCCGTACAATCTCCTCTGTACAATCTCCTCCGTACAATCCCCTCCGTACAATCTCCACCGTACAATCTCCACCGTACAATCCCCTCCGTACAATCCCCTCCGTACAATCTCCTCCGTACAATCTCCTCCGTACAATCCCCTCCGTACAATCCCCTCCGTACAATCTCCACCGTACAATCCCCTCCATACAATCTCCTCCGTACAATCCCCTCCGTACAATCTCCACCATACAATCTCCTCCGTACAATCTCCTCCGTACAATCCCCTCCGTACAATCCCCTCCGTACAATCTCCTCCATACAATCTCCTCCGTACAATCCCCTCCATACAGTCTCCTCCGTACAATCCCCTCCGTACAATCTCCACCGTACAATCTCCTCCGTACAATCTCCTCCGTACAATCCCCTCCGTACAATCTCCACCGTACAATCCCCTCCATACAATCTCCACCGTACAATCTCCTCCGTACAATCCCCTCCGTACAATCCTCTCCGTACAATCCCCTCCGTACAATCCCCTCCGTACAATCCCCTCCGTACAATCCCCTCCGTACAATCTCCTCCATACAATCTCCACCGTACAATCTCCTCCGTACAATCCCCTCCGTACAATCTCCACCATACAATCTCCTCCGTACAATCTCCTCCGTACAATCCCCTCCGTACAATCTCCTCCGTACAATCCCCTCCGTACAATCCTCTCCGTACAATCCCCTCCGTACAATCCCCTCCGTACAATCCCCTCCGTACAATCTCCACCGTACAATCTCCACCATACAATCTCCACCGTACAATCCCCTCCGTACAATCCCCTCCGTACAATCTCCTCCGTACAATCCCCTCCGTACAATCTCCACCGTACAATCCCCTCCGTACAATCTCCACCGTAGAATCCCCTCCATACAATCCCCCCCGTACAATCCCCTCCGTACAATCCCCTCCGTACAATCTCCTCCGTACAATCCTCTCCGTACAATCTCCACCATACAATCTCCTCCGTACAATCTCCTCTGTACAATCCCCTCCGTACAATCCCCTCCGTACAATCTCCTCCATACAATCTCCTCCGTATAATCCCCTCCGTACAATCTCCTCCGTACAATCCCCTCCGTACAATCCCCTCCGTACAATCTCCTCCGTACAATCCCCTCCGTACAATCCCCTCCGTACAATCTCCACCGTACAATCTCCTCCGTACAATCTCCTCCGTACAATCTCCTCCGTACAATCTCCTCCGTACAATCCCCTCCGTACAATCTCCTCCGTACAATCTCCTCCGTACAATCCCCTCCGTACAATCTCCACCGTACAATCTCCTCCATACAATCTCCACCGTATAATCTCCACCGTACAATCCCCTCCATAGAATCCCCTCCGTACAATCCCCTCCGTACAATCCCCACCGTACAATCTCCCCCGTACAATCCCCTCCGTACAATCCCCTCCGTACAATCCCCTCCGTACAATCTCCACCGTACAATCTCCTCTGTACAATCCCCTCCATAGAATCCCCTCCGTACAATCCCCTCCGTACAATCCCCACCGTACAATCTCCCCCGTACAATCCCCTCCGTACAATCCCCTCCGTACAATACCCTCCGTACAATCCCCTCCGTACAATCTCCTCCGTACAATCTCCACCGTACAATCCCCACCGTACAATCTCCACCGTACAATCTCCACCGTACAATCCCCACCGTACAATCTCCACCGTACAATCTCCACCATACATTCTCCACCGTAAATCTCCTCCATACAATCCCCTCCGTACAATCTCCTCTGTACAATCTCCACCGTACAATCCCCTCCGTACATCACCTCCGTACAATCTCCTCTGTACAATCCCCTCCGTACAATCCCCTCCGTACAATCCCCACCGTACAATCTCCTCCGTACAATCTCCTCTGTACAATCCCCTGTACAATCTCCACCGTACAATCTCCTCTGTACAATCCCCACCGTACAATCTCCTCTGTACAATCTCCACCGTACAATCCCCTCCGTACATCTCCTCCGTACAATCCCCACCGTACAATCTCCTCTGTACAATCCCCTGTACAATCTCCACCGTACAATCTCCACCGTACAATCTCCACCGTACAATCTCCTCCGTACAATCCCCTCCGTACAATCTCCTCCGTACAATCTCCACCGTACAATCTCCACCGTACAATCCCCTCCGTACAATCTCCTCCATACAATCTTCTCCGTACAATCTCCTCTGTACAATCTCCACCGTACAATCCCCTCCGTACAATCTCCACCGTACAATCTCCACCGTACAATCTCCTCTGTACAATCTCCTCCGTACAATCTCCTCCGTACAATCTCCTCTGTACAATCTCCTCCGTACAATCTCCTCTGTACAATCTCCACCGTACAATCTCCTCTGTACAATCTCCTCCGTACAATCTCCTCTGTACAATCTCCTCCGTACAATCTCCACCGTACAATCCCCTCCATACAATCTCCACCATACATTCTCCACCGTACAATCTCGTCTGTACAATGTCCTCTGTACAATCTCCTCCATACAATCTCCTCCGTACAATCCCCTCCGTACAATCTCCTCCGTACAATCTCCTCCGTACAATCTCCTCTGTACAATCCCCTCCGTACAATCTCCTCCGTACAATCCTCTCTGTACAATCCCCTCCGTACAATCTCCTCCGTACAATCCCCTCCGTACAATCCCCTCCGTACAATCTCCACCGTACAATCTCCTCCGTACAATCTCCTCCGTACAATCCCCACCGTACAATCCCCTCCGTACAATCTCCACCGTACAATCTCCTCCGTACAATCCCCTCCGTACAATCTCCTCCGTACAATCCTCTCCGTACAATCCCCTCCGTACAATCTCCTCCGTACAATCTCCTCCGTACAATCTCCTCTGTACAATCTCCTCCGTACAATCTCCTCCGTACAATCTCCTCTGTACAATCTCCTCCGTACAATCTCCTCTGTACAATCTCCTCCGTACAATCCCCACCGTACAATCCCCACCGTACAATCCCCACCATACAATCCCCTCCGTACAATCCCCTCCGTACAATCTCCTCCGTACAATGCCCTCCGTACAATCCCCTCCGTACAATCTCCTCCGTACAATCTCCTCCGTACAATCTCCACCGTACAATCTCCTCCGTACAATCCCCTCCGTACAATCTCCTCCGTACAATGCCCACCGTACAATCCCCTCCGTACAATCTCCACCGTACAATCCCCTCCGTACAATCCCCTCCGTACAATCCCCTCCGTACAATCTCCTCCGTACAATCCCCACCGTACAATCTCCTCCGTACAATCTCCACCGTACAATCTCCTCCGTACAATCTCCACCGTAAAATCTCCTCCGTACAATCCCCTCCGTACAATCTCCACCGTACAATCCCCTCCGTACAATCCCCTCCGTACAATCTCCACCGTACAATCTCCTCCGTACAATCCCCTCCGTACAATCTCCACCGTACAATCTCCTCCGTACAATCTCCTCCGCACAATCTCCTCCGTACAATCCCCTCCGTACAATCTCCTCCGTACAATCCCCTCCGTACAATCCCCTCCATAAAATCTCCACCGTACAATCTCCTCCGTACAATCCCCACCGTACAATCCCCACCGTACAATCCCCTCCGTACAATCTCCACCGTACAATCTCCTCCGTACAATCTTCTTCCTGTCTCCATATCAGGGAAATCTCCACCGTACAATCCCCTCCGTACAATCTCCTCCGTACAATGCCCTCCGTACAATCCCCTCCGTACAATCCCCTCCGTACAATCCCCTCCGTACAATCTCCTCCGTACAATCCCCTCCGTACAATCTCCACCGTACAATCTCCTCCGTACGATCCCCTCCGTACAATCTCCACCGTACAATCTCCTCCGTACAATCCCCTCCGTACAATCTCCTTCGTACAATCCCCTCCGTACAATCCCCTCCGTACAATCTCCTTCGTACAATCTCCTCCGTACAATCTCCTCCGCACAATCCCCTCCGTACAATCCCCTCCGTACAATCCCCTCCATAAAATCTCCTCCGTACAATCTCCACCGTACAATCCCCTCCGTACAATCCCCTCCATAAAATCTCCTCCGTACAATCTCCTCCGTACAATCCCCTCCGTACAATCTCCTCCGTACAATCCCCTACGCACAATCCCCTCCGTACAATCCCCTCCGTACAATCTCCTCCGTACAATCCCCTACGCACAATCCCCTCCGTACAATCTCCACCATACAATCTCCACCGTACAATCCCCCCTGTACAATCCCCTCCGTACAATCTCCTCCATACAATCTCCTCCGTACAATCCCCTCCGTACAATCCCCTCCGTACAATCTCCTCCGTACAATCCCCTCCGTACAATCCCCTCCGTACTACAATCTCCTCCGTACAATCCCCTCCGTACAATCCCCTCCGTACATCTCCTCCGTACAATGTCCACCGTACAATCCCCTCCGTACAATCCCCTACGTACAATCCCCTCCGTACAATCCCCACCGTACAATCCCCACCGTACAATCCCCTCCATACAATCCCCTCCGTAGAATCCCCTCCGTACAATCCCCTCCGTACAATCCCCTCCGTACAATCCCCTCCGTACAATCCCCTCCGTACAATCTCCACCGTACAATCTCCTCCGTACAATCTCCTCCGTACAATCTCCACCGTACAATCCCCTCCGTACAATCTCCTCCGTACAATCCCCTCCGTACAATCTCCTCCGTACAATCCCCTCCGTACAATCTCCACCGTACAATCTCCTCCGTACAATCCCCTCCGTACAATCTCCACCGTACAATCTCCTCCGTACAATCCCCTCCGTACAATCTCCTCCGTACAATCTCCTCCGTACAATCTCCTCCGTACAATCTCCTCCGTACAATCCCCTCCGTACAATCCCCTACGTACAATCTCCTCCGTACAATCCCCTCCGTACAATCTCCTCCGTACAATCTCCTCCGTACAATCTCCTCCGTACAATCCCCTCCGTACAATCCCCTACGTACAATCTCCTCCGTACAATCTCCTCCGTACAATCCCCTGTACAATCCCCTCCATACAATCCCCTCCGTACAATCCCCTCCGTACAATCTCCACCGTAGAATCCCCTCCATACAATCCCCCCCGTACAATCTCCTCCGTACAATCTCCACTGTACAATCCCCTCCGTACAATCTCCTCCGTACAATCCCCTCCGTACAATCTCCTCCGTACAATCCCCTCCGTACAATCCCCTCCGTACAATCTCCTCCGTACAATCCCCTCCGTACAATCCCCTCCGTACAATCTCCTCCATACAATCTCCTCCGTACAATCCCCTCCGTACAATCTCCTCCGTACAATCTCCTCCGTACAATCTCCTCCGTACAATCCCCTCCGTACAATCTCCTCCGTACAATCCCCTCCGTACAATCTCCTCCGTACAATCTCCTCCGTACAATCCCCTCCGTACAATCTCCTCCGTACAATCCCCTGTACAATCCCCTCCGTACAATCCCCTCCGTACAATCTCCACCGTACAATCCCCTCCATACAATCCCCTCCGTACAATCCCCTCCGTACAATCTCCTCCGTACAATCCCCTCCGTACAATCTCCTCCGTACAATCCCCTCCGTACAATCCCCTCCGTACAATCTCCTCCGTACAATCCCCTCCGTACAATCTCCTCCGTACAATCCCCTCCGTACAATCTCCACCGTACAATCTCCTCCGTACAATCCCCTCCGTACAATCCCCTCCGTACAATCCCCTCCGTACAATCTTCTTCCTGTCTCCATATCAGGGAAATCTCCACCGTACAATCCCCTCCGTACAATCTCCTCCGTACAATCCCCTCCGTACAATCCCCTCCGTACAATCCCCTCCGTACAATCTCCTCCGTACAATCCCCTCCGTACAATCCCCTCCGTACAATCTCCTCCGTACAATCCCCTCCGTACAATCCCCTCCGTACAATCTCCACCGTACAATCTCCTCCGTACAATCCCCTCTGTACAATCTCCTCCGTACAATCCCCTCCGTACAATCCCCTCCGTACAATCCCCTCCGTACAATCTCCTCCGTACAATCCCCTCCGTACAATCTCCACCGTACAATCTCCTCCATACAATCTCCTCCGTACAATCTCCTCTGTACAATCTCCACCATACAATCCCCTCCGTACAATCCCCTCCGTACAATCTCCTCCGTACAATCTTCTTCCTGTCTCCATATCAGGGAAATCTCCACCGTACAATCCCCTCCGTACAATCTCCTCCGTACAATCCCCTCCGTACAATCTCCTCCGTACAATCCCCTCCGTACAATCCCCTCCGTACAATCTCCTCCGTACAATCTCCTCCGTACAATCCCCTCCGTACAATCTCCTCCGTACAATCCCCTCCGTACAATCCCCTCCGTACAATCTCCTCCGTACAATCCCCTCCGTACAATCTCCTCCGTACAATCTCCTCCGTACAATCTCCTCCGTACAATCTTCTTCCTGTCTCCATATCAGGGAAATCTCCACCGTACAATCCCCTCCGTACAATCCCCTCCGTACAATCCCCTCCGTACAATCTCCTCCGTACAATCCCCTCCGTACAATCCCCTCCGTACAATCTCCTCCGTACAATCTCCTCCGTACAATCTCCTCCGTACAATCCCCTCCGTACAATCCCCTCCGTACAATCTCCTCCGTACAATCTTCTTCCTGTCTCCATATCAGGGAAATCTCCACCGTACAATCCCCTCCGTACAATCTCCTCCGTACAATCCCCTCCGTACAATCCCCTCCGTACAATCCCCTCCGTACAATCTCCTCCGTACAATCCCCTCCGTACAATCCCCTCCGTACAATCTCCTCCGTACAATCCCCTCCGTACAATCTCCACCGTACAATCTCCACCGTACAATCTCCTCCGTACAATCCCCTCCGTACAATCTCCTCCGTACAATCCCCTCCGTACAATCTCCACCGTACAATCTCCACCGTACAATCCCCTCCGTACAATCTCCTCCGTACAATCTCCTCCGTACAATCTCCTCCGTACAATCCCCTCCGTACAATCCCCTCCGTACAATCCCCTCCGTACAATCTCCTCCGTACAATCTCCTCCGTACAATCCCCTCCGTACAATCCCCTCCGTACAATCCCCTCCGTACAATCTCCACCATACAATCTCCACCATACAATCCCCTCCGTACAATCTCCTCCGTACAATCCCCTCCGTACAATCTCCACCATACAATCTCCACCATACAATCCCCTCCGTACAATCCCCTCCGTACAATCTCCACCATACAATCTCCTCTGTACAATCTCCACCATACAATCTCCTCCGTACAATCTCCACCATACAATCTCCTCCGTACAATCTCCTCTGTACAATCCCCTCCGTACAATCCCCTCCGTACAATCTCCACCATACAATCTCCTCTGTACAATCTCCACCATACAATCTCCTCCGTACAATCTCCACCATACAATCTCCTCCGTACAATCTCCTCTGTACAATCCCCTCCGTACAATCTCCTCCGTACAATCTCCTCTGTACAATCCCCTCCGTACAATCCCCTCCGTACAATCTCCTCCGTACAATCTCCTCCGTACAATCCCCTCCGTACAATCTCCTCCGTACAATCTCCTCCGTACAATCCCCTCCGTACAATCCCCTCCGTACAATCTCCTCCGTACAATCTCCTCCGTACAATCCCCTCCGTACAATCTCCTCCGTACAATCTCCTCCGTACAATCCCCTCCGTACAATCTCCTCCGTACAATCTCCTCCGTACAATCCCCTCCGTACAATCCCCTCCGTACAATCCCCTCTGTACAATCTCCTTCCTGACACTTCCTGTCTCCATATCAGGGAAATCTCCCCAGCTGGAGGACAGACTACAAACTAAAGATTATAATAATGGGAGGTTTTATATATCAATATGTTTATTTATATTCTGTATTTTGTATTTATTTTTGGCAAAATAAAAAAGTTGTAAAAAGTATCAAAATTCCTGAATTCTCCAGAACTTTGGAACTTTGTCACAAATGTATTTTCAGCATCATTTTTTTGGCACTTTGGCGCCCTCTTATGGTCAGTCCAAAAAATGACATTGATTAAAAATGTTAAAGAATTTTAAATAGAATTTAAAAAGTAATGAACACACAACACACACTTTTCCTCTTTGTGTTATTGTCTTATTAAATGGATTATATTTTTTAGGCAATACATACATAAAAAATAAAATAAAACAAAAAATGCACCTTTTTCTACGTTCGATCTGTGTTGGTTAAAAAAAGATTGTTGATGTGGAAAGAAGAGATTGTATTTATAATTTCTCCTCTTACCCTAAATTATGATTTGGATTCAAAGCCTTGCAAAGTTATTCACAAATAAAATAAAGATGCTTTTTATTTAAATGTTGTACTTTTTTAGTGTGAGAAAATGTTTTAAATATTATGATTGGAAACAAAAAAAGGAAAAATAATACATAAGGGGAGAGGGATTATAGGGAGTTAATTAGAGGTGATACGTGTAATCTGAAGGGTAATAAAGAGATAAATAGAACCCCCCCCCAATAAAAATATATATATCTGTCAGGTTACTGACATCATATGTGATCAAAGATCATTTCTTTGTATCTCTCTATCTCCCATCTGATCAATGTTTATAAACAATGTTACTTTGTATCTCTCTTTCTCCCATCTGATCAATGTTTATAAACAATGTTACTTTGTATCTCTCTATCTCCTGTCTGATCAATGTTTATAAACAATGTTACTTTATATCTCTCTATCTCCTGTCTGATCAATGTTTATAAACAATGTTACTTTGTATCTATTTCCTGTCTGATCAATGTTTATAAACAATGTCACTTTGTATCTCTCTATCTCCTGTCTGATCAATGTTTATAAACAATGTTACTTTGTATCTATTTCCTGTCTGATCAATGTTTATAAACAATGTTACTTTGTATCTCTCTATCTCCTGTCTGATCAATGTTTATAAACAATGTTACTTTGTATCTCTCTATCTCCTGTCTGATCAATGTTTATAAACAATGTTAATTTGTATCTCTCTATCTCCTGTCTGATCAATGTTTATAAACAATGTTACTTTGTATCTCTCTATTGCTCGTCTGATTAATGTTTATAAACAATGTTACTTCGTATTGCTCGTCTGATCAATGTTTATAAACAATGTTACTTTGTATCATTGTACAGTCCTTAGCACACTAATTTGCTGGGATTTCTAGTTTTGTCCTCACTGCATTCGCTGTCCGGGTCGGTGAGTCTGAAATCCATTTTGGTTTTCTCTGCAGGGATATCTGTGGAAAAAGGGCCACAAGAGGAAAAACTGGACGGAGCGATGGTTTGTCCTGAAACCGAACGTCCTGTCCTATTATGTCAGCGAGGATTTGAAGGACAAAAAGGGAAACGTCATCCTGGATCCGAGCTGCTGCGTCGAGGTAATAAATCCGCTCCAGAAGAAAAAAAAAAACAGTTCTAACCCTTCCCCCACACTACTAGAAATATGTTTTTGTGTGTGTCCCCATTGAAAAGATTTTCTATCACTTCCTGTCTGGAAAGAAAATGCGATTAAATCTCCACAGTAGGGACACAGCCAGCAAAAACAAACAAAAAACAAAACAAAAACAAACTCACAGGGGATGAAACCCTTTCCATATAAAACCAAAGAACACATTTGGCTTGAGTTATGCTTTAAGATTACACTGAGGGATTGTTGAAGGAAATATTTAGGGGCCTACTGTATTTATAGATCCCTATTTATTGGAGGAATGTCCCACACATTCTTGCAGGCTGGACAAATTGTAAGCATATCTTTTGCCATAGATTCATTTGTATGGTTGTCAGCGCCATCTAGTGGAAAAATGCGGTATATGTACTCGCTGGCGTACTTCAGAAAGCTATACCGCATATTGGCCACTAGATGGAGCTGACAATCATAGGTTTTAACCACTTCAATACCGGGCACTTTCTCCCCCCTTCCTGCCCAGGCCAATTTTTAGCTTTCAGCGCTGTCACTTTTTAAATGACAATTGAGCGGTCATGTAACACTTTATCCACACAGAATTTATATCATTTTGTTCCGTCAAATAGAGCTTTCTTTTGGTGGTATTTGATCACCTCTGGGGTTTTTATTTCTTGATAAATGAATAAAAAAGACCAAAAATTTTTGTAAATAAGAAAGTTTTCTCCTTCACTGATGGGCACTGATAATGCGGCACGATGAGGTGGCACCGATGGGATGGCACCGATGAGGTGGCACTGATGGGCACTGATTGGTGGCACTGATGGGCACTGATTGGCAGCACTGATGGGCACTGATAGGTGGCACTGATGGGCATTGATAGGCGGCACTGATGGGCATTGATAGGTGGCACTGATGGGCATTGATAGGCGGCACTGATGGGCATTGATAGGTGGCACTAATGGGCACTCATAGGTGGCACTGGTAGGCACTGATGGGCACTGAAAGACTGCACTGATGGGTGCTTATGGGTGGCACTGATAGGCTGCACTGATGGGCAATGAAAGGTGGCACTGATGGGCACTGATAGCTGGCACTGGCACTGGATTTCACTGATGGGCATCACTGGCAGGTATTTTTAATGGGCACTGATTGTGAGCTGCCTGGGCACTGATTGGCATTTCCCTGGTTGTCTAGGGTGGCATACCTGGTGGTCCTGTGTGGTGGCCATCCTTGGTGGTCCTGGCGGCATCCTGGTGGTCCTGGGTGGGCATCAGAGGGGGGGGGGGGGATGCGCTGATAAACAATCAGCACAGACTCCCCCTGTCAAGAGAGCCGCCGATCGGCTCTCCTCTACTCGCCTCTGTCAGACGCGAGCGAGGAAAAGCCGATCACCGGCGCTTCCTGGTTACAACATGATCAGCCGTGATTGGACACGGCTGATCACGTGGTAAGGAGTCTCTGTCAGAGGCTCTTTACCTAGATCGGAGTTGCGGGGTGTCCGACTGACACCCCGCAACAACGATCGCCGCGATGCGGCTTGATATCCTAATGACGTCATGTGACGTCCGGTCAGGATATCGCAACCACTTTGCCAACGTCATTTTGTTATATGGCGGGCGGCAAGTGGTTAATCTATTACTGTTAATTGGGGGGGGGGGGGATTGTTCCAGCCCTCAGTGTTTTCGATTAGATTTTCCTATCTCTGTATTTTACTCAAGACTGAAATTGGGAACAACAATATTGATTATTAGTTTGGTAAATATGGAACACGGTGTTCTGTCCAAAATATAAAACAGAAGGCGAGTCCAAGCGTCCTTTGGAGAGTTGGGGAATAGAATAGAATAGAATAGAATTGAATAGAATAGAATGGAAGCAGGTATTGCCCGCAACAATGAAAAGTAAAATTCTGGATTATATTCACTCCACTTCACAAGGACAAAATAAATGAATTATAAATGACTAATTAAATGGTACTATGTCCTATAAAAAATTGCATAGAATGAAGCCCGATATATCGCCTCTATGTCGGAGGGAATGTGGGGAGGTTGGCACCCACGCACCTATATGGTGGCATTGTAATCTGATCCAGCCATATTGGGCGGAAGTATTCGATTTAATTAGGAAGATCGGTGGCATTGAAACTGGACTTGATCCAATGCTTGTTTCATGCGATGGAGGTCCCTTAACCACTTCAGCCCCGGAAGATTTTACCCCCTTCCTGACCAGGGCACTTTTTGCGATTCAGCACTGCGTCGCTTTAACTGACAATTGCGCGGTCGTGCGACGTCGCACCCAAACAAAATTTACGTCCTTTTTTTCCCACAAATAAAGCTTTCTTTTGGTGGTATTTGATCACCCCTGTGGTTTTTTTTTTGCGCGATAAACAAAAATAGAGCAACAATTTTGAAAAAAAGCGCATTATTTTTTACTTTTTGCTATAAGAAATATCCCCCAAAAATATATAAAAAAACAATTTTTTCCCTCAGTTTAGGCCGATACTTTTTCTTCTACATATTTTTGGTAAAAAAAAACGCAATAAGTGATTATTGATCGGTTTGCGCAAAAGTTATAGCGTTTACAAAATAGGGGATAGTATTTTGGCATTTTTATTAATAATTTTTTTTTTTTAAATGGAGGCGATCAGTGATTCTTATCGTGACTGCGACACTATGGCGGACACATCGGACATTTTTGACACATTTTTGGGACCATTGTCATTTATACAGCAATCAGTGCTATAAAAATGCATTGATTCCTGTATAAATGACACTGGCAGTGAAGGGGTTAACCACTAGGGGGCGGGGAGGGGTTAAATCAGTACTAGGGAGTGATTACTAACTGTCAGGGGGAGGGGCTGTGTGTGTGACGTCACTCATCTCTGTTCCGATGACAGGGAGCAGAGATCGAGTGACACTGTCACTAGGCAGAACGGGGAGATGCTGTTTACATCAGCATCTCCCTGTTCTTCCTCCCCGTGAGGCGATCGCGGGTATCCCCGCGGCTATCGAGTCCGCGGGACCCGACTCACGGAGCTTGCCGCGGGCGCACGCTGGCCGCCTCTTAAAGGGCAACGTACAGGTACGCGATTTTGCCTGTACGAGCCCTTCTGCCGCAGTATATGTGCGTGATCCCTAAACAATGGAAATCAGAGAAAATACCGATGATAAAGGATTGGTTTAGGGAGGTAGACAGAATAATGCCCCATACACACGGTCGGATTTTCCGATGGAAAATGTCCGATCGGACCTTGTTGTCGGAAATTCTGACCGTGTGTGGGCTCCATCACACATTTTCCATCGGAATTTCCGACACACAAAGTTTGAGAGCAGGCTTTAAAATTTTCCGACAACAAAATCCGTTGTCCGATCGTGTGTACACAAATCCGACGCACAAAGTGCCACGCATGCTCAGAATAAATTAAGAGATGAAAGCTATTGGCTACTGCCCAGTTTATAGTCCCGACGTACGTGTTTTACGTCACCGCGTTCAGAATGATCGGATTTTTCGACAACTTCGTGTGACCGTGTGTATGCAAGACAAGTTTGAGCCAACATCCGTCGGAAAAAATCCATGGATTTTGTTGTCGGAATGTCTGACCGTGTGTACGGGGCATAAGACTTATGGAAGAAGAAGTTATACATTCGCAAAAAGACTCTGAAATGAGATTCGTAAATACTTGGAAGATCTGGTTGGATTTTAAACAATCCCTGGTTTATGCGAGTTATATAAGAGGAGTGAGCGTAGTATCTAGAGCCCCCCCCCCTTTTTTTTTTCCTCTCTCTTCTCTTGACACAAGATAGAAATACACAATTCGAAGGGGTGATAGTAATGGTGGTAGAGATGAGACTCTCTCCTCCTTCAAAATAAACATAAAAGGGGTCGGGAAAGGTCACAGATTTATATATAAAAAGGGGGGGGGGGTTCTTTCTTTTCTTTCGTGATTTTAATATTATAGGTAGGAGGAAGGGGATGTTATTCACCAATAAAAAAAAGGGTAGTAAATAGGCCACGATTTTTAGAGGAGATTGTAATGGAGACAGAGAGATGAGACTCTCTCCCCCTCCAAAATAAATAAAAAGGGTCGGCAAAGGTCACAGATTTATATATAAAAAGGGGGGGGGGGTTCTTTTTTTTTCTTCTTTCGTTTCTTTCGTGATTTTAATATTATAGGTAGGAGGAAGGTTATTATTCACCAATACACAATTGGCCAAAGGTAAACAGATTGAGGGTGTGGGGATTGGTTTGTTCACAGTATCCAATAATATATTTTGAGGGGTGGGGGTGGTGGTGGGGGGGGGGGTGGGGGTTGTGAGTTTTCCTTTTTTTTTTCTTTTTTCTTTTTTTCTTGGGGAGATGATGGAATATTTTCAATTTTCATTTTTTTTTTCTTTTTTGGGGTTTCTTCACTTTCTCTCAGAACTATGGAAAATGTGGTCTTCTGAAAGGAGTATGTTGTGGGGGGATAGATCCAGTGTTGTGTTTTTGTGTTTTTTTCTTTGAATGTTTTGTATATTTGTCTTTGAAATGATGTGGAATGTTTTATATGTGTATAAATTCAAATAAAAATAATTTAAAACAAAATTTAATACAAAACGATGGTGCCAATGGACTACTTGGTATAGGATAGGGGGCTGGGGAAGGGAAAGTCACTACTGGTCACTATGAGTCTCTATTGGACTGGTTGCCGCTCCTCTAAATCAGGTCCAGAGTCACCCAAGTCACATACAAAAACAAGCAGAAGGGGGCGCCACCATCTAAGTATAATCTATTTATTAAAAGACATTTTTTTTTTGCAATGTCTTTTAATAAATAGATCACACTTACATGGTAGAACCTCTTCTGCTTGTTTTTGTGTTATGTTGGCTCTTCATTGGCTGCTTTAATCCTTAAAACCCAATACCACCATGCGGTAACTTTATGCAGCACTGCTATTTGTCAAGCAAAACCAACGGTACACTCGTTCTTTTGTGAATAGGGCAATATCAAATGTTCTCAGGCTATTTCCTTTATAGGTAGAATTGTTATTCATGCATAAAAATAGAGCAGTTCGGGAAATATTGCATTACGGCCAGTTGCTGAGGATCATAGGAAAGAAAAGAAAGAAATACATAGTTACTATGATCTTTCACTCCATCTAGTGGCCATATTGTGGTATTTCCTAAACCACTTTGTATTTTTTTTCATTTGACCTGTAAGGCTGGGTTCACACACTATTGCGAATTGGATGTTGGTTTTCCCCCACATCCAATTCGCATGTCAGGAGATTAGACTTGTGCGGTTCGTTCGTGAGGATGAATTTTCGTTCTTCAGATATTCTGAATGTATTTTCCAAATTAGAATAGTACCTAATTTAAACGAATCCGAAAAAGCGAAATTCGAATTCGAAATGCTAATTGGAATAGTTTTCGAATACTTTTCGAGTTCGAATCGTTTTCAAATTCGAAAACTTTTCGAATTTCAATAGGTTTCGAATTCGAAAAGTTTTCGAATTTGAATAGTTTTCCAATTTCCAAAGAGAATAAAATAGAATAGAAAAAAAAAAGGAATAGAATAGAAAGAAACATTTTTTTCCTATTCTATTCCTTTATTTTCTATTTGAATAGTTTTCCTGTTTCCAAAGAGAACAAAGTAGAATAGAAAATAAAGGAATAGAATATAAAAAAAACCCTTTTTTTTTATATTCTATTTTATTCTTTTTGGAATTTGGAAAACTATTTGAATTCGAAAACATTTCAAATTCAGAAACTTTTTAAATTCGAAATTGATTCGAAAACGAATAAACAAAATGAATCCTGAAAACAAATTAAACGAATGAAACTAATTTAACTAAACAAATTTATGTAAATAACGAATCAAAACAAAACTATTTTTTTTTCATTCTGCACATGTCTAAAGGAGATTGTGACCGTCCCTCTATGGAGCCGGCTCACACATCTCCGGGAGCGGCTCCGGTATGAATTGCACAGGAGACCTGTTGCGTCTTCTGGTCCGTTTCAGGTCCGAATTGAGACAAAAATTCGGGCTGAAATCGGACCTGAAACTGTGAATGGAGACGCACCGGAGCCAGAGACAGAGCCGGAGCGTGCTCTAGTGTGCAGCCAGACTAAAGGAACATTCGATTTTATATTATGCTGTGTATATATATATATATAGTGTACTTTTATCTGAATGTGACATTGTTTTTGTTTTTAGTCTTTACCAGACAGAGATGGGAAGAAGTGCCTTTTCCTTGTGAAATGCGTAGATAAAACTTATGAGATTTGCGCCTCTGATAAAAAGAAGAAACAGGAGTGGATTCAGTGTGAGTTGCAAACCATTTTATTTCGGATGGGGAAGCTATTTTTTTTTTAAAGGTGGGGGTGTGTAGTTCCCGGGGTGCCAATAAGTACCTATGTACCTGTACTGACAAATTTTGGGGCGGCTTATAAAGGTTTTTCACAAGAAAACCCCATAGGTGTGCGCACAGGGTGTGCCTGGTGTGCCCGGGCACACCCTAATCACCCTGTGCACAGCAGATTCCCCCTACTGCCCATGTCACAAGAAAATGTATTTACCAAGTTGGTGTCGCAGGTCACGAAATGCACATGCTTGTTCCAGTAATTCGAAGATGACATCCCCATATTGTGCACCTTCAAAAACAAAAGTGTTTGCAGTAGAAGCCACCATATTTCTATCTTGTCCGCCCACCTTTAAGACCTGCATTGTGTTCCTCCACAGCCATCCAGACGGTGGTGAATCTTCGGAAGATGGGGATCCCGTCACCACACAAGGACGCGCGCCAGAAACGGAAAGCCATTCGGCAGAAGCTACAGGCGGAGCAGGAGGAGCTGCAGCAGAAGATGAAAGACCTCCAGATGTCAAACGAGACAAAGCAGCAGGAGCTGGAGATGATGAGGACGGTGAGGGTGGGACAAGGATAACCGGTGACCTATGCCAGATCGGTGGGGGTGGGGGGCGGCTGGGAAGCCATTTATGGAAAGTTGACTGTCAATCTGGTCCAGAACTTGCTCTAGTTTTGTAGATATATATATATATATAAAAAAATTTCCTCAATGGTATCTGATTAAGCAGATGTAAAAAACCTTTAACATGTCAAAGACCTTCTAAAGGCTTTTCAGTGTTTTTTTGTAAAGTTCGCAGTTTCATTGGTATCTCAAGGCCAATATAAAAATCAACTTGGCATATGGACTAAACAAGGCATGCTCGATAATACTAGATATTTATTGTCCTTATCCATAAATTACTAGTTGATCCAGCAAACTCCGTGCCATTCACATGGTTTCCAGCAGAGGGCAGTGAATCACTGACAATGCCCAGTGCTGGCCAACATTAAAAAAGCTCCTCCTAGCTTCAGTCTCGATTGGTGGTTGTCAACTTTCTGGAAATGGGGGGGGGGGGGGCCTCAAGCGTGACATCACCAAAGAGCCACACATAAAATTCAGTGAATATTTAGTGTCAGAGACAGCAGGCAGACAAGGGGATATAGTCAAAGACTATTGGCATGATACAAGAAATTGTCAGAGGCTTTGGATATAACACAAGAGATGGTCGGAGACTATGGACTTTATACAGGAGATGGACAGAGACTGTGGACATGATAAAATGATAAGAAGATAGGTAGCTGGCAACCCGAATCATCCAAATGCATTAATATTTATTTGCTACAGGGTAAATACTTTTACGCGCTTCAATCATGACTATGACTAAGACCTCATGGCCGAAAAGTGTAGGCATTTTTACTCTGTATTCACCCTGTAGCAAATAAATATTAACACATTTGGATGATTTGGGTTTCTGGCTACCTATCTTCTAAACTACTGCAATAAGAGTGAGTAGGAGACAATGTTAGCTGGAGCACCAATACCTCAACTTCTTACGGGGACTCTGGACACAGTGGTGCTTCCTGTTGCTGCATATGATAAAATTGATGGTTAAAAACTGTGGACTTTGTAAAAGAAGTGGTTAGTGAGGTGGTCAGAGACTACAGATATGCTACAAGAGATGGTCAGAGAATACAGACATGGTGCAGGAGATGGTCAGAGACTGTGGACATGACAAAGGAGATGGTCAGAGACTGTGGGCATGATGCAGGAGATGGTCAGAGACTGAGGACAAGAAAAAGGAGATAGTCAGAGACTGTGGACGTGATACAAGATATGATTAGAGACTGTGGACTTGATACGGGAGATGGTCAGAGACTGTGGACATGATACAGGAGATGATCAGAGACTGTGGACATTATGCATGAGATGGTCAGAGACTGTGAACATAATACAAGAGATGATCAGAGACTGTGGACATGATACAGGAGATGGTAAGAGACTGTGGACATGATAAAGGAGATGGTCAGAGACTGTGGACATGATGCAGGAGATGGTCAGAGACTGAGGACATGAAAAAGGAGATTGTCAGAGACTGTGGATGTGATGCAGGAGATGGTAAGAGACTGTGGACATGATACAGGAGATGGTTGAAGAACGAGGACATGATGCAGGAGATGGCCAGAGACTGTGGACATGATACAAAAGATGATCAGAGACTATGGACATGGTACAGGAGATGGTCAGAGACTGTGGACATGATACAGGAGATGATCAGCGACTGTGGACATGATGCAGGAGATGATCAGAGACTGTGGATATGATGCAGGAGATGGCCAGAGACTGTGGACATGATACAAGAGATGATCAGAGACTGTGGACATGATACAGAAGATGGTAAGAGACTGTGGACATGATGCAGGAGATGGCCAGAGACTGTGGACATGATACAAATGATGATCAGAGACTATGGACATGGTACAGGAGATGGTCAGAGACTGTAGACATGGTACAGGAGATGGTCAGCGACTGTGGACGTGATGCAGGATATGGTCAGAGACTGTGGACATGATACAGGGGATGGTTAGAGATTGAGGCCATGATACAAGAGATGGTCAGAGACTGAGGCCATGATACAAGAGATGATCAGAGACTGTGGACATGATACAAGAGATGATCAGAGACTGTGGACATGATGCAGGAGATGATCAGGGACTGTGGACATGATGCAGGAGATGGTCAGAGACTGTGGACATGATGCAGGAGATGGTCAGAGACTGTGGACATGATACAGGAGATGTTTAGAGGCTGAGGACATGGTGCAGGAGATGGTCAGAGACTGAGGACATGATACAGAGATGGTCAGAGACTGCAGACATGCTAAGCAAGTTGTTGGAGACTGAGGGCATGCTTCAGGAGACAGTCATAGACTGGAGACATATTACATGAGACTCCTAGAAATCATTGCTATAAATACAAAATGGGAATCACAAATTAGTGCCTGCAGGGACTGCATGACTGTACTAATGTGAGAAACATTTGCACAGCCACAACAATCAAAATCACTTATTTTGATGATTTCTTATAACCGTAAGCACCATCTAGTGGCCATAATGTGGTATTTTCATGAAAAAGCTCAATCAGGCAAATACTGCATATTGCCCACTAGAGGGCACAGACTAGACATGTGCACTGCCAAAAAATGAGTTCGTTTTCCTTTCATTTTTTTTTTTCTTTTTTTGGGCCATTCGTTATGATTGCAATTCGTAAATTAAAAAAATTCGTAAATTTAAAAATTCGTAAATTCGTAAATTAGATAATTTGAAAATCTGAAAATAGGAAAGAAAATCAGAGAATTTATTAAAAAGGGGATCAACTCAAGAGATAAAACGATAATTCTCCCGCTCTACAAGACTCTGGTCCGGCCGCACCTGGAGTATGCTGTCCAGTTCTGGGCACCAGTCCTCAGGAAGGATGTACTGGAAATGGAGCGACTACAAAGAAGGGCAACAAAGCTAATAAAGGGTCTGGAGGATCTTAGTTATGAGGAAAGGTTGCGAGCTCTGAACTTATTCTCTCTGGAGAAGAGACGCTTGAGAGGGGATATGATTTCAATATACAAATACCGGACTGGTGACCCCACAATATACAAATACCGGACTGGTGACCCCACAATAGGGAGAAAATTTTTTCGCGAAAGGGAGTTTAATAAGACTCGTGGCCACTCTTTAAAATTAGAAGAAAAGAGGTTTAACCTTAAACTACGTAGAGGGTTCTTTACTGTTATGCCCCATACACACGGTCGGATTTTCCGACGGAAAATGTGTGATAGGACCTTGTTGTCGGAAATTCCGATCGTGTGTACACAAATCCGACACACAAAGTGCCACGCATGCTCAGAATAAATAAAGAGATGAAAGCTATTGGCCACTGCCCCGTTTATAGTCCCGACATACGTGTTTTACGTCACCGCGTTCAGAACGATCGGATTTTCCGACAACTTTGTGTGACCGTGTGTATGCAAGACAAGTTTGAGCCAACATCTGTCTGAAAAAATCCATGGATTTTGTTGTCGGAATGTCTGAACAAAGTCCGACCGTGTGTACGGAGCATAAGAGCAGTAAGGATGTGGAATTCCCTTCCACAGGCGGTGGTCTCAGCGGGGGACAACGATAGTTTCTAAAAACGATTAGATAAGCACCTGAATGACCGCAACATACAGGGATATATAATGTAATACTGACATATAATCACACACATAGGTTGGACTTGATGGACTTGTGTCTTTTATAACCTTACCTGCTATGTAACTATGTCATTCGAAAGAATACCTAACTAATAATAACTATTAAATTATAGGTATTGGAACGTAATGAATACGAATTTATCCAAAGTGACAAATTATCCAAAATAAAGAATGCCGCATCTAAACAAATGGAACGGAACCAATTAATAATAAATAATAATAACACATTTTTATTATTATTGTTATTTATTATATTTAAGTTGTTACGTTCCATTCGTTTAGCTACGGCATTCGTTATTTCGGATAATTTGTCACTTCGTATAAATTCCTATTCGTTGCGTTCACTAACAGCCAAATTATAAAGGAAATACCAATACAGTGGAACCTTGGATTACGAGCATAATCCGTTCCAGGAGAATGCTCGTAATCCAATGTACTCGCATATCAAAGCGAGTTTTCCCATTGAAGTCAATGGAAACGAAAATAATTTGTTCCGCATTGACTTCAATGGGATGCAATACCGCATGCGGCCAGAGGCGGGGGGCGCCTTGAGAGCCTCGGAAACGGCCGAAAAAGCCCGAGGGACACTTCGGCTGACCTCGGCAAACCTTGGAAAGACTCCGTTCACGAGCCTTTCCGAGGTTTGTTGAGGTCAGCCGAACTGTCCTCGGGCCTTTCCCTGGATTTACGAACGGCGCCGATCGGCTACTTTCGGCTCTGCTCGGCGCCCCCCACCTCAGGCCAAAAGCGGTACTGCACGCCACTTTTGACCTGAATCCTGATCGTTTCGCGAGACAACACTTGCAAACCGAGTTAGGATTTTTAGAAATACAGTGCTCGGTTTGCGAAACGCTCGTTAACCGCGTTACTCACAAAACGAGGTTCCACTGTACCTATAATTTAATAGTAATAGTTAAGTTATTATTAGTTAGTTATTATTGAAGATTTTCGAAATTTCAAATTTCAAATTTCCGAATTTATGAATTTTCGAATTGACAAATTTTCGAATTTAGAATTTACGAATTTTCGTATTTACGATTTTACGAATTTATGATTATTTGGAAAAATGAATTAAACTTGTTTTCGTTTATTCGGATATTTCCGAATTAACGAATTTGTTGAAATTAGTTAAAAAACGAATTCAGAACGAAATAAATTGCACATGTCTAGCCTAAGAAATAAGAAATTTGGATAAAGTATATTGATTATTTTTCTTGCGGCTCTGCAAAGTTTTGTCACATTCGTGCTGCAGATTTGTTTTATAAAAAGACCCCTGAATGTCGTTCGGTCAGGGTTTACTTCTATTTTAGGCGGATAAAACATAAATATATACACATTCGATTTAAAGCCTGCCTGCTTCTATAATACAATAATGTTGTTTTAGAATTTATGTGTTCTAGATCTGTGTTGTTTATTTTTTGTGCAGCAACTAAGGGATGCCGCTGCCCGGGCCACGCAAGAGGAGAAAAAACGCCACGAGACGCACATGGAGTTACAGGATCGCTTCAGAGAGGAGCTGGAACGGGAGCAAATGGTGATTATTGGGAGGCGCTTAGCAAAACGGCAAATTCTATAATATAGATTCCCCATCCGGCAGAACTGATGCAGTCATGTTCACGCGGGCAGACAACTTGAATTTACTCTATAATGCAGGCTAC
This sequence comes from Lithobates clamitans, assembly GCA_037952925.1. Classification (NCBI taxonomy): domain Eukaryota; kingdom Metazoa; phylum Chordata; class Amphibia; order Anura; family Ranidae; genus Lithobates; species Lithobates clamitans. The sequence continues at coordinate 2,979,385 of JBBGZY010001392.1, read as the reverse complement.
AATGAGCAAAAAATAAAAAAAAAAATATATATATATAAAATAAATAAAAATAATAATAAAAAAATAAATAAAGCACCTCCATCATAATAGCTAGAAGGGGAGGAAGGAGTTAATTAGCACTAATTAGTATAAAAGAAGGGTTACAAACAAACACATTTGATCTGCAGATGAATGAAACAGAGTAAATCCAAAAGTAACAATGTTACTTTGTATCTCTCTAGCTCCCGTCTGATCAATGTTTATAAACCATGTTACTTTGTATCGCTTTATCTCCTGTCTGATCAATGTTTATAAACAATGTTACTTTGTATCTCTCTATCTCCCGTCTGATCAATGTTTATAAACAATGTTACTTTGTATCTCTCTAGCTCCCGTCTGATCATTGTTTATAAACCATGTTACTTTGTATCGCTTTATCTCCTGTCTGATCAATTTTTATAAACAATGTTACTTTACATCTCTCCATCTCCCATCTCAACAATATTTATTCACAATGTTACTTTGTATCTCTCTACCCATCTGATCAATGTACATTTTTTTTCACTTTGTATCTCTCTATCTTCTGTCTGATCAATGTTTAAAAACAATATTACTTTGTATTTCTCTATCTCCCATCTGAACTGTGTTTATAAACAATGTTACATTGTATTTCTCTATTTTCTAACTAAACAATGTTTATAAACAATCTTACTTTATACCTCTCTATCCCCTATCTGATCATTGTTTATAAACAGTGTTACTTTGTATCTCTCTATCTCCTGTCTGATCAATGTTTATAAACAATGTTAATTTGTATCGCTTTATCTCCTGTCTGTTCAATGTTTATAAACAATGTTACTTTACACTCCATCTCCCATCTCAAAAATATTTATTCACAATGTTACTTTGTATCTCTCTAACCGTCTGATCAATGTTAATGTTTTTTTACTTTGTTTCTCTCTATCTTCTGTCTGATCAATGTTTAAAAACAATATTGCTTTGTATTTCTCTATCTCCCATCTGAACTGTGTTTATAAACAACGTTACGTCGTATCTCTCTATTTTCTAACTAAACAATGTTTATAAACAATATTACTTTATATCTCTTTATCCCCATCTGATCAATGTTTATAAACAATGTTACTTTGTATCTCTCTATCTCCTGCCTAATCAATGTTTATAAACAATGTTACTTTACATCTCTCTATCTCCCGTCTCAACAATATTTATTCACAATGTTACTCTCTACCTGTCTGATCAATGTTTAAAAAATAAATAAATTACTTTGTATCTCTCCATCTTCTGTCTGATCAATATTTATAAACAATATTACTTTGTATCTCTCTATCTCCCATCTGAACTGTGTTTATAAACAATGTTACGTTGTATCTCTCTATTTCCTATCTGATCAATGTTTATAAACAATGTTACGTTGTATCTCACTATTTTCTATCTGAACAATGTTTATAGACAATTACTTTGCGTCTTTCTAGCAGAACAACAGATGGTTGGTTTATGACAGCAGCACATACACAACAACTGTTGGCTGTCATTTTGACAGTCGGGAATTGCTGGCATGCAAGTGTGAGGGGAGAGTGACAGTGGGGCAGAAGGACAGAGTCTACTACACACCTTGTGCACTTATTTTTTTTAGGGCTTGTGTAGCCACTGGTTGAAATTCATATAAAACATAGCAGGTAGTCTTTCTTCAGCCTTTTTCTAGCCTGGAATGGCTCATGATGTTGACCAGCAGGTTGCAATGAGGTAACACCTATCTATTATTTGTATATCCACAGATTCGTCAAGAAATGGAAGAACAGGTAGCACAGAAGTCCTCAGAACTAGAGCAGTATTTGAAGAGGGTACGAGAGCTGGAACAAATGTATCATCGACTGCAGGAGGCGCTAGATGATGAGAAACAAGCCCGAGTTGAAGAGGAGAGTGCGCGGCTCTTACAGGCCAGGTGAGGGTGCTGTCTACACAAAAAAATAATTGAAGTGTGTACTGCATAAACCCCAACAATAAGTATCTCTTTTTTTCTTCTTTCTACTTTGTTTTGCTTTAAATACCATTTTTAAAGCATTTTGTATTATTTCAATAACTGCAAAAAAAAAAAAAAAAATACCTGCTGACCATGCCATGCCAGAATTCCCCAAACACCCCAAATGCTTGTCCTGAAGATCTGACTGTTGGCACAAGTTGTTTTTGTTGCAAGTGCACTAATATGGCTGCAATCACCTCAAGCATGATGGAAGGTAGAACAGTTACAAGACAAGAAGGTTAGGAGGGTTTTAAAGGGACACCTAAAAGTGGACAGAGTAGGAGATAGGTGGACTGATTGGGGTAGAGTGTTCAAGAGAACGGAAAAGGCTCTGGTAAAGTCTTGGAAGTGAGCATGGAGGAGGAGATGACAAGGGAGCTAGAGAACAGGAGGTTTGTGGGTGGCTTTGTATGTTGTTGTTAGGGTTCTGAATCGTATATGTTGGGTGAGCCGAATTCTGTGGGGGAATTGGCAGAGAGGGGTTAAGGAGACTGAAGGGGTAATGTAAGGAGTAGAGAGATTTTGGTGTCATCAGGGATCATAATGTTGGTATTGGAAGCAATTGGAGGTTATCAACTGACCATGGCATGAGGTGTAGATAGAGAATAGAAGTGGTCCGAGGACAGAGTCTGGGGGACCCCTGTGAAAAGAGGAGAAGGGTTGTAGGTTGTGAGCTGAGGAGTAGAAATATAGGTTTGGGAGTCGACAGCATAGAAATTGGTATTGGAAGCTATGGGAAGCGATCAACTGACCAAGGGACTATTAAGGGAGGAGGTGTAGATAAAGAATAGAAGGTGTCTGAGGACAGAGCCAAGGGGGACCCCCACAAATAGAGAATGAGGAGAGGAGGGGATAAAACTATAGATGACACTGAAGGAGCTCTTAGGTAGGAGGAGAACCAGGAAAGAACAGAGTTTTGAGGTCAAAGGAGTGGAGTTTTTGAGGATAAGCAGGTGGCCAACTATATCAAAGATGGCAGAAAGGTCCAACAATATGAGTATGGCCTTTGGTTTACTTTAAGAATCACCTTAATTATGATGGAAGGTAGTACAGTTGCAGGAGAAGAAGGTTAGAAGGGTTTTCAAGGATCACCTAAAAGTGTAGCTAGAGAATAAAAGTGGTGGCAGGACAAAACTTGGGGGACCTCTAAGGGAACAGGAAGAGGAAAGGTGGAGGTAGAGTTCAAGGTTGTGAGTTGAGAAGTAGAGAGATAGGTTTGGGTGTCGTCAGCATAGAGATGCTATTGGAAGCCATGAAAGGTTATCAACTGACCAAGGGAGTGTAGACAGAGAATAGAAGGTGTCCGAAGGCAGAGCCTTGAGTGAACCTCACAGAAAGAGTTTGAGGAGAGGAGGGGATAAAGTTGAAGGTGACAAAGAATGAATGCTTAGATAGGCTGGAGGAGAACCAGGAAAAAACTGAGATTTTGAGGTCAAAGAAGTGGAATTTTTTTCGAAGTGGAGCAGGTGGCCGACCATATCAAAGATAGCAAAAAGATCTAATAGCATGAGTATGGCCTTTGATTTAATTTAAGAATTTAGGCCTTGCAAGAGCACTGATATGGCTACATTCACCTCAAGCATGATGGAAGGTAGTAGAGTTACAAGAGAAAAAGGTTAGAAGGGTTTTTAGGGATCACCTAAAAGTGTAGATAGAGAATTAAATGGTCTAAGGACAGAACCTGGGGGACTCCAAAGGGAACAAGAAGAGGAGAGGGGGTGGTAGAGTTGTAGGTTGTGAGCTGAGTAGAGAGATAGGTTTGGGTGTTGTCAGCATAGAGATGGTATTAGAAGCCATGACAGGCTATCAACTGACCAAGGGAAGATATGTAGAAAGAGAGGGCAGAGCTTCTTAGTTAGGCAGGAGGAGAAGCAGGAAAGGAAGGAAAGGAAGCAGGAAAGATCAGAGTTTTTGAGGTCAGAGAAGAGGAGTTTTTCAAGAAGCAGCAGGTGGCCAACTGTATCAAAGATAACCAAAGGGTCTAATAGGATGAGTATGTCCTTTAGTATCAAAATAAATGTTGTATGTGCCCGCCCTATCAACAACAATGCTTTGCGCTTAGAACGATGTACCCAACAGTATATATAGCATATAGATAAATCAATAACTAAATAAACAAATAAGTAAATGAATAGCAGCTGCTTAAATAATAGCTATTATGTATGTAGGCAATAATGAGTCAATTAAATCAATAACGTTCCTTCAGTATTGCAGCAGCGCTGTGTGCCCCAAATAAATAGGGTCTTTTTTTCAATCAAATTCAAAAAGTGCAAAGAGGGGAAACAGATGATAGGAATCCCAATTGTCGTATTCTGTGAGGGCAGTTGATCCGTTCACCAAGCGATACACCACGTGCTGGGACCCCCAATGAAAAACTCACCAGAAATTCAACCAATATGAGCCTTGATTAGTATTAGTTGGTCTGCACCACTTTCCAAACGACCACCAGATGTCAGTCTAACTCTCGGTAGCTCCAATGAAATATGTGGGAGAAATAGAATGTCCACAAGGTGTGATACCGCTAAACACTTTTATTAAAACATCCAAACATCTCCCTTTAAAAACATGCGTACCAGATAATCTATAAATAAGAGCAAAGAAAACAAAGTGCACTGTGCCTGTTGCGTCCTTCAATCCGACAGGGATGACAGGAGCGCTCACTGTGTGTAACTACAGCTGTACGCTTCCTGATTCCTCGGTCGATGGAGCGCATGCGTCACTTCCGGTGCGTCCCGTCCCTGACGTTTCGTCCCTTCCCGGACTTCTTCTGAGGGCGTGACACACCAGATAGGAAGCCGGTATTTATGTGTGTGATAGGCGCAGCTACCAATCAGCAGAGACACAGGTCCGGGGAAGGTCTTAGGTTCCCGCCCCAATGCTAAATACTGTCAGCAGTGGAAGAATCAGCCAACTCCGGACCGTCCCTCCTATAGATTGCACTGAGCGCATCAATACGGTTTTTTTTGTGGAAGGTGACCCATTCATATGAAACAAGTGCCTACAATGCTCAGAGTTACTCAGTGTGTGAGCTGCGAATGTTACTCCGCTTCTTTATGATTACCATAAATATATTCTCTCTAGGCAGAAATCCAGGGCATTCCTCAGAAAAATCTTTTGGTTGTGGGGGAGATCTTCTCTTTGGCTAAGGGCCCAATTGAGTAGGGCGGCACAGTGGTGTAGTGGGTAGCACTCTTGCCTAGCCGTAAAAAGGGTCACTGGTTCGATTCCCGACCACGACACTACCTGCCTGGAGTTTGCATGTTCTCCCTGTGTCTGCGTGGGTTTCCTCCGGGTACTCCGGTTTCCTCCCACATTCCAAAGACATGCTGGTAGGTTAATTGGATCCTGTCTAAATTGTCCCTAGTATGTATGAATGTGAGTTAGGGACCTTAGAGTGTAAGCTCCTTGAGGGTGTAGGGACAGATGTGAATGTATAATGTATATGTAAAAGCGCTGCGTAAATTGACCGCGCTATATAAGTACCTGAAATAAATAAATAAGGCATCATCATGCTGTATAATGGAGTAAAGAGAGGAAACATCAGCTGTAACCAAAATTGCCTGCTCTCTTCCTGTCAAACTCACATTTTGCAAACAATTTAGAAAATTCTTAGTGTCCCTTATGTATGAGCGAGTTTTAATAACACTTTTTTGCAAGAACCGGTCCAAATACTGGCCCATTCTGGCAGAGACAGAATAATCGCAGTTTTGAAATTAAACAGTTTATTACATGCAACAGTACCTTTGTAGTGTACGCATTAAAACGTCCATGCGGTCTAATCTATATAGGCTGCACCAAAAGATTATTGCGGGTGAGAATAGCTGAACATGTACACAACATTAAAATAGGCTATAAGGATCACAACGTCTCACTGCATTTCAAATTAAAACATAATAGGGATCCGACAGGATTCGAATTTTGGGGGGTTGAACACCTCCAACCCTATTGGAGAGGCATAAATCGCATCCGGGAGTTATCCAAACGCGAAACTCAGTGGATTTACTCTGTGGATGTGATTTCGCCCAAGGACCTCAATGTAGAACTCAACATTAATTGCATCATCAGTGACACTTAGGTACACCCTGGGTATGTAACTTTCGTGTTATTTAATATATGCATTTTAACACTCTCTAAGATTTTCCAATTTCATTTTATAATGGACTCTATATTGGTTTTTAATAGTACTGATCATCTTATTTACAGTGATCATTTTTAATCCTTTTTGGCCATTTTTCCAGTACGGCCATTTTAAATGTATTTACTAAGTACAATCTATTGTATGTAATTTAGATATACCATTATTTTCATTTTAATCTTCAGTTAGTATTATGAAGTTTACCTTTTATCTGGCTTAAGCTATAATTCAGCATTTTGGTTTGATATGTTTCTGTATATCTAAAAATCTCTATGCATTTTACTCATTGGTCATTATGTCATTATAATAATGAAAGAGGGTTTGGTATGATGAATAAGTGCTCTGCAAGTTCTTTATTGCGGAATATTGGACTATATAAGAGAGAATATATTTATGGCAATCATAAAGAATACCTACAGTGCTCCCATTTGTTTTTCGGTAGCTGTGCTGCGGAGTAACATTCGCAGCGCACACACTAGTAACTCTGAGCATTGTAGGCACTTGTTTCATATGAATGGGTCACCTTCCACAAAAAAAACGGTATTGATGCGCTCAGTGCAATCTATAGGAGTCCGGAGTTGGCTGATTCTTCCACTGCTGACAGTATTTAGCATTGGGGCGGGAACCTAAGACCTTCCCCGGACCTGTGTCTCTGCTGATTGGTAGCTGCGCCTATCACACACATAAATACCGGCTTCCTATCTGGTGTGTCACGCCCACAGAAGAAGTCCGGGAAGGGACGAAACGTCAGGGGCGTGACGCACCGGAAGTGATGCATGCGCTCCATCGACCGAGGAATCAGGAAGCGTACTGCTGTAGTTACACACAGTGAGCGCTCCTGTCATCCCTGTCGGATTGAAGGACGCAACAGGCACAGTGCACTTTGTTTTCTTTGCTCTTATTTATAGATTATCTGGTACGCATGTTTTTAAAGGGAGATGTTTGGATGTTTTAATAAAAGTGTTTAGCGGTATCACACCTTGTGGACATTCTATTTCTCCCACATATTTCATTGGAGCTACTGAGAGTTAGACTGACATCTGGTGGTCGTTTGGAAAGTGGTGCAGACCAACTAATACTAATCAAGGCTCATATTGGTTGAATTTCTGGTGAGTGAGTTTTTCATTGGGGGTCCCAGCACGTGGTGTATAGCTTGGTGAACGGATCAACTGCCCTCACAGAATACGACAATTGGGATTCCTATCATCTGTTTCCCCTCTTTGCACTTTATGAACTTGATTGAAAAAAGGACCCTATTTATTTGGGGCACACAGCGCTGCTGCAATACTGAAGGAACGTTATTGATTTAATTGACTCATTATTGCCTACATACATAATGTCCTTCAGTATACTTTAAGAATTTGGGCCTGCTTTAACGTGACTTTTTATCAAATTCTGGTCAAGTTGGCATAAGAAAGCCGAGGCTTGCATCCATAAGGTTTGGCCTGAATGCTCATTATAGAAAAAGTTAGTATGGGAGGGTATATACATGAATGGGGTTAGAGACAAAATTAAGATGGGGGGCATGTGTATGTATGGGGGGGTGTATGTCTACTTCTGGATGACAAACTGCAAAGTCAGGCTAAACAGACCTGAGTATTTTCATGTCCTAGTTGACTTTGTACCTGTCTCATTTCAAGACTCCTGGAACAGGAAGCAGCCAAGCGAGCCATGCTGGAGAAACTCCACCACGAGCAGGAGATCGCTATCAAGATGACAGAAGCTGAGAAGAGGGAACTAGAGACTATCCGGGAGATGAAAGACATAGCGCTACAGGAGGCTATGCAGCAGCTGGAGCAGCTGGAGAAGGAGCGAATAGAGGCCCTGGAGCAATACCAGGTGACTGGGAGCAATCCATTGTAGATGAGGACTTGTCAACCTGGGGCAATTCAAGATCCATTCAAGATTCCATGCTGGATCACACGCTATCCCTAAACTTGTTGACAGGGTTCAGGGCTTATATCTGTGTTTTCTGATGACTCATGTTTAAGGTTGCCCCACAATAAAGTAGAGGTTAAGCCAAATCGTTCATGTACAGTAGGAAAGGGTAAGAGCCTCTGCCAGGTTTTACTACTGTCTGTTACCTTTTGGGACCTTTCCCTTCACTTCCTGTCCCAATAGCCATATGGGAAATGAGGGTAAACTTCCCCCATGCAGCCAAGTTCACCAATAAGATCTGGCAGAGGTTTCAGCTGTTTTCTTGTATAAATACATTTTTTTTGGAATGTATAATGCCAATTTAAAACTAAATTTCACATTGCTTTTATTCCATTACAGCACATTAAAGATAATCTAGAAGTTGCAACGAGTAAGACGAGGAGCTGGAAGAATAAAGTGGCGCAACATGAAGGCCTAATCCGACAAATACAGCCAGGTGTGGAATAACTGCTGTGCTACAATGTGGCAGGAAAAAGACATTTATTTTATTAATTTATATAGAAAAATACATTTTCATAGTATTTAGAGCCATGTTAGTCTCTTACACTCTAATATCCTCTCCACCGCTGTCACGCGCTATTATTATACATTTATATAGCTCTGACATATACTGCAGTGCTGTACAGAGAACATTGAGCCAGTCACATCAGTCTCTGTACCAGAAGAGCTTACACTCTAATATCCCCACCATAGACACACGCTACTATTATTATACATTTAAATACCTCTGACATGTACCGCAGCACTGTACAGAGAACACTAAGCCAGTCATATCCGTCTCTGTACCAGAGGAGCTTCTCCACCAGGTTGTGATGTTTTGCAAGGTGCTGTTGGCTCACTCTGCTTTGCTCTCAGTTGGAGGAAACAGCAAGCCTGGGCCTGTCCTGCAGGCTTCTCCCCCAACCACCATGCAGTGGGTGGGGGGAGATGAAGGTGGAGGCTCTCCAGAGGCACTGAGGCCTACACCATGTGCTCAAGCTGCAATGGATCCTGAGCCTGTCCCCATGAAAGGGCAGTCCTTATCAGCAATCCAGGATAAAGTGGTGAATAGACTTTGCTGTATTACCAAAGAGGAACAGTAACTTGCTGTCCTAAAAGCGGATTTCAGGAAAAAGAAATCTCTGTACAGTAAGTCTGGGAGCAGTAGGAGGGAAAACTCTAAGCTTAAGTCTCTGGAGGAGGCATTGAAGAAGCTGGATGCTTCTCTGAAGGAAAGCAGCTGTGTATTTAGAGAAAAATATGAGAATGAGGAGAGATTCCAACAGATGAAGGAGAGTGCCTGTGCCAGTACCAGCCAGAGGGTGGATGCCAGAGCAACTGCGACAGTATGGATAAGGAAGTGGTTTCACATGGTGGCCTCAGTACTACCCCTGTCTCAGGATCTGTTGCACCTGAGTCAGTATCTGCCCCCCTCCCTCGCCAGCAGCCTGGGTCATGTCAGGAGGAGGTTGAGGAAAATGGCGGATTGCTGCAGGCCATTATGGAAATAGAATCTCCCTTGAATGGCACCGACTCATCAGATGAGGAGGAGGATGGCGTCCCTCAGTCTGTAAGGGAGAAAGCTGTGGATCAAGTCTGATCAAGATGGCGGCAGTGCTACAGTGTCTGCAAATGGAGGACAGGCTGTTTCAGTTCAGGAAAATGAAGGAATGCTTGTTGAGAATATCTCTCCATGTATGGATGCCATTCCTGTGATTGCTGCTACAGACAAAGAGACTGCATCTGTCAATGGATCCTTGCAGTCGGCAAGGGAGGCAGGAGGAGATGGTGTCAATCCTGACAAAGAAGTTCTTGTTGTCTGTGAGAAAAAGGAGCAGGAGTCCCACATGGACGCTAAAATCGTAGAACAAGAATGTTGCATAGGCGCTAAAACAGCTGGTGTACCTAATAACTGGACTACTGGTAATTGTGGTACTTCTGGGACTATGGTGAGTGGGACTGTTGTGCTGGAGGGGAGGAGGGAGGATCGAGTGGTGGGTGAATTGCCAAACCAGATTTCAGAGATTCCTATGCAGCCAGGTAATATTCCTATGCAGCCAGTAAATGTGTCATCTGTCCCAGTTATGAACTATGCTAAGGCTGTGTCGGGACAAAATCATGCTGCTGCTGGTGGAAGGGAGCCAGTTGTGCAACTTTCACCGAAGGAGGAGGTATTCCACCTATCAGGAGGGTGGTTGTGGATAAGATCCTAGCCATGGGATTTAAGGCAGAGCATATTTATGCTCTTCAAGAACTGGGGCACCTGGCAAGAGACTGTAACATCATTAAATGTAACTTGTGTGATAAGGTCGGTCACCCTTAAAGCCAGTGCCCTGAGGATTTTCACAATAAGCCTGAGTTAGTGGAGGAATTCTTCCGTCTGGATAGAAAAGAGTCTGAGTTGGCAGAGGTTGTACCAGGGGATCCTAGTGTCTCTGTCCCATCAGAATCTGTGTCTGTGAGGCTGTCTGTGGTGTCAGTGCTTCCCCAGTCTGTGGTCTCCCAGTCAGTGTAAGAAAGTGTGGTTGTCAAGTCTGTGTCTGCACCTATTGTTTCTCCTAGTGCAGTGAAGGCAGTGGAGGGTGCTGGACTAGCGTGAATAGTTGTGCCAATACCTCCTCCTCAGCAGAGGAACTGCCAGGGTGGGTTGACATTTTTCAGTCCTGGTTTAGGCCTTTTCTGCGAAGCTGGGAGAATGGCGGGCCAGTGAAAAGCTGGAGGGTCTGACATTGTGAGCTCCTGGCTTATGTTTCCCCGTGCCTGAAAATAATTCGGCCCTGGCGAGTGATGGCGGAGGAAATTAAATCTCTTCCTAGGAAGGACCTGGAGAGGAGGGTTGTTGATTTTGCCTTTAGAGAGCCACTGGCCTTGAGGGATTGCCCAGGCCCTGTTATGAGGGAGGGTCTACGTTTGCTCAATCTAGAGAGAATCCCTTTTAAGTTTCGGGACTTGGCCTGCGCTCGTTTCATGGCAGACTCTATGTAAAGGGCTTCCTGAAGCATCACTCTGCGGAGAACCGTGGTTGTCCAAGGGTGGAATGTGGTGGGGTGGAGGAGACAATGAACCATTTCTTGCTTCAGTGCACCTTCAATATAGAAGTCTACAAGCGGGTGCCTGGGGCTCTGGGTATCCCTTTACTTTCCCGCTTGAGTTATGCGGAGTGGTCGTACGGGGCCTTTGAGACACATCGGATTTTGATTTTGAGACACTTTTTTCTAGTTGGCTTAGTAGTCCGTTTCATCTCATGAAATGCACGGTGTCAGGTCTCCATTCGGAAAAAAAACCCTTCCTGTCAAGGTGGTGGTGCATGACATTCTGCGTGAGGTTGGGAAGATTCGGAGTCTTGAGAAGGACAGGTGGTAGCTGGGGGCCTGGACAAAGGCGTGGAGGAATGTCAGGTCTCCGTAGCTACTTTCTGTCAGTGTCTGGGTGTGCGGCTTTCTTTCTGTCCTTTCACGTCCCCTAGATTTTTAGATAAGATTGTATTTTTGGAAAGAGGCTGCATGCATGGGTTAAATGTGTAATGGTTTCTTAGCCTGAGGTGTTTAGGTGGAGGTTATGGCTTTGTTCAGGTTGGTATATTTCGTTTTTCTTTATGTTTTTGCTATGCTGATGTAAGCTATTTTTGTTTATATATTATTTATTTTGTATATCTGTAAATATGTTTATGTTTTTTTTATGTTTGTAAGATTTTCAATAAACAAAAATTTACACTCTAATGTCCCCTCCCCCACAGTCACACACTATTATTATTATTATTATTATTATTATGCATTTATATAGCTCTGACATATTCTGCAGTGTTGTACAGAGGACACTGAACTATTCAATTGTTGGGGGTTTTACTCTCTAGTATCCACCAAACACTGAAATTCCAGATTTAAGAGCACTGACCATTTATTACTTTATCTGGGAATTTTTGATTTGCTGTTTATATAAATACAGTGATGCATTCCTTAAGTTCTATCCGTCCCCTTTTCAGGTTCTAAAAATCCTGTGTTCATCACAAACTGGGGACCAGCTTCCTTCACCCAAGGTGAACTCGAGGAGAGAGAGAGGAACTGGCAAGGGAAGAAGAACACCAGCACGGACTAGAGCGTCCATCCCAACATGGACCAGCAGATAGGACCGCGACCCCAAATCAGCTTGTGACAGCGGGAGAGTTTGTGCGTGCGTTATTTGAAATATCTTTTTTTTTTTTTATTCCCAAGTTGTGTCTACTTAAAAAAGGGAGATAACAAAACACCGGTAAGCTACTGTAATCCCGAAGAACTTCTAGACTTTTCAAAATCGAGAAAGAGCTTACAACAAAAACCAGAAGAACCTGCCGGAAAAAGGCGTAACTACCCAAAGGATCATCCTACGGATGGCGAGTCTTGTCTAGGACAGAACAGCTGCGTCATTGTCCATACTAAACCCTTTAACAATTAGATGCCCTAGATTAGGCGCAGGAATCAGTTTTAATTTTGCATTTCAATTTTGGGACATGCTCATACTTTCCATATGTTAATTTTTTATTTGAAACTGGAATGTAAGATTGAAATATTTGTCTGTGAAATGCGTTCCATGTGACAATAGGAGTAGAGTTATGTTGTTGGATCCATTCAGAGAATTGGGTATATCTCAACAACTGTTACATAAAAAGTAATTTACAAAAAATAAATATTTGTAAAGTTTTTTGTTTCTTTCATCTGTAAGCAGACAGAATAAAATGCACCTATGGCTCGCATGGTGGAGGCGTCTCTGCAATGCAAGCCATAGATGGGGGTTTTCTCTCCTTTTTTGAGTTCCATTCACCATCCTCTGCCATGCAAGCCATTGATGGTTTTTTCTCTCCACTTACGAGTTCCATTTACCACCCTCTGCCATGCAAGCCATTGATGTTTTATTTTCTCTACTTATGAGTTCCATTCACCATCCTCTGCCATGCAAGCCATTAATATTTTTTTTTCTCTTCATTCCATTCCATTCAGCATCCTCTGCCATGCAAGTCATTTAATATTTTTTTTTCTCTCCACTTACGAGTTCCATTCACCATCCTCTGCCATGCAAGCGGTAAGGAAATGTCCCACACTCCGCTTGAGTGCTTTCATCATATACCGCTTCCTCCCAGTCTGAATATAGATATCTGATATTCCAACCACTGCTAACAACCAACAAAAACAAGACAATGCTCGTTTGGTTGCTGAACATGGACTGTTTATTAGAACAAGAATACAGTTTTATATACAGTTGAAGAGTTGGTTTCCCCCTCCTGCTCATTTTACTCTAACAATACACCTGTAACCAGAAACATAAATTAACATGAGCTAGTTATCTAATCATTTACCCAGACTAGGTGACTCAAAGATATGACCTTTCAGGGTAGACTTGCCATCTCCTCACTTACAACTTACAATACACATAAGTATAAACACAATCCCCAATAGTTTGCTAGGAGACAAAGGTGTGTTAATGAGCACAATAAACTATTGGGTGAAAGACCCGGGCTTTCCAGATCTCATTAATCAGCATTCCTTTCACTGACATCTGTCTGCTGAGTCCCAAGCTGGCAGAGACCATCACAGCCTCCTTAATAATGCATTTTGCATTACATAACAGAATAGATTTCTAAATGTTTGTAGCTCCCTCAAATGCCAGGGCCCATAGTCAGTAGGCAAGAGGCTAGCATTCAGTCCCCTCCAAAAGCCTCTGTCCCGAGTGAGTCTTTCACATTTCTTCCCTATCAAAGGTCGACTAACAAGGTCCCAGACCTCCACCTGGTCTGGACATGCGTTAGTCAGACAGAGTGAACTCACATAGTCAGTCCGCATGATCTCCATTCTTGGCTGCAAGGAATAGTTGACAACAGTAGGTGTGGGGCAGAGGTCATTGACTCTCTGTCCGGCTGCCAGCGCTTCAGCTGGGTGGTTTTTAACATTCTGGGGCTCGGTCTGCTGCTGGGCAGAGGGACGATTGCCCCAGCTTCCTGAAGCTGTAGAGACACTGTAGGTGCTAGGCAGAGGCCAGCGGCGCTCTGCCCTGTTGCCAGTGATTCAGTTGGGAGTAGAAGCTTTACTACATCAGCTTGTCGCTGGAGAGAGGGGCCGACTGCCCCAGCTCCCTGGAACTCCACAGTTGTTGCCGGTGCTGGGCAGAGGTGGGTAGTACTCTGCCCTGTTGCCAGCACTTCTGCTGGGGACTCCACATTCTCCGCTCTGGCTAACCATTGGGGCAGGAGGCTGGCTTCCTCCACTCTCAAACTGTGTAGCTGCCATTGGGGAGGTGAGCCGGCTGCTTCCTTTTCCATTCCCTCATCTGGCTGCTGGGATGACATGTCTGTGGTACTGTCTCCCAGGTGCACAGATCTTTGCTGGGGAGGAAAGACTGCTTCCTCCACCCTGGCTGACTGTTGGGGAGGGACGATGAACACCTCCTCTCCCTCCTCCCCTTGTATCCTGATCTGCTGCTGGGAAGTGACCACCACCTTCTCACCCTGAGCCTCCAGAACTGCCAGAGATGTGGGGCAGAGGTCTTGGACCCTCTATCCGGTGGCCAGCACTTCAGTAGGGGATGTTCCTTGTAACTCCACAGATACTGCTGTTGGTGCTGGGCAGAGCTCAGTGAAGTTTGGCCCTGATGCCAGCTCTTCTGCTGGAGGCTCACCAGGTTGTTCTTTTTCAGCAGAAAGGTCTATCAAATCCCCTGTCTCTGCAACTGGTGTCTGGGGATAGAGGTTCATCATCTCCTGTCTGTGGAACCCAGAAGATGCTATCGGTGCTGGGCAGAGGTTAGCAGAGCTCTACTCTGTTGTCAGCACTTCAGCTTTGGGGATGGCAATCTCCATATTTTCCACTGCTGATTTTCTAGCATGCTGCTGGGCAAGCACATTCCTCCATCCAACCTTGTCTTGTGCAGAAACAGGTTCGTCAAGGTTAGTCAGCACTTGCTGCATCTGCCATAAGACCTCCGCATCCATTTGTGCGGGGGCAGGTTGGCAAAGCACACTGTTACTATGCCACCTTGCCGACTCTTCAGCCAGGATTTCAGAGCGGTCTGCTGGTATTTTCTGATAGTCACAGGCAAAGGGAGCCCAGCCCTGGTGCTGGTCAGAGTCTAGCAGCTGTCTGTAGGCGATCTCCAGCTCCCATTCCCAAATGGCCAGAAACTCTATATCTTCCAGAGCCCAGTGCACTTCCGAGACATTCAGTAGCTCTTCTCTGAAATCCATGATTTCGTCCAACAACCACTCCAAATCACTCCCAAAGTTAGAGTCCCCTGTCAGCTTCACGTACAACAGTCCCAGGCCACCGTAGCCAAAGCCTTCCATTGGGCTATCATCTGCTATCCAGGGACATGCTTGGGATACATGCTACCGGAAGGCTCTGTAGCTCTCATCCAGCTAAATTTCTGCACAGGCCAGCCTGCTTAACTCAGCTGTCTGCTCCTTGTGCGTTTTTTCTCCCAAAATCAGCACCCACAATCCATACTGCGACCAGTAACTTTCCTGGATGGAGGGGAGAATTTTTCTCTTGTGTCGCTGCTCACAAGCTAGCATTTCCTTCCAGAGTTCACAGCGGATAGAATCATACCATCTCAGCAGGCCCTGCTCTGATACTGGTTCTCTGTGCTGTATCTGCATCTCTCGAAACCTCCTTCCGAATTCCTCTTCCATGGTGGCTGGTATCTGTACCTCTCCTCTCCCGCTATCCGGACCTTGGATCAAGGTGGAGGTCAGGATGACAATACAAACTGTAACCAGAAACCTAATTAACATGAGCTAGTTATCTAATCATTTACCCAGACTAGGTGACTCAGAGATATGACCTTTAGGGGTAGACTTGCCGTCTCCTCACTTACAACTTACAATACACATAAGTATAAACAAATCCCCCAATAGTTTGCTAGGAGACAAAGGTCCCAAGCTGGCAGAGACCATCATGGCCTCCTTAATAATGTCCTTTTGCATTACATAACAGAATATCTTCCTAAATGCTTGTAGCTCCCTCAAATGCCAGGGCCCATAGTCGGTAGGCAAGAGGCTAGTATTCAGTCCCCTCCAAAAGCCTCTGTCCCGGGTGAGTCTGTCACACAAGCCATCAATGTTTTTTTTTTCTCCACTTATGAGTCCCATTCACCATCCTCTGTCATGCAAGCCATCAATGTTTTTTTTCTTCCCACTTACAAGTTCCATTCACCATCCTCTGCCATGCAAGTCATTGATAGTTTTTTCTTCTCTCCATTTTTTAGCTCCATTCACCATCCTCTGCCATGCAAGCCATCAATGTTTTTTTCTCTCTGCTTATGAGTTCCATATGCAATCCTTTGCCATGCAAACCATTGAGGGACACTGGCCTTCATAAGATTGATAACCTCTGTTTTAGGCAATAGGCATGGAAAAGGTTTGAGAAAAGCACTTTAAGAATAAGTATAAGTTTACCTTACCCCACAAAAAATGAACTAACTCCAAATTTCCATGCCCTCCCTTCAGACCCCTGCTGCTGGCGTAGTAGTCCATGTAGACCGTACACCACAATACACCAATCAATGAGAATGATAAGGAGAAGCACATCTGAGTAATGTGTCCTAGAAGAAATAAGCGCTTCTCATTGGTCAGTATGGTCACACTGAACAATAAGCACTTGAAATTGGGAGCATTATGATGAATACTTTCTTTTTGGCTGTGTATTGTGGTGTACAGCGTACAAACCACTACCCCAGAAGAAAGGGGCATCATGGCCACTATGTGCAGTTGGATAAGGAGGGGTAGCCAGGGTATTTGGAGTTAGTTCACCTTCTCATTTTTCAAGAAAAGTTAAACTTTCCCTTTTAAAAATGCAAAGAGACGGTACATCAAAAGCTTTCTATTTTATTGTCATTTGATATCTTAACATATAATAGATACATAAAAAAATAAGTATTAAAATCCCAAATCATTACATATTTTCCTAGACACTATTTACAGGGTCCTCCTGAGATGAGATAAAATGTAAAAACTGAAAAGTCAGTACAGACACAAAAAAGAAAAAAGAAAATCTCCTATAACAGCAGTAAACATAAATTATTTTCAATAAATGTCAGATGACCTGACATTGTCTTGAACTGAAAAACAAAATAATTGTTTTTCTTATTTCGAAATAAAGAAAAAAAAGGCGGCAATCACAAATGTTCTTAAATTGTATCTTTATAAAAAGCAGGCAAGGTGCTGTAGTCTTTTACATAGATACAATGTATCCACATCTACACAAGGTTCTCCAGTCTTTTACATTTTCAGATACATTGTGTCCACATCTACACAAGGTTCTCCAGTCTTTTACATTGGCAGATACATTGTGTCCACATCCACACAAGGTTCTCCAGTCTTTTACATTTATAGATGCATTGTGTCCACATCTACACAAGGTTCTCCAGTCTTTTACATTTATAGATACATTGTGTCCACATCTACACAAGGTTCTCCAGTTTTTACATTGGCAGATACATTGTGTCCACATCTACACAAGGTTCTCCAGTCTTTTACATTTATAGATACATTGTGTTCAAATCTACACAAGGTGCTTCAGTCTTTTACATTGACAGATACATTGTGTCCACATCTACACAAGGTTTTCCAGTCTTTTACATTGACAGATACAAGGTGTCCACCTCTACACAAGGTGCTGCAGTCTTTTATATTACCAGATACAATGTGTCCACCTCTACACAAAGTTCTCCAGTCTTTTACATTGACAGATAGATTGTGTACACATCTACACAAGGTGTTCCAGTCTTCTACATTGACAGATACAATGTGTCCACATCTACACAAAATGCAATCTGTAAAACTCGTGTGGCGCTCTCCTCTGCCTTGCTTAGCTTTATGCACTTCTATTGTCTGTACTCCACCGAAAGCTTGTGATCTCCAGATTGTATCAGTGTATAAGGATTATGAATATGTTCTGGATGGAGACATCATCATTGGAGGAGTCTTCGATGTCCATTGCCTCATGGCTATTTGGATGATCCATGAGAACCCAACCGCCACCAACATATTATGTATGAAGTATATACAATCTAGCAATGTCAAATCTAACCAAATTCAGGTTTATAAAATATTATATGGGGCAATAATTAGGAAATGGTATCACCCCCTAACATACAGAATATCACATTAGTAAAATAAGATTTCTAACCAGATATTATCTTTGACCACACTCTGCATATCCTGATCACTCATTTTTGAATACATTTAATTGCTTACTTTTCCAATGTTAGAATTATTTCTGTTGACTTTACATCTAATTGTTTTAATATCCACACTGGAAAGACAGTCTTTTTTTTGGTTGGTGTGTTGATCCATATTGGAATTAAAGCCGGTTGCATCCATATTGGGCCCCCCGATTAAACAGGAGAGCCAGGTAAAGGAAGTGGCTGTGGCAGGAGGGGGGAAACCCCACCTGTAAAAGTAAATCAGCGGCTTTACAGCCGCTAGGATTACTTTTACCGTGTAGGAAATCATCCACTGAAAAAAACAATATGGGGATCATGGTTGGAATCTCAACCATGATCCCAGTATAACCACTTTAACCTTAGGTCATTTATAAATGGCCTAAGGATGGGAAGGGTTTAAATTATGTAATCATGTGAAAGCAAATTTCCTTTGAATACCCAATCATGTGCAGAAAAGATCAGTACACAGGATTTTGCTTTTTAAAATGATTGGATAATTAATGTGAATATTTACACAATTTATTGAGCTGAGATCTTCAACTCCTTTAGTAAATCAACTCAAACCCATTTAGGACTAAGGGGGTTGATTTACTAAAACACACTGTTCACTTAGCAAAGGGATTAGTAAATGAGGTGAAGCTCTGCTAACTAACATTATCCAATCCTGTACAAGGAGAAATACATTTTTTTTATTCTCTTTGCATGTGATTGGGTATTCTTTGCAAATTGAATTTTCACCATTCACTAAGCCAAGGAAAATACCCTCGATAAGAGAAAATTACCTTGCAAAGTCAACAGCCTATTTGTCTTTACATATACAAATCAAGCAGCACCGGACATATATGTAGTTTCGTAAGTTGTGCTGACAGGTTGGACCCTTTCCAACCACAGCAGTGTCTAAATGGGGTCCTGTTTTATGACTGGAAGAGGTTTAACAACCAGTAGAAGAAAGGGCACCAACTGAGTGAAGAGGGAGTTCCTGAAAAGGCTCTGAAGAAGAAAAACCCGTCTGTCACGCTTACACACTAACTCAGGTGGTCAGACACTATAGTCAGCCCTTGTGTGGTCTTCACCTATAGAAGCCCCTTTTCCCATAAGGTAAGCAGGCCTACCGGTACTCAGTTTCCCCCAGGACTTATACAAAATGTTATAGTACAGGTACTTGCGGTTGGCACAGGCAGAGTGGTCCAATAACAGTCCAGGTACAAGCCAGGCAAGGCTCAGAATAGTGAGGGACAAATCTCTAATCAAAGGGCAGGCAGAGTTCAGAGAATAGTCAATATCCGTTTCGAGGTCGTCAGTGAGGGAATCTAAATTAGCAGATCAGGGCAGACAAACAGGGAGCTTGGAGCATGTGTAACAAACGCAATATCACAAGCATGAGACTGCAGACTTGGCTGGCTTAAAGCGGAGTTCCGCCTGCCCCTCAAAATATTAAAAGTCAGCAACTACACATACTGCAGCTGCTAAATTTTTATATTAGGACACTTACCTGTCCTGGAGTCCAGTGATGTTGGCACTGCCGTTGATGTTTCCATCGGCTGTCGGGTGCTGCCACCGCCACCGCCGGTAAGGGAACCCAGCTGTGGAGTCTTGAGGCTTCACGGCCGGGTCCCTGCTGCACATGCACGAAGTACACTGCACTCTCCTATTGACCCAACAACTGAGGGAGGAGGAGGGGGCCGGACTTCTGACGTACCTCACCACAGCGAGGGCCGAAGGAAGTGGAGACAGGGTACCTGTCAAAAACAGGTGCCCGCTCCCCCCAGAAAGGTGCCTATTGTGGCACCAGAGGGGGGGGGGAGACGGATAAGTGGAAGTTCCACTTTTGGGTGGAACTCTTTTGACTCTACCGCAGCGTATGTCAAGCTTTTTTTCAATTGCAGTACCTTTTAAAATTATGCAAAATCTCAAAGCCCCCCCAGTGTAAAATGCAAAGAATGTAAATATTACTTATCAATGGGGAACCTGAACCCAGGATGATGCATGCAATTGCCTTGGTGAAATTAACTTTACATCACAGGTCTCCCCTTCAAATCACAGGTCCCCCCTTCACATCACAGGTCCCCATTCACATTAGAGTCCCCCTTCACATCACAGGTCCCCCCTTCACATCACAGGTCCCCCCCTCACATTAGAGCCCCCCTTCACATCACAGGTCCCCCTTCACATCACAGGTCCCCCTTCACATTAGAGTCCCCCTTCACATCACAGGGCCCCCTTCACATAACAGGTCCCCCCCTCATATTAGAGTCCCCCTTCACGTCACAGGCCCCCCCTTCACATCACAGGTCCCCCCTTTAAATTAGAGTCCCCCTTCACATCACAGGTCCCCCCTTCACATCACAGGTCCCCCTTCACATTAGAGTCCCCCCTTCACATCACAGGTCCCCCCTTACATTAGAGTCCCCTCTTCATGTCAGAGTCTTCCCACCACAGCAATGTCTCCCCTATACATTAGAGTCCCCCATCACAGAGTCAGAGTCCCCTCTATACATCCAAAGCCCCCTATTACATCAATGTTTCCTCTATCCTCTATACATGAGTGTCAAGCATCTGTGGTTGTGAGCACTTGTGGTTTGCCGACTCTGGGTTCCCCCTGGCACGGAGTCTAAGCCCCAGCATGCTTCTTCTTGGTATGGATGGCCTTGCAGCAAGCTGGGACCAGGTCACAGCCCCCAGATACGCCCAGCCAACGGTGTGGAGACCAATCACATGTTCAAAGTACAATACCAGGAGCCAAACGGAAACTAGGAGACAAGCCGAGGTCAGGACGGGCAACAGTCACAGGCAGTAGACGAAGCCGGGATCGGTACATGGGTAGTGTGACACAGGATTCATAAGTAGTGGCAAACAGAAGCTCAGAGGACTGTGAATGTGAAGTTGCTCAGGCAAGAAGCACTGCACTGAGCACGTGTATATAAAAGGAAGCAAAAACAGGGAGGTGACCCAGGCAGTAAAAGGGGGGAAAAGGATATAAATCCACAGTAGCGCAGGCGACACCCATAGGTGAACAGAGAATCCAGTAGTACATGTGAATGAAATCACAGATCTAGCAGAACCATTGCAGCAAAGAGGTAAGAAATGCACAAACAGAAATCTGCAGTCTAGCCCCCATCACATCAGAATCCCCCATCAACACAGATTTTCTCCCTGGATCACAGAGTCTTCCTTTCCATCTCAGACCCAAGGCAAATTTGTGCTTGTGGCACCCTGGAGAATTTCAAATGGCACCCCAGGCACCCTTTCCAAACCTTGCTTTGAAGCTGCGATTGCGGTAGGATTAACATCTCACAGTGCTTTATGTATAGAAGAAGCTCTTGGTTTTACAGCTCAGCCACAGATATAGCAAAGACACTTCCCAGCCAGTGTTACTAGTACAGTGACAGTCCATATTTTTAGCACTGATCACTGTATTAGTGTCACTGGTTCCCACAAGGTGTCAGTTAGTGTCAGACTGCTTGCCACAATATCACAGTCCTGCTATAAGCCGCCATAACTAGTATAACAAAAAAAAACAAATTCCAGTATATATACCATAATTTGTAGATGCTCTAACATTTGCGTAAACCAAATACACTTACTGGTATTTTATTTACCAAAAATATGTAGCAAAATACACATTGGCCTAAATTTATGAAGAATGTGATTTTTACATTTTTCTATTGGATATGTTTTATAGCAGAATGTAAAAAAAAAAATATTTTTTTTCAACGTTTTAATTTTGTTTTTGTTTCTTGTTTTTGTTTCTTGTGCAAACAATAAAAAGCCCAGTGGTGATCAAATACCATCAAAAGAAAGATCTGTTTGTGGGAAAAAAAAATATATTTCATTTGTGTACAGTGTTGAATGACCGAGCAATTGTCAGTTAAAGTGAACCAGATAAAGATACAGCTTCAAATGCATAATTGCCTGAAGTCCTGTTCAATGAGGAATTTGTGGACCAGCTATAACAGAATAGAATTTCTTTTTAGAATAACCTTACTACATACATTATTGGCAAAGCTCATATGCTAGGAAAGGGTAGTTAGTGTGTATGTGTCTGGGTATGCATGTTTGTGGCACTCTGTCCTGTATCGTTCACCTATAACTACAAGCAGTATGTATATGCAGCCTTTTGTTCAGTAAAAGCACATTATTATACTATAGTCCCAAACCCCTAACCCTAACCCTAATCCCAGTCTCTATAGTCCTAAACCCCTAACCCTAATCCCAGTCCCTATAGTCCAAAACCCCTAACCCTAACCCTAATCCCAGTCCCTATAGTCCCAAACCCCTAACCCTAATCATGCTCCCTATAGTCTAAAACCCAATACCCTTAACCCTAATCCCATCCATATAGTCCCAAATCCTTAAGCCTAACCCCACTCAAGTAATCCCAAATCCCCTACCCCAACCCTAATCCCGGGCCCTATAGTCCGAAACTTCTAACCCTAATCTTAGTCTCTATAATCCCAAACCCATAACCCCGGTCCCTATAGTCCCAAACCTGCTACCCTTAACCCTAATCCCGGTCCATATAGTCCCAAACTCGCTACCCTTAACCCTAATCCTTGTCCTTATAGTTCCAAACCCCTAACCCCAGTCCCTATAGTCCCAAAACCCTAACTCTAATCCCAGTCCCTATAGTCCCAAACCCCTAACCCTAATCCCACTCCCAGTAGTCCCAAAACCCTAACCCTAACCCTAATCCAGTCCCTATAGTCCCAAACCCCAAACCTCAACCCTAATCCCGATCACTATAGTTCCAAATCCTAACCCTAGTCCAATCCCTATAGTCCTAAGCCCTTAACCCTAACCCTAATCCCACTCCCAGTAGTCCCAATCCTAACCCTTATCCTGGTCCCTATAGTCCCCAAAACCCTAACCCTAGTCCATATAGTCCCCAAACCCCTAAGCCTGGTCCCTATAGTCCCAAACCCACTACCCTTAACCCTAATCCTGGGCCCTATAGTCCCAAACCCCTAACCCTAACCCCGGCCCCTATAGTCCCAAACCTGCTACCCTTAACCCTAATCCTGGTCCCTATAGTCCCAAACCTCTAACCCTAATCCTACTCCCTGTAGTCCCAAACCCCTAACCCTAATCCCTAATCCCTCTTAGTAGTCCATAACCCCCATCCCTAACCCTAATCCAGATCCCTATAGTTCCAAATCCCTAATCCCAGTTCTTATAGTCCCAAACCCCTAACCCTAATCCCGGACCCTATAGTCCCAAGCCCTAACCCTAATCCCGGTCCCTATAATTCGAAACCTGCTACTCTTAACCCTAATCCCGGTCCCTATAGTTCCAAACCCCTAACTCTAATACTGGTCCCCATAGTCTCAAACCCGCTACCCTTAACCCTAATCCTGCTCCCTATAGTCCCTAACCCTATCCCATCCCTACAGTCCCAAACCATTAACCCTAACCCCTTTCCCAGTAGTCCCAAACCCCTAACCTTAACCCTAAACCCGGTCCCTATAGTTCCAAACCCTTAACCCTAACCCTAATACCACTCCTAGTAGTCCCTAACCCCCAACTCTAACCCTAATCCTGATCCCTATACTCCCAAACCCCTAACCCTAATCCCAGTCTCTATAGTCTCAAACCCCTAACCCTAACCCCTATAGTCCCAAACCTCTAACCCTAACCCCTATAGTCCCAAACCTCTAACCCTAACCCTAATCCCAGTCCCTATAGTCCCAAACCCCTAACCCTAACCCTAATCATGGTCCCTATAGTCCAAAACCTGATATCCTTAACCCTAATCTCATCCCTTTAGTCCCAAACCCTTAACCCTAATACCGCTCCGAGTAATCCCAAACCCCCAACCCTAACCCTAATCCCAGGCCCTATAGTCTCAAACCCCTAAACCTAATCTTAGTCCCAATAGTCTCTAACCCTTAACCCTAACCCCGGTCCCTATAGTCCTAAACCTGCTACCCTTAACCCTAATCCCAGTCCCTATAGTAACAAACCTCTAACCCTAATCCCAGTCCCTATAGTCCCAAACCCGCTCCCCTGAACCTTAATCCTTGTCCTTATAGTCCCAAACCCCTAAACCCCTAATTCCCACTTGTACCACCCCAACCCTAATCCCACTCACAGTAGTCCCAAACCCCTAACCCTAATCCCAGTCCCTTTAGTCCCAAACCCTTAACCCTAACCATAATCCTGGTCACTATAGTTCAAAACCCTAACCCTAATCTCACTCCCAGTAATCCCAAACCCCTATCCCTAATCCCACTCACTGTAGTCCCAAACCCCTAACCCAAATCCCACTATTGGCAGTCCATAACCCCCATCCCTAACCCTAATCCCAGTCCCTATAGTCCCAAATGCCTAACCCTAATCCCAGTCCCTATATTCCTAAACCCCTAACCCTAATACCACTCCCAGTAGTCCCTAACCCCCAACTCTAACCCTAATCTCGGACCCTATAGTCCCAAACCCCTAGCCCTAATCCCAGTCTCTATAGTCCCAAACCCCCAACCCTAATCCCACTCCCAGTAGTCCCAAACCCTTAACCCTAACCCTAATCCCAGTCCCTATAGTCCCAAACCCCAAACCTCAACCCTAATCCCGATCACTATAGTTCCAAATCCTAACCCTAATCCCATCCCTATAGTCCCAAACCCTTAACCCTAACCCCACTCCCAGTAGTCCCAACCCTAACCCTTATCCCGGTCCCTATAGTCCCCAAACCCCTAACCCTAGTCCTAGTCCATTTAGTCCCCAAACCCCTAACCCTAACCCTGGTCCCTTTAGTCCCTAACCCACTACCCTTAACCCTAATACTGGTCCCTATAGTCCCAAAACCCTAACCATAACCCTAATCCCAGTCCCTATAGTCCCAAACCCCTAACCCCAATCCTTATAGTCCAAAACCTGCTACCCTTAACCCTAATCCTGGACCCTATAGTTCCAAACCCCAGTTGCTAACCCTAACCCCAGTAAGTATAGTCCCAAACCCCTAACCCTAATGCTAATCCCACTACCAGTAGTCCCAAACCCCTAACCCCAGTCCCTATAGTCCCAAACCCCTAACCCTAACCCTAATCCCATTCACTATAGTCCCAAAACCATAAATCTAATCCCACTCCCAGTAGTCCCAAACACCTGACTCTTATCCCTCTCCCATTAGTCCCAAACCCCTTACCCTAACCCTAAACTGACTCCCAGTAGTCCCAAACACCTAACCCTTATCCCACTGCCAATAGTCCCAAGCCCACAACCCTAACCCTAATCCCGGTCCCTATAGTTCCAAACCCCTAACCCTTACCCTAATCCTGGTCCCTATACTCCCAAACCAAAAACCTTAATCCCAGTCTCTATAGACCCAAACCCTAATCCCACTTCCAGTAGTCCAAAACACCTACCCCTAATCCCAGTCCCTATAGTCCCAAATCCCTAACCCTAATCCTGGTCACTATAGTTCCAAACCCCAAACCCTAATCCCACTCCCAGTAGTCCCAAACCCCTAACCCTAACCCTAATCCCACTCCCAGTAGCCCCAAACCCCTAACCCTAATCCCACTCTTAGTAGTCCATAAACCCCAACTCTTACCCTAATCCCGGTACCTATAGTCCCAAACCCTAACCCTCACCCCGGTCCCTATAGTCCCAAACCACTAACCATTACCCTTATCAAAGTCCCTATAGTCCAAAACCCCTAACCCTTATCCCAGTCCCTATAGTACCAAACCCTTAACCCTAACCCTAATATCGGTACCTATAGCCCCAAACCTGCAACCCTAAGCCTAATCCAATTTCCAGAAGTCCCAAACCCCTTACCCTAATCCCACTCCCAGTAGTCCCAAACCCCTAAACCTAACCCAAATCCTGGTCCCTATAGTCCCAAACCCCTAACCCTTATCCCAGTCCCTATAGTCCAAAACCCCTAACCTTCATCCCAGTCCCTGTAGTCCCAAACCCCTAACCCAAATCCCAGTCCCTATAGTCCAAGACCCCTAACTCTACCCCTAATTCCAGTCCCTATAGTCCCAAACCCACTACCCTAACCCTAATCCCGGTCCCTATAGTTCCAAACCCCTAACCCTAATCCTGGTCATAATAGTCCCAAACTCGCTACCATTAACCCTAATCCCATCCCTATAGAACCAAACCCTTAACCCTAAACCTAATCCCACTCCCAGTATTCCCTTACCCCCAACTCTAACCCTAATCCTGGTCCCTATAGTCCCAAACCCCTAACCCTCATCCCAGTCCCTGTAGGCCCAAACCCCTAACCCAAATCCCAGTCCCTATAATCCAAGACCCCTACCCCTAATTCCAGTCCCTATAGTCCCAAACCCACTACCCTAACTCCAGTCCCTATAGTTCCAAACCCCTAACCCTAATCCTGGTCATAATAGTCCCAAACCCGCTACCATTAACCCTAATCAAATCCCTATAGAACCAAACCCTTAACCCTAACCCTAATCCCAGTATTCCCTAACCCCCAACTCTAACCCTAATCCTGGTCCCTATAATCCCAAACCCCCAACCCTAATCCCAGTCTCTATAGTCCCAAACCCCTAACCCTAACCCTATTCCCAGTCCCTATAGTCCCAAACCCCTAACCCTAATCCCAGTCCCTATATTCCCAAACCCCTAACCCTATCCCTAATCACGGTCCCTATATTCCAAAACCTGATACCCTTAATGCTAATCCCATCCCTATCGTCCCAAACCCTTAACCCTAACTCCACTCAAAGTAATCCATCACCCCCAACCCTAACCCTAATCTCAGGCCCTATAGTCCCAAACCCTTAACCCC
This sequence comes from Lithobates clamitans, assembly GCA_037952925.1. Taxonomy (NCBI): domain Eukaryota; kingdom Metazoa; phylum Chordata; class Amphibia; order Anura; family Ranidae; genus Lithobates; species Lithobates clamitans. The sequence continues at coordinate 2,952,364 of JBBGZY010001392.1, read as the reverse complement.
GGTCCCTATAGTCCCAAACCTGCTACCCTTAACCCTAATCCCGGTCCATATAGTCCCAGACTCCTAACTTTTATCCCAGTCCCTATAGTACCAAACCCTTAACCCTAACCCTAATATCGGTACCTATAGCCCCAAACCCGCAACCCTAACCCTAATCCAATTTCCAGAAGTCCCAAACCCCTTACCCTAATCCCACTCCCAGTAGTCCCAAACCCCTAAACCTAACCCAAATCCTGGTCCCTATAGTCCCAAACCCCTAACCCTTATCCCAGTCCCTATAGTCCCAAACCCCTAACCTTCATCCCAGTCCCTGTAGTCCCAAACCCCTAACCCAAATCCCAGTCCCTATAGTCCAAGACCCCTAACTCTACCCCTAATTCCAGTCCCTATAGTCCCAAACCCACTACCCTAACCCTAATCCCGGTCCCTATAGTTCCAAACCCCTAACCCTAATCCTGGTCATAATAGTCCCAAACCCGCTACCATTAACCCTAATCCCATCCCTAAAGAACCAAACCCTTAACCCTAACCCTAATCCCACTCCCAGTATTCCCTTACCCCCAACTCTAACCCTAATCCTGGTCCCTATAGTCCCAAACCCCTAACCCAAATCCCAGTCCCTATAATCCAAGACCCCTACCCCTACCCCTAATTCCAGTCCCTATAGTCCCAAACCCACTACCGTAACCCCAGTCCCTATAGTTCCAAACCCCTAACCCTAATCCTGGTCATAATAGTCCCAAACCCGCTACCATTAACCCTAATCAAATCCCTATAGAACCAAACCCTTAACCCTAACCCTAATTCCAGTATTCCCTAACCCCAACTCTAACCCTAATCCTGGTCCCTATAATCCCAAACCCCCAACCCTAATCCCAGTCTCTATAGTCCCAAACCCCTAACCCTAACCCTATTCCCAGTCCCTATAGTCCCAAAACCCTAACCCTAATCCCAGTCCCTATATTCCCAAACCCCTAACCCTATCCCTAATCACGGTCCCTATATTCCAAAACCTGATACCCTTAATGCTAATCCCATCCCTATCGTCCCAACCCCTTAACCCTAATACCACTCAAAGTAATCCATCACCCCCAACCCTAACCCTAATCTCAGGCCCTATAGTCCCAAACCCCTAACCCCGGTCCCTATAGTCCCAAACCTGCTACCCTTAACCCTAATCCCGGTCCATATAGTCCCAGACTCCTAACTTTAATCCCGGTCCCTATAGTCCCAAACCCCTAACCCTAATCCCACTCCCTGTAGTCCCAAACCCCTAACCATAATCCCACTCTTAGTAGTCCATAACCCCCATCCCTAACCCTAATCCAGATCCCTATAGTTCCAAACCCCTAACCCTAATCCCAGTTCTTATAGTCCCAAACCCCTAACCCTAATCCTGGTCTCTATAGTCCCAAACCCTAACCCTAATCCCGGTCCCTATAATACAAAACCCGCTACCCTTAACCCTAATCCCGGTCCCTATAGTTCTAAACCCCTAACCCTAATCCTGGTCCCCATAGTCTCAAACCCGCTACCCTTAACCCTAATCCCATCTCTATAGTCCCAAACCATTAACCCCAACCTTAATCCCTCTCCCAGTAGTCCCAAAGCCCCAACCTTAACCCTAATCCTGCTCCCTTTAGTCCCAAACCCCTAACCCTATCCCATCCGTATAGTCCCTAACCATTAACCCTAACCCTAATCCCTCTCCCAGTAGTCCCAAACCCCCAACCTTTTTTTTTTACCACATCAGTGAACACCACTAGAGGGCAGAATCAGATAAACGTTCAGTAACTGTCGCCTTCACCAATTCACATCATTGTGGTATATGTTTTTCCTCTTCTAGTTTTATACTTCTTCTTAACCAATTTTAGTACAAAACACACATACCAATACAGACAATTTTACATACATTATTTAAATTATTAACTGGTAAGCACCGCCGTGGCTAAATATAAATCCCAATTACATTCATTTTTCACCTTTTTTTCCCCTCAGTTCCCCAACCCTCCCTACCCCTATACTGCGTCTACCCACCCCCCTCCCACCCTTAACCCACCCAAAATTACCCTCCTCCCCCAAATAATAGAAGTGACCGGGAGTATTTTCAATCTAACTAGTATTTTCCCTGATCTATTTCCACCCACCCCCATTCCTCTATGTTCCCTCGTTCACATCTGTATGGTTTATCGTCTAATTTCCTCCAACTTTCAAGGGGAAACACCCAACCAGTCTAACCATGGGCTCCATATCTTTACGAATTTACTATAGCTTCCCCTTCAAATATATGTTGTTTTTTCTATCCATACCAACTTGTTCACCACTTCAATCCAGTCTTCCGGAGTTGGAGGTATAGCAGAAAGCCAGGACTGGGCTATCAACTTCCTTGCCTGGTAGAGGCACCTCCGCACGGCAATATTGATACTAGTACACTCTATATTCTCGCTTATCAGGCCAAGAATACATACCCTGGCCTCCAAAGTTAATTTGATTTTCCACCTAATTTCTATGGTCTTTATTATCTCTCTCCATTACCTTGCTAGTTTTGGGCATCTCCACATCATATGAATAAGATCTCCTGTGTCCAGGCACCTAGGGCATTTATCATCTAGCCTATTACCAAATTTATGTAGTCTTTTTGGGGTATAATAGGCTCTATGTAGCAGGAGGAGGTGCGAGGCCTGCTGTGATAGAGAGACAGACACCAACGGGCAACACTCCAAAATCTTCTTCCACTGGTGATCCGCAATCTCCCCCACGTCTGCCTCCCATCTTGCTATGACTCCCATAGACGACTGTGGGGCAAGTAGCTTTTCAACCAGTTGCCCATATGCCTTTGCTATCAGACCCTTGGTGCTGTTTGTTCTAACAATACTTTCAAGGAGAGAAACCTTGCACCACATGGGCGGGCAATTCTTGAATTGGCTATCCAAGGCATGCTTAACCTGTAGGTAGTAATAGAATGTTTTTTTTGGGATTCCATATTCAGTCCTAAGCTCAGTAAAAGATTTTAGCTTTGTATTATCTCCATATAACTGAGCTAGCCTACTAATTCCATAAAGTTCCCAAATCCTATTTTTTTCCAAGGTCATCAGCTCATGCAAAAATGTATTTTGCCATATTGGTGAGAATTCAGTGAACCCTCTATAATCCATAATCCGTTTAGTCGACTGCCAAAGTTTGTTTACTAATCTACTTGTTGGAGGCCCGTCCTGCAGTGACCCGTCCTCCAATGCCTCTATCAGAGACTTGTGCGAGCTATTCTGTAGCATAATTTCCCTGCTAGTATCTCTCCAAACCTGGGTCTCACATCCCCCTATATGCTGCAACTGGGCAGCCAGGAAGTAATGATATGGTTGGGGCACTGCCAGTCCCCCCTCCCTGGTAGGATGCTGTAATGTCTGCAAGCTGATCCTTGCCTGCCCTTTCCTCCAGATTAGTTCTCTAAACAAGGTATTTATTTTTAAAAAACATTTCTTCCCAATCCAGACTGGGGAGTTATGGAGTACGTACAAAAGTTGTGGCAACCATATCATCTTGACTAGGTTGGTTCTACCTGCCATAGATAAGGGGAGTTTTCCCCATATGTCACTTTTTCTTTTAAATGTTTCTAGCAGAGGGGCTAGGTTATCTTCGATGTATTTGTAGGGATCACCAGATACCATTATTCCCAAATACCTAATTTTCTCTGTCACCTTTAGCCGAGGCATACAACCAATCGGGGCCTTAACAGTTGAATCTATTGGTATTAGCGTGGACTTGCCACAATTCACTACAAGTCCCGATAAGTTCCCAAACCTTTCCACCAGCTGAATCGCTTTTTCTAGTGATGACCCTGTGTCGCCCAAGAATAATAGCACGTCATCTGCAAATAGCACTATCTTATCTTCCCCGTTACTTCTCTTAAATCACTGCACTCCGGTCGCTGTTCTAACTACTTCCGCTAGCGGCTCCATAGCCAGGGCAAACAACAGGTGTGACAATGGGCACCCCTGTCTTGTCCCTCTCTCAAGAGGCATCCATTCAGAAAATTCGTTGTTTATCTTTAATCTAGCTCTTGGGTGGGAGTATAGAATTTTCACCCATCTTATAAACATGGGGCCGAACCCAAATCTCTCCAGTACCCACCAAAGGTAGTCCCATTCCATACTGTCGAACACCTTGGCAATATCCAAGGATAATATCGCCCTAGAGGCGTTTCCCCCTGCCAGAGATTGAAGACACAGGTACGTCCGTCTAATGTTTACGCTAACAGACCTATTAGGAATAAATCCCGACTGGTCCGGATGCACCAAGCCCGAGATACATTTATTTAGCCTAGTTGCCATTATTTTTGCCAGAATTTTGATGTCAGAGAAGAGCAGTGAAATTGGCCTGTATGAAGATACGTCAAGGTGGTCTTTCCCATCTTTCGGTATCAATATTATATTGGCCTCTAACATCGAGGAGGGCAGCCTTCCTTCTATAATTGCCCAATTCAATGTTTTCAAGAGAAATGGGAGCAGTACCGCCCCAAAGTGTTTATAGACTTCCAAAGGCAATCCATCAGGGCCTGGAGATTTTTGATTAGGCATATCTGCTACTGCTTGCTTTAATTCGTCAAGGGTGATAGGGGATTCCAGACCAGCCCTATCTGTATCGGGGAGAGTCGGCAGATGAGCATTCTCCAGGAAGCTTTCCGCTACCTTTTGTTCTAGCCTACCCTGTGACTTATATAAATCCTTATAATAATTAAAAAATGCTTCCTTAACTTTCTGAGGATCAAATTAATTTTCTCCATTAGGAGTCCTAATCATAGGCAATGATGAGGAGGAAGAGTTGGTGTTGACCAACAGTGCCAACGTTCGACCCACTCTTTCCCCGTCTCCAAAGCACTTCTGCTTCTGGAACAGTCTCTTATTCTCAGCCTTTCTAATTGTGTCCATCCTGTACTCCTGTTGCTTTTTTAAACATAGTGCCTGATTTTCTGGGTTTGGGTCCTCAACATACTGCCTCTACATTTTTGATACCTCTTCTCTAATCTGCTCGCTCTTCGAGTTTGATTGTTTCTTGGCCCACGGTACCTGCTGTATAAGCACCCCCCAAACCCCCAACCTTAACCCTAAACCTGGTCCCTATAGTCCCAAACCCTTAACACTAACCCTAATACCACTCCCAGTAGTCCCTAACCCCCCAACTCTAACCCTAATCCTGGTCCCTATACTCCCAAACCCCTAACCCTAATCCCAGTCTCTATAGTCTCAAACCCCTAACCCCTATAGTCCCAAACCTCTAACCCTAACCCCCATAGTCCCAAACCTCTAACCCTAACCCTAATCCCAGTCCCTATAGTCCCAAACCCCTAACCCTAATCATGGTCCCTATAGTCCAAAACCTGATGCCCTGAACCCAAATCTCACCCCTTTAGTCCCAAACCCTTAACCCTAATCCCACTCCGAGTAATCCCAACCCCCCAACCCTAACCCTAATCCCAGGCCCTATAGTCCCAAACCCCTAAATCTAATCTTAGTCCCAATAGTCTAAAACCCTTAACCCTAATCCCAGTCCCTATAGTCCTAAACCTGCTACCCTTAACCCTAATCCCGGTCCCTATAGTAACAAACCCCTAACCCTAATCCCAGTCCCTATAGTCCGAAACCCGCTACCCTTAACCCTAATCCTTGTCCTTATAGTTCCGAACCCCTAACCCCAGTCCCTAGAGTCCCAAAACCCTAACTCTAAATCCATTCCTACTTGTACCACCCCCTAACCCTAATCCCAGTCCCAGTAGTCCCAAACCCCAATCCCAGTCCCTTTAGTCCCAAACCCCTAACCCTAACCATAATCCCAGTCACTATAGTTCAAAACCCTAACCCTAATCTCACTCCCAGTAGTCCCAAACCCCTAACCCAAATCCCACTATTAGCAGTCCATAACCCTCATCCCTAACCCTAATCCCAGTCCCTATAGTCCCAAATCCCTAATCCCAGTCCCTAAATTCCCAAACCCCTAACCCCAATATCACTTCCAGTAGTCCCAAACCCCCAACTCTAACCCTAATCCCGGTCCCTATAGTCCCAAACCCCTAACCCTAACCTTAATCCCAGTCTCTATAGTCCCAAACCCCTAAGCCTCATCCCAGTCCCTATAGTCGCAAACCCCTAACCATAATCCCAGTCCCTATAGTCCAAAACCCCTAACCCTAATCCCAGTCCCTATAGTCCCAAACCCCTAACCCTAATCATGCTTCCTATAGTCCAAAACCTGATACACTTAACCCTAATCCCATCCATATAGTCCCAAACCCTTAACCCTAACCCCACTCCGATGTAGTCCCTAACCCCCAACTCTAACCCTAATCCCGGTCCCTATAGTCCCAAACCCCTAACCCTAATCCCAGTCTCTATAGTCCCAAACCCCTAACCCTATCCCTCATCCCAGTCCTTATAGTCGCAAACCACTAACCATAATCCCAGTCCCTATAGTCCAAAACCCCTAACCCTAACCCTAATCCCAGTCCCTATAGTCCCAAACCCCTAACCCTAATCATGCTCCCTATAGCCCAAAACCCGATACCCTTAACCCTAATCCCATCCCTATAGTCTCAAACCCTTAACCCCAGCTCAACTCCAAATAATCCCAAACCCCCTACCCCAAACCTAATCCCGGGCCCTATAGTCCAAAACTCTTAACCCTAATCCTGGTCCATATAGTCCCAAACCCGCTACCCTTAACCCTAATTCTTGACCTTATAGTCCCAAAACCCTATCCCCAGTATCTATAGTCCCAAAACCCTAACTCTAATCCCAGTCCCTATAGTCCCAAACCCCTAATCCCACTCCCAGTTATCCCAAACCCTAATCCCAGTCCCTATAGTCCCAAACCCCAAACATCAACCCTAATCCCGATCACTATAGTTCCAAACCCTAACCCTCATCCCATCCCTATAGTCCCAAACCCTTAACCCTAACCCTATTCCCACTCCCAGTAGTCCCAACCCTAACCCTTATTCCAGTCCCTATAGTCCCCAAACCCCTAACCCTAGTCCCAGTCCATATAGTCCCCAAACCCCTAACCCTAACCCTGGTCCCTATAGTCCCAAACCCACTACCCTTAACCCTAATACTGGTCCCTATAGTCCCAAACCCCTAACCATAAGCCTAATCCCAGTCCTTATAGTCCCAAACCCCTAACTCCAGGTCCCTATCATCCCAAACCTGCTACCCTTAACCCTAATCCTGGACCCTATAGTTCCAAACCACTAACCCTAACCCCAGTAAGTATAGTCCCAAACCCCTTACCCCAAATGCTAATCCCACTACCAGTAGTCCCAAACCCCTAACCCCATTCCCTATAGTCCCAGACCCCTAAACCTACCCCTAATTCCAGTCCCTATAGTCCCAAACCCACTACCCTAACCCTAATCCCAGTCCCTATAGTTCCCAACCCCTAACCCTAATCCTGGACATAAAAGTCCCAAACCCGCTACCATTAACCCTAATCCCATCCCTATAGAACCAAACCCTTAACCCTAACCCTAATCCCACTCTGAGTATTCCCTAACCCCCAACTCTATTCCTAATCCTGGTCCCTATAGTCCCAAACCCCCAACCCTTATCCTAGTCTCTATAGTCCCAAACCCTTAACCCTAATCCAAGTCCCTATAGTCCCAAACCCCTAACCCTCATCCCAGTCCCTGTAGTCCCAAACCCCTAACCCGAATCCCAGTCCCTATAGTCCCAAACCCCTAACCTTCATCCCGGTCACTATAGTTCCAAACCCCTAACCCTAATCCTGAACATAATAGTCCCAAACCCGCTACCATTAACCCTAATCCCATCCCTATAGAACCAAACCCTTAACCTTAACCCTAATCCCACTCCCAGTATTCCCTAACCCCCAACTCTATCCCTAATTCCAGTCCCTATAGTCCCAAACCCCTAACCCTTATCCCAGTCTCTATAGTCCCAAACCCCTAACACGAACCCTAATCCCAGTCCCTATAGTCCCAAACCCCTAACCCTCATCCCAGTCCCTGTAGTCCAAAACCCTTAACCCGAATCCCAGTCCCTATAGTCCCAGACCCCTAACCCTACCCCTAATTCCAGTCCCTATAGTCCCAAACCCACTACCCTAACCCTAATCCCAGTCCCTATAGTTCCAAACCCTTAACCCTAACCCTAATCCCACTCCCAGTATTCCCTAACTCCCAACTCTAACCCTAATCCTGGTCCCTATAGTCCTAAACCCCTAACCCTAATCCGAGTCTCTATAGTCCCAAACCCCTAACTTTAATCCCAGTCCGTATAGTACCAAACCCCTAACCCTAATCCCAGTCCCTATATTCCCAAACCCCTAACCCTATCCCTAATCACGGTCCCTATATTCCAAAACCCGATACTCTTAATGCTAATCCCCTATAGTCCCAAACCCTTAACCCTAACTCTATTCCAAGTAATCCATCACCCCAACCCTAACCCTAATCCCGGGCCCTATAGTCCCAAACCCCTAACCCTAATCCCGGTCCCTATAGTCCCAAACCTGCTAACCTTAACCCTAATCCCGGTCCGCATAGTCCCAGATTCCTAACATTAATCCCGGTCCCTATAGTCCCAAACCCCTAACCCTAATCCCACTCCCTGTAGTCCCAAACCCCTAACTATAATCCCACTCTTAGTAGTCCATAACCCCCATCCTTAACCCTAATCCAGATCCCTATAGTTCCAAACCCCTAACCCTAATCCCAGTTCTTATAGTCCCAAACCCATAACCCTAATCCTGGTCCCTATAGTCCCAAGCCCTAACCATAATCCCAGTCCCTATAATACAAAACCCGCTACCCTTAACCCTAATGGCATCTCTATAGTCCCAAACCATTAACCCTAACCTTAATCCCTCTCCCAGTAGTCCCAAAGCCCCAACCTTAACCATAATCCTGCTCCCTATAGTCCCAAACCCCTAACCCTATCCCATCCCTATAGTCCCAAACCATTAACCCTAACCCTAATCCCTCTCCCAGTAGTCCCAAACCCCCAACCTTAACCCTAAACCCAGTCCCTATAGTCCCAAACCCTTAACCCTAACCCTAATACCACTCCCAGTAGTCCCTAACCCCCAACTCTAACCCTAATCCTTTTCCCTATACTCCCAAACCCCTAACCCTAACCCCTATAGTCCCAAACCTCTAACCCTAACCCCTATAGTCCCAAACCTCTAGCCCTAACCCAAATCCCAGTCCCTATAGTCCCAAACCCCTAACCCTAACCCTAATCATGGTCCCTATAGTCCAAACCCGATACCCTTAACCCTAATCTCATCCCTTTAGTCCCAAACCCTTAACCCTAATCCCGCTCAGAGTAATCCCAAACCCCCAACCCTAACCCTAATCCCAGACCCTATAGTCCCAAACCCCTAAACCTAATCTTAGTACCAATAGTCAAAAACCCTTAACCCTAACCCCAGTCCATATAGTCTTAAACCTGCTACCCTTAACCCTAATCCCGGTCCCTGTAGTAACAAACCCCTAACCCTAATCCCAGTCCCTATAGTCCCAAACCCGCTACCCTTTACCCTAATCCATGTCCTTATAGTTCCAAACCCCTAACCCTAACCCCAGTCCCTATAGTCCCAAAACCCTAACTCTAAATCCATTCCTACTTGTACAACCCCCTAACCCTAATCCCACTCCTAGTAGTCCCAACCCCTAACCCTAATCCCAGTCCCTTTAGTCCCAAACCCCTAACCATAATCCCAGTCACTATAGTTCAAAACCATAATCCTAATCTCACTCCCAGTAGTCATAAACCCCTATCCTTAATCCCACTCCCTGTAGTCCCAAACCCCTAACCCAGATCGAACTATTAGCAGTCCATAACCCTCATCCCTAACCCTAATCCCGGTCCCTATAGTCCCAAATCCCTAATCCCAGTCCCTATATTCCCAAACCCCTAACCCTATCCCTAATCACGGTCCCTATATTCCAAAACCCGATACTCTTAATGCTAATCCCCTATAGTCCCAAACCCTTAACCCTAACTCTATTCCAAGTAATCCATCACCCCAACCCTAACCCTAATCCCAGGCCCTATAGTCCCAAACCCCTAACCCTAAACCCGGTCCCTATAGTCCCAAACCTGCTAACCTTAACCCTAATCCCGGTCTGCATAGTCCCAGATTCCTAACATTAATCCTGGTCCCTATAGTCCCAAACCCCTAACCCTAATCCCACTCCCTGTTGTCCCAAACCCCTAACTATAATCCCACTCTTAGTAGTCCATAACCCCCATCCTTAACCCTAATCCAGATCCCTATAGTTCCAAACCCCTAACCCTAATCCCAGTTCTTATAGTCCCAAACCCCTAACCCTAATCCTGGTCCCTATAGTCCCAAGCCCTAACCATAATCTCAGTCCCTATAATACAAAACCCGCTACCCTTAACCCTAATGGCATCTCTATAGTCCCAAACCATTAACCCTAACCTTAATCCCTCTCCCAGTAGTCCCAAAGCCCCAACCTTAACCCTAATCCTGCTCCCTATAGTCCCAAACCCCTAACCCTATCCCATCCCTATAGTCCCAAACCATTAACCCTAACCCTAATCCCTCTCCCAGTAGTCCCAAACCCCGAACCTTAACCCTAAACCCAGTCCCTATAGTCCCAAACCCTTAACCCTAACCCTAATACCACTCCCAGTAGTCCCTAACCCCCAACTCTAACCCTAATCCTTTTCCCTATACTCCCAAACCCCTAACCCTAACCCCTATAGTCCCAAACCTCTAACCCTAACCCCTATAGTCCCAAACCTCTAGCCCTAACCCAAATCCCAGTCCCTATGGTCCCAAACCCCTAACCCTAACCCTAATCATGGTCCCTATAGTCCAAAACCCCATACCCTTAACCCTAATCTCATCCCTTTAGTCCCAAACCCTTAACCCTAATCCCGCTCTGAGTAATCCCAAACCCCCAACCCTAACCCTAATCCCAGGCCCTATAGTCCCAAACCCCTAAACCTAATCTTAGTACCAATAATCAAAAACCCTTAACCCTAACCCCAGTCCATATAGTCTTAAACCTTAATCCCACTCCCTGTAGTCCCAAACCCCTAACCCAGATCGAACTATTAGCAGTCCATAACCCTCATCCTTAACCCTAATCCCGGTCCCTATAGTCCCAACTCCCTAATCCCAGTCCCTATATTCCCAAACCTTTAACTCTAATACCATTCCCAGTAGTCCCAAACCCCCAACTCTAACCCTAATCCCGGTCCCTATAGTTGCAAACCCCTAACCCTAATCCCAGTCCCTATAGTCCCAAACCCCTAACCCTAATCATGCTCCCTATAGTCCAAAACCCGATACCCTTAACCCTAATCCCATGCATATAGTCCCAAATTCTTAACCCTAACCCCACTCTGAGTAGTCCCTAACTCCCAACTTTAACCCTAATCCCGGTCCCTATAGTCCCAAACCCCTAACCCTAACCCTAATCCCAGTCTCTATAGTCCCAAACCCCCAACCCTATCCCTCATCCCAGTTCCTATAGTCACAAACCCCTAACCCTAATCATGCTCCCTATAGTCCAAAACCCGATACCCTTAACCCTAATCCCATGCATATAGTCCCAAATTCTTAACCCTAACCCCACTCTGAGTAGTCCCTAACTCCCAACTTTAACCCTAATCCCGGTCCCTATAGTCCAAAACCCCAAACCCTAACCCTAATCCTAAGCCTATAGAACCAAACCCTTATCCCTAACCCTAATCCCACTCCCAGTATTCCCTAACCCCCAACTCTAACCCTAATCCTGGTCCCTATAGTCCCAAACCCCTAACCCTAATCCCAGTCTCTATAGTCCCTAACCCCAAACCCTAAACCTAATCCCAGTCCCTATGGTCCCAACCCCCTAACCCTAATCCCAGTCGCCATAGTCCCAAACCCCTAACCCTATCCCTAATCACGTTCCCTATATTCCAAATCCCGATACCCTCAACGCTAATCCCATCCCTATAGTCCCAAACCCTTAACCCTAACTCCATTCCAAGTAATCCCAAACCCCCAACCCTAACCCTAACCCCGGGCCCTATAATCCCAAACCCCTAACCCTAATCCCAATTTCTATAGTCCCTAACACCAAACCCTAACCCTAATCCCAGTACCTATAGTCCCAAACCCTAAACCCAGTCCCTATAGTCCCCAATCCCTAACCCTATCCCTAATCATGTTCCCTATATTCCAAAACCCGATACCCTTAACGCTAATCCCATCCCTATATTCCCAAACCCTTAACCCTAACTCCATTCCAAGTAATCCCAAACCCCAAACCCTAACCCTAATCCCGGGCCCTATAGTCCCAAACCCCTAACCCCGGTCCCTATAGTCCCAAACCTGCTACCCTTAACCCTAATCCTGGTCCATATAGTCCCAGACCCCTAACCCTAATCCCAGTACCTATAGTCCCAAACCCCTAACCCTAATCCCACTCCCTGTAGTCCCAAACCCCTAACTCTAATCCCACTCTTAGTAGTCCATAACCCCCATCCCTAACCCTAATCCAGATCCCTATAGTTCCAAACCCCTAACCCTAATCCCAGTTCTTAGAGTCCCAAACCCCAAACCTTAATCCTGGTCCCTATAGTCCCAAAACCCTAACCCTAATCCCGGTCCATATAATTCAAAACCTGCTACCCTTAACCCTAATCCCTGTACCTACAGTTCCAAACCCCTAACCCTAATCCTGGTCACTATAGTTCAAAACCCTAACCCTAATCTTACTCCCAGTAATCCCAAACCCCTATCCCTAATCCCACTCCCTGTATTCCCATACCCCTAACCCAAATCCCACTATTAGCAGTCCATAACCCCCTTCCCTAACCCTAATCCCGGTCCCTATAGTCCCAAATCCCTAACCTTAATCCCAGTCCCTATATTCTCAAACCCCTAACCCTAATACCACTCCCAGTAGTCCCTAACCCCCAACTCCAACCCTAATCCTGGTCCCTATAGTCCCAAACCCCTAACCCTTACCCTAATCCCAGTCTCTATAGTCCCAAACCCCTAACCCTAATCCCACTCCCAGTAGTCCCAAACCCTTAAACCTAACCCTAATCCCAGTCCCTATAGTCCAAAACTCCAAACCTCAACCCTAGTCCCAATCACTATAGTTCCAAATCCTAACCCTAATCCCATCCCTATAGTCCCAACCCTAACCCTCATCCCAGTCTCTATAGTCCCCAAACCCATAACCCTAGTCCTAGTCCATATAGTCGCCAAACCCTTAACCCTAACCCTAATCCCACTCCCAGTAGTCCCAAACCCTTAAACCTAACCCTAATCCCAGTCCCTATAGTCCAAAACTCCAAACCTCAACCCTGGTCCCAATCACTATAGTTCCAAACCCTAACCCTAATCCCACTCCCAGTAGTCCCAACCCTAACCCTTATCCCAGTCCCTATAGTCCCCAAACCCATAACCCTAGTCCTAGTCCATATAGTCCCCAAACCCTTAACCCTAACCCTGGTCCCTAAAGTCCCAATCCCACTATCCTTAACCCTAGTACTGGTCCCCATAGTCCCAAACCCCTAACCATAACCCTAATCCCAGTCCCTATAGTCCCAAACCCCTAACCCCGGTCCCTATAGTCCTAAACCTGCTACCCTTAACCCTAATCCTTGACCCAATAGTTCCAAACCGCTAACCCTAACCCCCGTAAGTATAGTCCCAAAGCCCTAACCCTAATGCTAATCCCACTACCAGTAGTCCCAAACCCCTAACCCCAGTCCCTATAGTCCCAAACCCCTAACCCTAAAACCATTCACTATAGTCCCAAAACCATAACTCTAATCCCACTGCCAGTAGTCCCAAACACCTAACCCTTATCCCACTTCCATTAGTCCCAAACCTCTAACCCTTACCCCGGTCCCTAAAGTCCCAAACCTGCTGCCCTTAACACTAATCCCAGTCCATATAGTCCCAGACCCCTAACCCTAATCCCGGTCCTTATAGTCCCAAACCCCTAACCCTAATCCCACTCCCTGTAGTCCCAAACCCCTAACCCCTAATCCCACTCTTAGTAGTCCATAACCCCCATCCCTAACCCAGATCCCTATAGTTCCAAACCCCTGACCCAAATCCTAGTTCTTATAGTCCCAAAACCCTAATCCCAGTCCCTATAGTCCCAAGCCCTAACCCTAATCCTGGTCCCTATAATTCAAAACATGCTACACTTAACCCTAATCCCGGTCCCTATAGTTCCAAACCCCTAACCCTAACCCTGGTCTCCATAGTCTCAAACCCACTACCCTTAACCCTAATCCCATCTCTATAGTCCCAAACCATTAACCCTAACCCTAATCCCTCTCCCAGTAGTCCCAAAGCCCCAACCTTAACCCTAATCCTGCTCCCTATATTCCAAAACCCCTAACCCTAACCCTATCCCATCTCTATAGTCCCAAACCATTAACCCTAACCCTAATCCCTTTCCCAGTAGTCCCAAACCCCCAACCTTAACCCTAAACTCGGTCCCTATAGTCCCAAACCCTTAACCCTAACCCTAATACCACTCCCAGTAGTCGCTAACCCCCAACTCTAACCGTAATCCTGGTCCCTATACTCCCAAAACCCTAACCTTAATCCCTGTCTCTATAGTCTCAAACCCTTTAACCCTAACCCCTATAGTCCCAAATCCTAACCCTAACCGCTATAGTCCCAAACCTCTAACCCTAACCCTAATCTCAGACCCTAATCCCACTCCCAGTAGTCCTAAAACCTTAACCCTAACCCTAATCCCAGTCCCTATAGTCCCAAACCCCAAACCTAAACCCTAATCCCGATCACTATAGTTCAAAACCCTAACCCTAATTCCATCCCTATAGTCCCAAACCCTTAACCCTAACCCTAATCCCACTCCCAGTAGTCACAACCCTAACCCTTATCCCGGTCCCTATAGTCTCCAAACCCCTAACCCTAGTCCCAGTCCATATAGTCCCCAAACTCCTAACCCTGGTCCCTATAGTCCCAAACCCACTACCCTTAACCCTAATACTGGTCCATATAGTCCCAAACCCCTAACCATAACCCTAATCCCAGTCCCTATAGTCCCAAACCCCTAACCCCGGTCCCTATAGTCCCAAACCTGCTACCCTTAACCCTAATCCTGGACCCTATAGTTCCAAACCGCTAACCCTAACCCCAGTAAGTATAGTCCGAAACCCCTAACCCTAATGTTAATCCCACTACCAGTAGTCCCAAACCCCTAACCCTAACCCCAGTCCCGATAGTCCCAAACCCCTACCCCTACCCCTAATCCCAGTCACTATAGTCCCAAAACCATAACTCTAATCCCACTCCCAGTAGTCCCAAACACCTAACCCTTATCCCACTCCCATTAGTCCCAAACCCCAAACCCTAAACCGACTCCCAGAAGTCCCAAACACCTAACCCTTATCCCACTGCCAGTAGTCCCAAGCCCCCAACCCAAACTCTAATCCCAGTCCCTATAGTCCCAAACCCTTAACCCTTACCCTAATCCCAGTCCCTATAGTCCCAAACCCTAATCCCACTTCCAGTAGTCCAAAACACCTACCCCTAATCCCAGTCCCTATAGTCCCAAACCCCTAACCCCAATCCTGGTCACTATCGTTCCAAACCCCAGACCCTAATCCCACTCCCAGTAGTCCCAAACCCCTAACCCTAATCCCACTTCCAGTAGCCCCAAACCCCTAACCTTAATCCCACTCTTAGTAGTCCATAACCCCCAACTCTAACCCTAATCCTGGTACCTATAGTCCCAAACCCTAACCCTAACCCCAGTCCCTATAGTCCCAAACCACTAACCATTACCCATATCAAAGTCCCTATAGTCCAAAACCCCTAACCCTTATCCCAGTCCCTATAGTACCAAACCCTTTACCATAACCCTAATATCGGTACCTATAGCCCCAAACACCCAACCCTAACCCTAATGCAATTTCCAGTAGTCCCAAACCCCTAATCCCACTCCCAGTAGTCCCAAACCCCTAAACCTAAACCAAATCCTGGCCCCTTTAGTCGTGAACCCTAATTCCAGTCATTAAAGTCCCAAACCCACTACCCTAACCCTAATCCCAGTCTCTATAGTCCCAAACCCCTTACCCTAATCATGCTCCCTATAGTCCAAAACCTGATACCCTTAACCCTAATCCCATCCATATAGTCCCAAACCCTTAACCCCAGCCCCACTCCGAGTAATCCCAAACCCCCTACCCCAAACTTAATCCCGGGCCCTATAGTTCAAAATTCCTAACCTTAATCTTAGTTCCTATAGTCCCAAACCCATAACCCCGGTCCCTATAGTCCCAAACCTACTACCCTTTACCCTAATCCTTGTCCATATAGTCCCAAACCCGCTACCCTTAACCCTAATTCTTGTCCTTATAGTCCCAAACCCCTAACCCCGGTCCCTATAGTCCCAAAACCCTAACTCTAATTGCAGTCCCTATTGTCCCAAACCCTTAACTCTAATCCCAACCCCTGTTATCCCAAACCCCTAACCCTAACTCTAATCCCAGTCCCTATAGTCCCAAGCACCAAACCTCAACCCCAATCCTGATCACTATAGTTCCAAACCTTAACCCTCATCCCATCCCTATAGTCCCAAACCCTTAACCCTAACCCTAATCCCACTCCCAGTAGTCACAACCCTAATCCTTATCCCGGTCCCTATAGTCCCCAAACCCCTAACCCTAGTCCCAGTCCATATAGCCCCCAAACCCCTAACCCTGGTCCCTATAGTCCCAAACCCACTACCCTTAACCCTAATACTGGACCCTATAGTCCCAACCCCCTAACCATAACCCTAATCCCAGTCCTTATAGTCCCAAACCCCTAACTCCGGTCCCTATAGTCCCAAACCTGCGACCCTTAACCC
Organism: Lithobates clamitans; assembly: GCA_037952925.1. NCBI lineage: Eukaryota > Metazoa > Chordata > Amphibia > Anura > Ranidae > Lithobates > Lithobates clamitans. The sequence continues at coordinate 2,935,482 of JBBGZY010001392.1, read as the reverse complement.
TAATCCTGGACCCTATAGTTCCAAACTGCTAACCCTAACCCCAGTAAGTATAGTCCCAAACCCCTAACCCTAATGCTAATCCCACTACCAGTAGTCCCAAACCCCAGTCCCTATAGTCCCAGACCCCTAACCTTACCCCTATTTCCAGTCCCCATAGTCCCAAACCCACTACCCTAACCCTAATCCCGGTCCCTATAGTTGCCAACCCCTAACCCTAACCCTAATCCTTGTCATAATAGTCCCAAACCCGCTACCATTAACCCTAATCCCAAGCCTATAGAACCAAACCCTTAACCCTAACCCTAATCACACTCCCAGTATTCCCTAACCCCCAACTCTAACCTTAATCCTGGTCCCTATAGTCCCAAACCCCTAACCCTAATCCCAGTCTCTATAGTCCCTAATCCCAAACCCTAAACCTAATCCCAGTCCCTATAGTCCCAACCCCCTAACCCTAATCCCAGTCGCAATAGTCCCAAACCCCTAACCCTATCCCTAATTACATTCCCTATATTCCAAAACCCGATACCCTCAATGCTAATCCTATCCCTATAGTCCCAATCCCTTAACCCTAACTCCATTCCAAGTAATCCCAAACCCCCAACCCTAACCCTAACCCTGGGCCCTATAATCCCAAACAACTAACCCTAATCCCAATACTCTATAGTCCCTAACCCCAAACCCTAACCCTAATCCCAGTACCTATAGTCCCAAACCCCTAACCCTAAACCCAGTCCCTATAGTCCCAAACCCCTAACCCTATCCCTAATCATGTTCCCTATATTCCAAAACCCGATACCCTTAACGGTAATCCCATCCCTATAGTCCCAAACCCTTAACCCTAACTCCATTCCAAGTAATCCCAAACCCCAAACCCTAACCCTAATCCTGGGCCCTATAGTCCCAAACCCCTAACCCCGGTCCCTATAGTCCCAAACCTGCTACCCTTAACCCTAATCCTGGTCCATATAGTCCCAGACCCCTAACCCTAATCCCGGTACCTATAGTCCCAAACCCCTAACCCTAATCCAGATCCCTATAGTTCCAAACCCCTAAACCTAATCCCAGTTCTTAGAGTCCCAAACCCCAAACCTTAATCCCGGTCCCTATAGTCCCAAAACCCTAACCCTAATCCCAGTCCATATAATTCAAAACCCGCTACCCTTAACACTAATCCTCATCCCTACAGTTCCAAACCCCTAACCCTAACCCTAATCCTGGTCACTATAGTTCAAAATCCTAACCCTAATCTTACTCCCAGTAATCCCAAACCCCTATCCCTAATCCCACTCCCTGTAGTCCCAAATCCCTAACCCAAATCCCACTATTAGCAGTCCATAACCCCCTTCCCTAACCCTAATCCCGGTCCCTATAGTCCCAAATCCCTAACCTTAATCCCAGTCCCTATATTCCCAAACCCCTAACAATAATTCCACTCCCAGTAGTCCCTAACCTCCAACTCTAACCCTAAAACCGGTCCCTATAGTCCCAAACCCCTAACCCAAACCCTAATCCCAGTCTCTATAGTCCCAAACCCCTAACCCCAATCCCACTCCCAGTAGTCCCAAATCCTTAAACCTAACCCTAATCCCAGTCCCTATAGTCCAAAACCCCAAACCTCAACCCTAATCCCGATCACTATAGTTCCAAATCCTAACCCTAATCCCATCCCTATTGTCCCAAACCCTTAACCCTAACCCTAATCCCACTACCAGTAGTCCCAACCCTAACCCTCATCCCAGTCCCTATAGTCCCCAAACCCATAACCCTAGTCCTAGTCCACATAGTCCCCAAACCCCTAACCCTAACCCTGGTCCCTATAGTCCCAATCCCATTATCCTTAACCCTAATACTGGTCCCCATAGTCCCAAACCCCTAACCATAACCCTAATCCCAGTCCCTATAGTCCCAAACCCCTAACTCCGTTCCCTATAGTCCTAAACCTGCTACCCTTTACCCTAATCCTGGACCCAAAAGTTCCAAACCGCTAACCCTAACCCCAGTAAGTATAGTCCCAAAGCCCTAACCCTAATGCTAATCCCACTACCAGTAGTCCCAAACCCCTAACCCCAGTCCTTATAGTTCCAAACCCCTAACCCTAACCCAAGTCACTATAGTTCCAAAACCATAACTCTAATCCCACTCCCATTAGTCCCAAACACCTAACCCTTATCCCACTCCCATTAGTCCCAAACCTCTAACCCTTACCCCGGTCCCTAAAGTCCCAAACCTGCTACCCTTAACCCTAATACCGGTCCATATAGTCCCAGACCCCTAACCCTAATCCTGGTCCTTATAGTCCCAAATCCCTAACCCTAATCCCACTTCTTGTAGTCCCAAACCCCTAACCCCACTCTTAGTAGTCCATAACCCCCATCCCTAACCAAGATCCCTATAGTTCCAAACCCCTAACCCAAATCCTAGTTCTTATAGTCCCGAACCCCTAACCCTAATCCCAGTGCCTATAGTCCCAAGCCCTAACCCTAATCCCGGTCCCTTAAATTCAAAACCCGCTACCCTTAACCCTAATTCCAGTCCCTATAGTTCCAAACCCCTAACCCTAATCCCGGTCCCCATAGTCTCAAACTCGCTACCCTTAACCCTAATCCCATCTCTATAGTCCCAAACCATTAACCCAAACCCTAATCACTCTCCCAGTAGTCTGAAAGCCCCAACCTTAACTCTAATCCTGCTCCCTATAGTCCCAAACTTCTAACCCTAACCCTATCCCATCTCCATAGTCCCAAACCATTAACCCTAACCCTAATCAATCTCCCAGTAGTCCCAAACCCCCAACCTCAACCCTAAACTCGGTCCCTATAGTCCCAAACCCTTAACCCCAACCCTAATACCACTCCCAGTAGTCCCTAACCCCCAACTCTAACCCTAATCCTGGTCCCTATACTCCCAAAACCATAAGCCTAATCCCTGTCTCTATAGTCTAAAACCCTTTAACCCTAACCCCTATAGTCCCAAATCCTAACTCTAACCCCTATAGTCCCAAACCTCTAACCCTAACCCTAATCCCAGACCCTAATCCCTCTCCCAGTAGTCCTAAAACCTTAACCCCAACCCTAATCCCAGTCCCTATAGTCCCAAACCCCAAACCTAAACCCTAATCCCGATCACTATAGTTCCAAACCCTAACCCTAATTCCATCCCTATAGTCCCAAACCCTTAACCCTAACCCTAATCCCACTCCCAGTAGTCCCAACCCTAACCCTTATCCTGGTCCCTATAGTCCCCAAACCCCTAACCCTAGTCCCAGTCCATTTAGTCCCCAAACTCCTAACCCTTGTCCCTATAGTCCCAAACCCACTACCCTTAACCCTAATACTGGTCCCTATAGTCCCAAACCCCTAACCATAACTATAATCCCAGTCCCTTTAGTCCCAAACCCCTAACCCCGGTCCCTATAGCCCCAAACCTGCTACCCTTAACCCTAATTCTGGAACCTATAGTTCCAAAATGCTAACCCTAACCCCAGTAAGTATAGTCCCAAACCCCTAACCCTAATGCTAATCCCACTACCAGTAGTCCCAAACCCCTAACCCTAATCCCAGTCTCTATAGTCCCTAATCCCAAACCCTAAACCTAATCCCAGTCCCTATAGTCCCAACCCCCCAACCCTAATCCCAGTCGCAATAGTCCCAAACCCCTAACCCTATCCCTAATTACGTTCCCTATATTCCAAAACCCGATACCCTCAATGCTAATCCCATCCCTATAGTCCCAAACCCTTAACCCTAACTCCATTCCAAGTAATCCCAAACCCCCAACCCTAACCCTAACCCTGGGCCCTATAATCCCAAACCCCTAACCCTAATCCCAGTCTCTATAGTCCCTAACCCCAAACCCTAACCCTAATCCCAGTACCTATAGTCCCAAACCCCTAACCCTAAACCCAGGCCCTATAGTCCCAAACCCCTAACCCTATCCCTAATCATGTTCCCTATATTCCAAAACCCGATACCCTTAACGCTAATCCCATCCCTATAGTCCCAAACCCTTAACCCTAACTCCATTCCAAGTAATCCCAAACCCCAAACCCTAACCCTAATCCTGGGCCCTATAGTCCCAAACCCCTAACCTCGGTCCCTTTAGTCCCAAACCTGCTACCCTTAACCCTAATCCTGGTCCATATAGTCCCAGACCCCTAACCCTAATCCCGGTACCTATAGTCCCAAACCCCTAACCCTAATCCCACTCCCTGTAGTCCCAAACCCCTAACTCTAATCCCACTCTTAGTAGTCCATAACCCCATCCCTAACCCTAATCCAGATCCCTATAGTTCCAAACCCCTAAACCTAATCCCAGTTCTTGGAGTCCCAAACCCCAAACCTTAATCCCGGTCCCTATAGTCCCAAACCTCTAACCCTAACCCCAGTCCTGATAGTCCCAATCACCTAACACTAACCCTAATACCAGTCACTATAGTCCCAAAACCATAACTCTAAACATACTCCCAGTAGTCCCAAACACCTAACCCTTATCCCACTGCCAGTAGTCCCAAGTCCCCAACCCAAACACTAGTCCCAGTCCCTATAGTCCCAAACCCCTAACCCTTACCCTAATCCCAGTCCTTATACTTCTCAACCCAAAACCCTAATCCCAGTCCCTATATTCCCAAACCCTAATCCCACTTCCAGTAGTCCAAAACACCTACTCCTAATCCCAGTCCCTATAGTCCCAAACCCCTAACCCTAATCCTGGTCACTATCGTTCCAAACCCCAAACCCTAATCCCACTCCCAGTAGTCCCAAACCCCTAACCCTAATCCCACTCCCAGTAGCCCCAACCACCTAACCCTAATCCCTCTATTAGTAGTCCATAACCCCCAACTCTAACCCTAATCCCGGTACCTATAGTCCCAAACCCTAACCCCTGTCCCTATAGTCCCAAACCACTAACCATTACCTTAATCAAAGTCCCTATAGTCCAAAACCTCTAACCCTAATCCCAGTCCCTATAGTACCAAACCCTTAACCCTAACCTAATATCGGTACCTATAGCCCCAAGCACCCAACCCTAACCGTAATGCAATTTAAAGTAGTCCCAAACCCCTAATCCCACTCCCAGTAGTCCCAAACCCCTAACCTTAATCCCTCTTAGTAGTCCATAACCCCCATCCCTAACCCTAATCCAGATCCCTATAGCTCCAAACCCCTAACCCTAATCCCAGTTCTTATAGTCCCAAGCCCTAACCCTATTCCCGGTCCCTATAATTCAAAACCCGCTACCCTTAACCCTGATCCCGGTCCCTATAGTTCCAAACCCCTAACACTAATCCCAGTTCTTATAGTCCCAAACCCCTAACCCTAATCCCGGTCCCTATAGTCCCAAGCCCTAACCCTAATCCCGGTCCCTATAATTCAAAACCCGCTACCCTTAACCCTAATCCTGGTCCCTATAGTTCCAAACCCCTAACCCTAATCCTGGTCCCCATAGTGTCATACCTGCTACCCTTAACCCTAATCCCATTTCTATAGTCCCAAACCATTAACCCTAACCCTAATCCCTCTCCCAGTAGTCCCAAAGCCCCAACCTTAACCCTAATCCTGCTCCCTATAGTACCAAACCCTTAACCCTAACCCTATCCCATCTCTATAGTCCCAAACCATTAACTGTAACCCTAATTCCTCTCCCAGTAGTCCCAAACCCCCAACCTTAACCCTAAACTCGGTCCCTATAGTCCCAAACCCTTAACCCTAACCCTAATACCACTCCCAGTAGTCCCTAACCCCCAACTCTAACCCTAATCCTGGTCCCTATACTCCCAAACCCCTAACCCTAATCCTAATCTCTATAGTCTCAAACCCCTAACCCTAAACCCCTACAGTCCCAAACCTCTAACCCTAACCCCTATAGTCCCAAACCTATAAAACTAACCCTAATCCCAGTCCCTATAGTCCCAAACATGGTCCCTATAGTCCAAAACCCGATACCCTTAACCCTAATCTCATCCCTTTAGTCCCATACCCTTAACCCTAATCCCGCTCTGAGTAAACCCAAACTGCTAACCCTAATCCCAGGCCCTATAGTCCCAAATTTCTAAACCTAATCTCAGTCCCAATAGTCTCAAACCCTTAACCCTATAGTCCCAAAACCCTAACTCTAAATCCATTCCCACTTGTACCACCCCCTAACCCTAATCCCACTCCCAGAAGTCCCAAACCCCTAACCCAAATCCCACTATTAGCAGTCTATAACCCCCATCCCTTACCCTAATCCTGGTCCCTATAGTCCCAAATCCCTAACCCTAATCCCACTCCCTGTATTCCCAAACCCCTAACCCTAATCCCACTCTTAGTAGTCATAACCCCCATCCCTAACTCTAATCCAGATTTCTATAGTTCCAAACCCCTAACCCTAATCCCAGTTCTTATAGTCCCAAACCCCTAACCTTAATCCGGTCCCTATAGTCCCAAGCCCAAACCCTAATCCCGGTCCCTATAATTCAAAACCCTAACCCTAATCTCACTCCCAGTAGTCCCAAACCCCTATCCCTAATCGCACTCCCTGTAGTCCCAAACCCCTAACCCAAATCCCACTATAAGCAGTCTATAAACCCCATCCCTAACCCTAATCTCGGTCCCTATAGTCCCAAATCCCTATCCCTAATCCCAGTCCCTATATTCTCAAACCCCTAACCCTAATCGCACTCCCAGTGGTCCCTAACCCCCCACTCTAACCCTAATCCTGGTCTCTATAGTCCCAAACCCCTAACCTTAACCCTAATCCCAGTCTCCATAGTCCCAAACCCCTAACCCTAATCCCGGTCCCTATAATTCAAAACCCGCTACCCTTAACCCTAATCCCAGTCCCTATAGTTCCAAACCCCTAATCCTAACCCTTATCCTGGTCCCCATAGTCTCAAACCCACTACCCTTAACCCCAATCCCATCTCTATAGTCCCAAACCATTAACCCTAACCCTAATCCCTCTCCCAGTAGTCCCAAAGTCCCAACCTTAACTCTATTCCTGTTCCCTATAGTACCAAACCCTTAACCCTAACCCTATCCCATCCCTATAGTTCCAAACCATTAACCCTAACCCTAATCACTCTCCCAGTAGTCCCAACCCCCAACCTCAACCGTAAACCCAGTCCCTATAGTTCCAAACCCTTAAACCTAACCCTAATACCACTCCCAGTGGTCCCTAACCCCAAACTCTAACCCTAATCCTGGTCCCTATACTCCCAAACCCCTAACCCTAATCCCAGTCTCTATAGTCTCACCCCCCTAACCCCTATAGTCCCAAACCTCTAACCCTAACCCCTATAGTCCCAAACCTCTAACCCTAACCCTAATCCCAGTTCCTATAGTCCCAAACCCCTAATCCTAACCTTAATCATGGTCCCTATAGTCCAAAATCCGATACCCTTAACCCTAATCTCATCCCTTTAGTCCAAAACCCTTAACCTTAATTCTGCTCCGAGTAATCCCAAACCGCCAACCCTAACCCTAGTCCCAGGCCCTATAGTCCCAAACCTCTAAACCTAATCTTAGTCCCAATAGTCTCAAACCCTTAACCCTAACCCCGGTCCCTATATTCCTAAACCTGCTACCCTTTACCCTAATCCCAGTCCCTATATTAACAAACCCCTAACCCTAATCCCAGTCCCTATAGTCCCAAACCCGCTACCCTTAACCCTAATCCTTGTCCCTATAGTTCCAAACCCCTAACCCTAACCCCAGTCCCTATAGTCCCAAAACCCTAACTCTAAATCCATTCCCACTTGTACCACCCCCTAACCCTAATCCCACTCCCAGTATTTCCAAACCCCTAACAGTAATCTCACTCCCTGTAGTCCCAAACCCCTCACCCAAATCCCACTATTACCAGTCTATAACCCCCATCCCTAACCCTAATCCCGGTCCCTATAGTCCCAAATCCCTAACCCTAAAACCAGTCCCTATATTCCCAGACCCCTAACCCAAATACCACTCCCAGTAGTCCCTAACCCCCAACTATAACCCTAATCCCGGTCCCTATAGTCCCAAACCCCTAACCTTAATCCCAGTCTCTGTAGTCCCAAACCCCTAACCCTCATCCCAGTCCCTATAGTCGCAAACCCCTAACCCTAATCCAAGTCCCTATAGTCCAAAACCCCTAACCCTAACCCTAACCCCATCCATATAATCCCAAACCCTTAACCCTAACCCCACTCCGAGTAATCCCAAACCCCCTACCCCAACCCTAATCCCGGCCCTATAGTCCAAAACTCCTAACCCTAATCTTAGTCTCTATAATCCCAAACCCATAACCCCGGTCCCTTTAGTCCCAAACCTGCTACCCTTAACCCTAATCCCGGTCCATATAGTCCCAAACCCACTACCCTTAACCCTAATCCTTGTCCTTATAGTTCCAAACCCCAGTCCCTATAGTCCCAAAACCCTAACTCTAATCCCAGTCCCTATAGTCCCAAACCCCAAACCTCAACCCTAATCCCGATCACTATAGTTCCAAATCCTAACCATAATCCCATCCCTATAGTCCAAAACCCTTAACCCTAACCCTAATCCCACTCCCAGTAGTCCCAACCCTAACCCTTATCCTGGTCCCTATGGTAACCAAACCTCTAACCATAGTCACAGCCCATATAGTCCCCAAAACCCCTAATCACAACCCCTGGTTCCTAATCCCACTCCCTATAGTCCCAAACCCCTAACCCCGGTCCCTATAGTCCCAAACCTGCTACCCTTAACTCTAATCCTGGACCCTTTAGTTCCAAACCTCTAACCCTAACCCCAGTAAGTATAGTCCCAAACCCCTAACCCTAATACTAATCCCACTACCAGAAGTCCCAAACCCCTAACCCTAACCCCAGTCCCTATAGTCCCAAACCCCTAACCCTAATCCCAGTCTCTATAGTACCAAACCCTTAACCCTAACCTTATTATCGGTACCTATACCCTTAAACCCCCAACCCTAACCCCAATCCAATTTCCAGTAGTCCCAATCCCCTTACCCTAATCCCACTCCCAGTAGTTACAAACACCTAAACCTAACCCAAATCCCATTCCCTATAGTCCCAAACCCCTAACCCCAATCCCAGTCCCTATAGTCCCAAACCCCTAACCCTCATCACGGTCCCTATAGTTCCAAACCCCTAACCCTAATCCTGATCTTAATAGTCCCAAACCCGCTACCATTAACCCTAATCCCACTCCCAGTATTCCCTAACCCCCAACTCTAACCCTAATCCTGGTCCCTATAGTCCCAAACCCCTAACCCTAATCCCAGTCTCTATAGTAGCAAACCCCTAACCCTAATCCCAGTCCCTATAGTCCCAAACCCTTAACCCTAATCCCAGTCTCAATAGTCCCAAACCCCTAACCCTATCCCTAATCACGGTCACTATATTACAAAACCCGATACCCTTAATGCTAATCCCATCCCTATAGTCCCAAACCCTTAACCTTAACTCCACTCCCAGTAATCCCAAACCCCCAACCCAAACCCTAATCCAAGTCCCTATAGTTCCAAACCTGCAACCCTTAACCCTAATCCCAGTCAATATAGTCCCAGATACCTAACTTTAATCACGGTCCCTATAGTCCCAAACCCCTAACACTAATCCCACTCCCTGTAGTCCCAAAACCCTAACCCTAATCCAACTCCCAGTATTCCCTAACCCCCAACTCTAACCCTAATCCTGGTCCCTATAGTCCCAAACCCTTAACCCTAATCCCAGTCTCTATAGTCCTAAACTCCTAACCCTAACCTTAATCCCAATCCCTATAGTCCCAAACCCCTAACCCTAATCCCAGTCCCTATAGTCCCAAACCCCTAACCCTATCCCTAATCACGGTACCTATATTCCAAAATCCGATACCCTTAAGGCTACTCACATCCCTATAGTCCCAAACACTTAACCCTAACTCCATTCCAAGTAATCCCATACCTCCAACCCTAACTGTAATCCCAAACCCCTAACCCTGGTCCCTATAGATCAAAACCTGCTACCCTTAACCTTAATCCCGGTCCATATAGTCCCAGACCCCTAACCCCAATCCCGGTTCCTATAGTCCCAAACTCCTAACCCTAATCCCACTCCCTGTAGTCCCAAACCCCTAACCCTAATCCCTCTTAGCAGTCCATAACCCCCATCCTTAACCCCTATCCAGATCCCTATAGTTCCAAACCCCTAACCCTAATCCCAGTTTTTATAGCCCCAAACCCCTAACCCTAATCCCGGTCCCTATAGTCCCAAGCCCTAACCCTAATCCCGGTCCCTATAATTCAAAACCCACTACCCTTAACCCTAATCCCGGTCCCTATAGTTCCAAACCCCTAACCCTAACCCTAATCCTGGTCCCCATAGTCTCAAACTCACTACCCTTAACCCTAATCCCATCTCTATAGTCCCAAACCTTTAACCCTAATCCTAATCCCTCTCCCAGTAGTCCCAAACCCCCAACCTTAACCCTAAACCCAGTCCCTATAGTCCCAAACCCCTAACCCTATCCCATCCCTATAGCCCCAAACCATTAACCCTTACCCTAATTCCTCTCCCAGTAGTCCCAAACCCCCAACCTTAACCCTAAACCCGGTCCCTGTAGTCCCAAACCCTTAACCCTAACCCTAATACCACTCCCAGTAGTCCCGAACCCCCAACTCTAACCCTAATCCTGGTCCCTAAACTCCCAAACCCCTAACCCTAATACCACTCCCAGTCGTCCCTAAATCCCAACTCTAACCCTAATCCTGGTCCCTATAGTCCCAAACCCCTAACCCTAATCCCAGCCTCTATAGTCCCAAACACCTAACCCTAAATCCAGTCCCTATAGTCACAAACCCCTAACCCTAATCCCAGCCCCGATAGTCCAAAACCCCTAACCCTAATCCCAGTCCATATAGTCCAAAACCCCTAACCCTAATCATGCTCCCTATAGTCAAAAACCCGATACTCTTAACCCTAATCCCATCCATATAGTCCCAAACCCTTAACCCTAACCCCACTCCGAGTAATCCCAAACCCCCTACCCCAACCCTTATCCCGCGCCCTATAGTCCGAAACTCCTAACCCTAATTTTAGTCCCTATAATCCCAAACCCATAACCCCGGTCCCTATAGTCCCAAACCTGCTACCCTTAACAATAATACCGGTCCATATAGTCCCAAACCCGCTACCCTTAATCCTAACCCTTGTCCTTATAGGTCCAAACCCCTTATTCCAGTCCCTATATTCCCAAAACCCTAACTCTAATCCCAGTCCCTATAGTCCCAAACCCCTAACCCTAATCCCACTCCCAGTAGTCCCAAACCCTTAACCCTAACCCTAATCCCAGTCCCTATAGTCACAAACCCCAAACCTCAACCCTAATCCTGATCACTATAGTTCCAAACCCTAACCCTAATTCCATCCCTATAGTCCCAAATCCTTAACCCTAACCCTAATACCACTCCCAGTAGTCCCAACCCTAACCCTTATCCAGGTCCCTATAGTTCCCAAACAACTAACCCTAGTCCCAGTCCGTATAGTCCCCAAACCCCTAACCCTGGTCCCTATAGTCCCAAACCCACTACCCTTAACCCTAATACTGGTCCCTATAGTCCCAAACCCCTAACCATAACTCTAATCCAGTCCCTATAGTCCCAAACCCCTAACCCTGGTCCCTATAGTCCCAAACCTGCTACCCTTAACCCTAATCCTGGACCCTATAGTTCCAAACTGCTAACCCTTATCCCAGTAAGTATAGACTCATACCCCTATCCCTAATGCTAATCCTACTACCAGTAGTCCCAAACCCCTAACCCTAACCCCAGTCCGTAAAGTCCCATACCCCTAACCCTAACCCTAATCCCAGTCTCTATAGTTCCAAACCCGTAACCCTAAATCCAGTCCCTATAGTTGCAAACCCCTAACCCTAATCCCAGTCCCTATAGTCCAAAACCCCTAACCCTAACCCTAATCCCAGTCCCTATAGTGCCAAACCCCTAACCCTAATCATACTCCTTATAGTAAAAAACCTGATACCCTTAACCCTAATCCCATCCATATAGTCCCAAACCCTTAGCCCTAACCCCACTCCGAGTAGCCAAAAACCCCCTACCCCAACCCTAATCCTGGGCCCTATAGTCCGAAACTCCAAACCCTAATCTTTGTCCCTATAATCCCAAACCCATAACCCCGGTCCCTATAGTCCCAAACCTGCTACCCTTAACCCTAATCCCGGTCCATATAGTCCCACACCCGCTACCCTTAACCCTAATCCTTGTCCTTATAGGTCCAAACCCCTAACCCCAGTCCCTATAGTCCAGAAACCCTAACTCTAATCCCAGTCCCTATAGTCCCAAACCCCTAACCCTAATCCCACTCCCAGTAGTCCCAAACCCTTAACCCTAACCCTAATCCCAGTCCCTATAGTCCCAAACCCCAAACCTCAACCCTAATCCCGATCACTATAGTTCCAAACCCTAACCCTAATTCCATCCCTATAGCCCCAAACCCTTAACCCTAACCCTAATCCCACTCCCAGTAGTCCCAACCCTAACCCTTATCCCGGTCCCTATAGTCCCCAAACCCCTAACACTAGTCCCAGTCCATATAGTCCCCAAAACTCCTAACCCTAACCCTGGTCCCTATAGTCCCAAACCCACTACCCTTAACCCTAATACTGGTCCCTATAGTCCCAAACCACTAACCATAACCCTAATCCCAGTCCCTATATTCCCAAACCCCTAACCCCGGTCCCTATAGTCCCAAACCTGCTACCCTTAACCCTAATCCTGGACCTTATGGTTCCAAACCGCTAACCCTAACCCCTGTAAGTATAGTCCCAAAAGCCTAACACTAATGCTAATCCCATTACCAGTAGTCATAAACCCCTAACCCTAACCCCAGTCCCTATAGTCCCAAACCCCTAACCCTAATCCCAGTCACTATAGTCCCAAAACCATAACTCTAATCCCACTCCCAGTAGTCCCAAACACCTAACCCTTATCCCACTCCCATTAGTCCCAAACCCCAAACCCAAACCCTAACCCTAAACTGACTCCCAGTAGTCCCAAACACCTAACCCTTATCCCACTGCCAGTAGTCCCAAGTCCCCAACTCTAACCCTAATCCCAGTCCCTATAGTACCAAACCCCTAACCCTTACCCTAATCCCGGTCCCTATACTCCTAAACCCAAAACCCTAATCCCAGTCTCTATAGTCTCAAACCCTAATCCCACTTCCAGTGGTCCAAAACACCTTCCCCTAATCCCAGTCCCTATAGTTCCAAACCCCTAACCCTAATCCTGGTCACTATAGTTCCAAACCCCAAACCCTAATTCCACTCCCAGTAGTCGCAAACCCCTAACCCTAACTCTAATCCCACTCCCAGTAGCCCCAAACCCCTAGCCCTAATCCCTTTCTTAGTAGTCCATAACCACCAAATCTAACCCTAATCTTGGTACCTATAGTCCTAAACCCTAACCCTGACCCCGATCCCTATAGTCCCAAACCACTAAACATTAGCCTAATGAAAGTTCCTATAGTCCAAAACCTCTAACCCTAATCCCAGTCCCTATAGTACCAAACCCTTAACCCTAACCCTAATATCGGTACCTATAGCCCCAAACCCCCAACCCTAACCCTAATCTAATTATCAGTAGTCCCAAACCCTTAACCCTAATCCCACTCCCAGTAGTCCCAAACCCCAAAACCTAACCCAAATCCCGGTCCCTATAGTCCCAAACCCCTAACCCTAATCCCAGTCCCTATAGTCCCAAACCCCTAACCCATCACACCATTCCCTGTAGTCCCAAACCCCTAACCCGAATCCCAGTCCCTATAGTACCTGACCCCTAACCGTACCCCTAATTCCAGTCCCTATAGTCCCAAACCCACTACCCTAACGCTAATCCCGGTCCCTATAGTTCCAAACCCCTAACCCTAATCCTGGTCATAATAGTCCCAAACCTGCTACCATTAACCTTAATCCCATCCCTATAGAACTGAATCCTTAACCCTACCCATAATCCCACTCCCAGTATTCCCTAACCCACAACTCTAACCCTAATCCTGGTCCCTATAGTCCCAAACCCCTAACCCTAATCCCAGTCTCTATAGTCCCAAACCCATAACCCTAACCCTAATCCCAGTCCCTATAGTCCCAAACCCCTAACCCTATTCCCAGTCCCTATAGTCCCAAACCCCTAACCCTATCCCTAATCATGGTCCCTATATTCCAAAACCCGATACCCTTAATGCTAATCCCATCCCTATAGTCCCAAACCCTAACTCCACTCCAAGTAATCCCAAACCCTAACCCTAATCCCGGGCCCTATAGTCCCAAACCCCTAACCCTATCCAAAGTCCCTATAGTCCCAAATCTGCTAGCCTTAACCCTAATCCCGGTCCATATAGTTATAAACCCCTAACCCTAATCCCAGTCCCTATAGTCCCAAACCCCTAACCCTAATCCCACTCCCTGTAGTCCCAAACCCCAAACCCTAATCCCACTCTTAGTAGTCCATAACCCCCATCCCTAACCCTAGTCCAGATCCCTATAGTTCCAAACCCCTAACCCTAATCCCAGTTCTTATAGTCCCAAACCCCTAACCCTAATCCCGGTCCCTATAGTCCCAATCCCGGTCCCTATAACTCCAAACCCCTAACCCTAACCCTAATCCTGGTCCCCATAGTCTCAAACCTGCTACTCTTAACCCTAATCCCATCTCTATAGTCCCAAACCATTACCCCAACCCTAATCCCTCTCCCAGTAGTCCCAAAGCCCCAACCTTAACCCTAATCCATCTCCCTATAGTCCCAAACCCCTAACCCTAACCCTATCCCATCCCTTTAGTCCCAAACCATTAATTCTAACCCTAATCCCTCTCCCAGTAGTCCCAAACCCTCAACCTTAACCTTAAACCCAGTCCCTATAGTCCCAAACCCTTAACCCTAGCACTAATACCTCTCCCAGTAGTCCTTAACCCCCAACTCCAACCCTAATCCTGGTCCCTATACTCCCAAACCCCTAACCCTAATCCCAGTCTCTATAGTCTCAAATCCCTAACCCTAACCCCTATAGTCTCAAACCTCTAACCCTAACACCTATAGTCCCAAACCTCTAACCCTAACCCTAATCCCAATTCCTATAGTCCCAAACCCATAACCCTAACCCTTAATATGGTCCATATAGTCCTAAACCCGCTACTCATAACCCTAATCCCAGTCAATTTAGTCTCAAACGCTAACCCTCATCCTGGTAACTATAGTCCAAAACTTGCCACCCTTAAGTGTAATCCCGGTCCCTATAGTCCCAAACCACTAACCCTAATCCGGTCCTTATAGTCCCAAACACCTAACTCTAACCTTAATTCCAGTCTCTATAGTCCCAAAGTACTAACCCTAACTAATTCTGGTCCCTATAGTCACAAACCCTTAACCCTAATCCCACTCCCAGTAGTCCCAAACCCCTAACCCTAATCCCACTCCCAGTAGTCCCAAACCCCAACCCTAACCCTAATCCGGGTCCCTATAGTCCCAAACCCCTAATCCTTATCCCGGTCCCTATAGTCCCAAACCCCTAACCCTAATCCCACTCCAAGTAGTCCCAAACCCCTAATTATAATCCCAGTCTCTATAGTCCCAAACCCCTAATACTAACCCTAATCATGGTCCCTATAGTCCCAAACCCTTAACCTTAACCCTAATCCCGGGCCCAATATAGTCCCAAATGCCTAACCCTAATTCCGGTCTCTTTAGTCCCAAACCCACTACTCTTTACCCTCATCCCATCCCTATAGCCCCAAACCCCTAACCCTAACCCTAATCCCTCTCCTAGTAGTCTCAAACCCCCAACCCTAACCCTGATCCAGGTCCCCATAGTCCCAAACCCCTAAACCTAATCCCACTCCCAGTAGTCCCAAACCCCAACCCTAACCCTAATCCGGGTCCCTATAGTCCCAAACCCCTTATCCTTATCCCGGTCCCTATAGTTCCAAACCCTTAACCCTAATCCCACTCCAAGTAGTCCCAAACCCCTAATTATAATCCCAGTCTCTATAGTCCCAAACCCCTAATACTAACCCTAATCATGGTCCCTATAGTCCCAAACCCTTAACCTTAACCCTAATCCCGGGCCCAATATAGTCCCAAATGCCTAACCCTAATTCCGGTCTCTTTAGTCCCAAACCCACTACTCTTTACCCTCATCCCATCCCTATAGCCCCAACCCCTAACCCTAATCCCTCTCCTAGTAGTCTCAAACCCCCAACCCTAACCCTGATCCAGGTCCCCATAGTCCCAAACCCCTAACCCTAATCCCAGTCCCTATAGTCCCAAACCCCTAATCCCAACCATAATCCCAGTCCCTGTAGTCCCAAACCCGCTACCCTTAACCATACTCCTGGTCCCTATAGTGCCAAACCCCTAGCCCTAATCCCAGTCCCTATAGTCCCAAACCCGCTACCCTTAACCATACTCCTGGTCCCTATAGTGCCAAACCCCTAGCCCTAATACCAGTCCCTATAGTCCCAAACCCCTAATCCTAATCCCATTCCCAGTATTCCCAAACCCCTAACCCTGGTCCTTATAGTCCCAAACCCCTAACTCTAACCCTAATCCCACTCCAAGTAGTCCCAAACCCCCAACCCTAACCCCTATCCTTATAGTCCCAAACCCCTAATCCTGATCCCTATAGTCCCAAACCCCTAACCTTAACCCTAATCCCACTCCCAATAGTCCCAAACCCCAACCCTAACCATTTATTCTGGTCCCTATAATTCCAAACCCCTAACCCTAATCCCAGCTCCTATAGTCCCAAACCCCTAACTCTAACCCTAATCGAAGACCCTATAGTCCCAAACCCCTAACCCTAACCCTAATCCCACTCCCAGTAGTCCCAAACCCCAACCCTAACCCTAATCCGGGTCCCTATAGTCCCAAACCCCTAATCCTTATCCCGGTCCCTATAGTCCCAAACCCCTAACCCTAATCCCACTCCAAGTAGTCCCAAACCCCTAATTATAATCCCAGTCTCTATAGTCCCAAACCCCTAATACTAACCCTAATCCTGGTCCCTATAGTCCCAAACCCTTAACCTTAACCCTAATCCGGGGCCCAATATAGTCCCAAATGCCTAACCCTATTTCCGGTCTCTTTAGTCCCAAACCCACTACTCTTTACCCTCATCCCATCCCTATAGCCCCAAACCCCTAACCCTAACCCTAATCCCTCTCCTAGTAGTCTCAAACCCCCAACCCTAACCCTGATCCAGGTCCCCATAGTCCCAAACCCTTAAACCTAATCCCACTCCCAGTAGTCCCAAACCCCAACCCTAACCCTAATCCGGGTCCCTATAGTCCCAAACCCCTTATCCTTATCCCGGTCCCTATAGTTCCAAACCCCTAACCCTAATCCCACTCCAAGTAGTCCCAAACCCCTAATTATAATCCTAGTCTCTATAGTCCCAAACCCCTAATACTAACCCTAATCATGGTCCCTATAGTCCCAAACCCTTAACCTTAACCCTAATCCCGGGCCCAATATAGTCCCAAATGCCTAACCCTAATTCCGGTCTCTTTAGTCCCAAACCCACTACTCTTTACCCTCATCCCATCCCTATAGCCCCAAACCCCTAACCCTAACCCTAATCCCTCTCCTAGTAGTCTCAAACCCCCAACCCTAACCCTGATCCAGGTCCCCATAGTCCCAAACCCCTAACCCTAATCCCAGTCCCTATAGTCCCAAACCCCTAATCCCAACCATAATCCCAGTCCCTGTAGTCCCAAACCCGCTACCCTTAACCATACTCCTGGTCCCTATAGTGCCAAACCCCTAGCCCTAATCCCAGTCCCTATAGTCCCAAACCCGCTACCCTTAACCATACTCCTGGTCCCTATAGTGCCAAACCCCTAATCCTAATCCCATTCCCAGTATTCCCAAACCCCTAACCCTGGTCCTTATAGTCCCAAACCCCTAACTCTAACCCTAATCCCACTCCAAGTAGTCCCAAACCCCCAACCCTAACCCCTATCCTTATAGCCCCAAACCCCTAATCCTGATCCCTATAGTCCCAAACCCCTAACCCTAACCCTAATCCCACTCCCAATAGTCCCAAACCCCAACCCTAACCATTTATTCTGGTCCCTATAATTCCAAACCCCTAACCCTAATCCCAGCTCCTATAGTCCCAAACCCCTAACTCTAACCCTAATCGAAGACCCTATAGTCCCAAACCCCTAACCCTAACCCTAATCCCACTCCCAGTAGTCTCAAACCCCTAACCCTTATCCCACTCCAAATAGTCCCAAACCCCCAACCCTAACCCTGATCCCTATAGTCCCAAACCCCTAACCCTAATCCCACTCTCAATAGTCCCAATCCCCCAACCCTAACCCTTATTCTGGTCCCTATAGTTCCAAACCCCTAACCCTAATCCCAGTCCCTATAGTCCCAAAACCCTAACCCTAATCCCAGACCCTATAGTCCCAAATCCCTAATCCTAACCCTAATCTTACTCCCAGTAGTCCAAAACTCCTAAACCTAATCCCAGTCCCTATAGTCCCAAACCCCCAACTGTAACCACAATTGTATTGAAATTAGTTTTTATGTAGTAATTATAAATTAGCTATTAACAACTCACAAAATGATTATCAAATGTATTTATTATAACATGCCTGCAGCCAATTCATAAACCAAATATGATAGCAGAAGTCTCTAATCTCACTAAATATAAACAGACAAATAACAAGTTAAAAGAATATGTACCAAGAAATGTAATATACCCTCTAAATTGCATATGTTTAAAGGGTTAGATCATATCTCCTTGCCAATTTACCGCACCTGCAGGGCTCAAAAAATAGTCAGCAAAGTCATCCCTTATTGTGAAACTCACTCTCGGACCATGAACATGAGGGAAATCAACAGGTTCCATATTGTGTGCCAATGTGGCTTCAAAATTTATGCCATCTCTCTCCCGTGCCAATTTATATGGCAACATCATCCCATTTCTCTTTGGAATAGGCATGAATGTATTTCTCAGATTCCAGATTGCATCACATGCTTGCTTTATAATATCACCAATGGTTGATATTCCAATGCAAAATTCATACTGCAGTGATGTGTAAGTATTTCCTGTGGCAAGATATCTAAATCAAATGAACAATGAATTTTATCTTTCAGTATGAATGCTAAAGATAAGATGGAAAACGATGAGAGATATTTTTCAAAGGGAGTACATTGACCACTTGACATCCGTGCTATGGCCGAATGATGGCCACAGCGTGGATCTGAATTCCCAGGAGTGTGCACGTGCCCTGCGCACGCCTTGCACACACCCTTCGCGTGCGCTGCAGGGCGCGCGCCGGGCGCACTGTGATCACAGAGCCACTGGGACTTGGGTGATCACTGATCCAAGTAAGGGGCCGGTCCCGGCCCCTTATCATGTGATCAGCTGTCAGCCAATGACAGCTGATCACATGATGTAAACAAAAGATCGGTAATCGTTTTTTTTTTCTACTCACGTTGACAGCGTGAGTAGAAAAAAAAGCCGATCACCGGCTCAGATGTGAGGGACATTGGTCCTGAAGTGGATGAGGCACATCTGCCTCATCACTGCCACCTACCCTGTTTCCCGGAAAATAAGACCTAGCGTGATTGTCTGTGATGGCTGCAATATAAGCCCTACGCCCCAAATAAGCCCTACCCTGTTTCCCTGAAAATAAGCCCTACCCTGGAAATAAGACCTACAAGGACTTTAACTAGGGCTTATTTGTCGGGTAGGGCTTATATTGCAGCCATCACCGACAATCACACTAGGTCTTATTTTCGGGGAAACAGGGTAACAGTGCCACCTAACAGTGCCCACAAGTGCCACCTAACAGTGCCCACAAGTGCCACCTATCAATGCCCACAAGTGCCACCTAACAGTGCCCACAAGTGCCACCTAACAGTGCCCACAAGTGCCACCTATCAATGCCCACAAGTGCCACCTATCAATGCCCACAAGTGCCACCTATCAATGCCCACCAGTAGTGCCAATCAGTGCCACCTAGCAGTGCTGCGTATCAGTGTAACTGATCAGTGCCCATCACTGAAACCCATCAGTGCCCATCACTGCTGCCTATCAGTGCCCATCACTGATGCCTATCAGTACCCATCAGCGCCTCATCAGCGTACATCAATGAAGAAGAAAAATTACCTGTTTTAAATTTTTTATAACAAAATATTTTTTTCTTTTTTTTAAATTCAGTTTTTTAAATTTTTTTAAACAATAAGTACAAACTGCAGAGGTGATCAAATTTTGAGGCCTATATATATATATCTATATCTATATATAGATATCTATATCTATCTATATCTATCTATCTATCTATCTATCTATCTATCTATCTATCTATCTATCTATCTATCTATCTATCTATCTATCTATCTATCTATCTATCTATCTATCTATACTGTATATATATATATATATATATATATATATATATATATATATTCTTTTTTTCTGTTATGAACATTATAAAACAATTTTATAAATTACATTTTGCAAACCCATTGTTTCTAAGCTCACTGTGTAAAATATTTTCTGGAAATACAACATAATTTTGTAAATATGTGTTAGGCTAACAATTTGATTATATTAGTAATAATATTAGTAGATAATAGATAAGTAGATAGTAGATGATATTTGTTGGAATTAGATGTAGGTAGAGTTATTTTAGTGGAGCAGATAAGTTTTTAGTGGAGAAGATAAGTTTTAAAAATCAAGGACTGCCACTGGTAATTGCAGTACAGACATTTCATTTTTCATTTTTCTATATTATAGTTTACATTATAATATAGTATAAATGATATGATTTATAATATATTATGCCTTCATTTTAAATTATTGTAGGCTACCAATTGTTAAAGATACTACTACTTTTTGGCTGCTTTATAGACAGGTCATTGTAATCAATATTTTTAGTAGCTGTAAAGAGTTTAGTTTTGCTAATCTAGCTAGACAGAAGATATAGTTGAATAACCATAATTGTGTTAAAATGTTAACCTTTCTTCTTGTCTGTCCTTTGCAAGTGAAATAGGCTGAGATGGGTGTTTTGTTTATATCTATTCATAGGTTGTTCAGATGTGCTAAACCTAGTTAAATGTTAATGGAAGGATTGGGAGAGGCAACAAGCCATTGAAACTACTGTACATTCTCCTCTATAGGGCAGCCAGTTGGGGGGCAGTGTGAAGAGATGCTGCAGGGAGATCCCCACCCGTCTGCATGTGCCATGTGAGGCCAAGTGTAAATACAAAACCACACATGTAAATATTCAAATTGTTAATACTGAATGGGGATCATTCAGATAAATTGCAGGGTGACATTGTGAAGGAAGGACATTAACAATGGAAATGGTGGGGGGTGTAAGTGGAAGTGGAGTTTTTCCTATAATTCTATTAGAATATGGGAACTGTAACATAGCCAGACATTAGACTGCTTTTAAAAAAAAATATATATATATGCATATGTTAAGATTACATCGTTTTATAAATACTTAGTTTATGTATTATACAGGCAGGTTACTTCAGATAGATAGATAGAATGTTTTTTAGATGGGTTATAGTTACTTAGAATAATTTTATAAAAATTACCGTACATATATCTCATCAATATATGCATAAATAGGATTCTATACAGTATAATACACAGATTGTACTCAACAATTAACTATATGATTTTACTATGCCTGATTTTATGTACAACATTTATCTGAGATATACATTAGGAAGACAGTTAGACAGCTAGATAAATGTTTATTGGACAGGAAATAATAGTTACTTAGACAAATGCATATTTATTACATTGTTATATATCTATGGCTAAATTTACTGTATAAATAGGATTCTATATAATACAACGATTGTACACTACAATTAACGATTTAATTTCACTGCAATTTTATCTACAATATATCTGGGAGATAGGCAGATGATTCATTATAGATGAATTAATACATAAATAGCTAGTCTAGATGTCTAGTTTGATATATCTATCTACCAATCTATTTTTATAAAATGTATCTCTGTATTATATATAGTATACTTATGCCTATATTGAGAGATATATAACCATGCAATAAATATGTATTCAACTAAGTAACTATCTATCCCTTTCATAACTAAGCCTATTTTTGACATTTGGTGTTTACAAGTTAAAATCCATATTTTTTGCTAGAAAATTACTTATTACCCAAACATTATATATATATATTTTAGCAGAGAATCTAGAGAATAAAATGGCGATTGTTGCAATATTTTATGTCACACGGTATTTGTGCAGCGGTGCTTTAAACTCAACTTTTTGGGAAAAGGGACACTTTCGTGAATTTTAAAAAAGTGAAACAGTCAAGTTAGCCCAATTTTTTTGTATAATGTGAAAGATGATGTTACGCAGAGTAAATAGATGCCAAACATGTCATGCTTTATAACTGCACGCACTCTTGGAATGGTGACAAACTACGGTACCTAAAAATCTCCATAGGCGACGCTTTAAATTTTTTTTACAGTTACCAGGTTAGAATTACAGAGGAGGTCTAGTGCTAGAATTATTGCTCTTGCTCTAGCTCTGACGATCGTGGTGATACCTCACATGTGTGATTTGAGCACCATTTACATATGTGGGCGCGACTTCCGTATGCGTTTTTTTTGCTGCGCAAGCTCGCGGCGACGGGGGCGCTTTAAAAAATTTTTTTTTTTCTTATTTATTTTATTTATTTCAAAATTAATAAATTGTTTTTAAAAAAAAACAAAAAATTTTGATCACTTTTATTGATGTCACAAGGAATGTAAACATCCCTTGTGACAGTAATAGGTGATGACAGGCGCTCTTTATGGAGGGATCGGGGGTCTAAAAGACCCCCAGTTCCTCCTTCGCACTTCAAAGTATTCAGATCGCCATTTTCGGCGATTCTGAATACTGTATATTTTTTAAAAACCTGGCGCCATTGGCAGCCGAGTAAACGGGAAGTGACGTCGTGACGTCGCTTCCGTGTTTACAATTAGGAGGCTGGTACAAAGCCGCTTACGGCTTCGTTCCAGACTGTCACTAGCCGCCGGAGGTGGCGGATTGTTAACCGGGCCTCCTGGTAGAACGGGAGGCCCAGTAAGAGCGGCGGGAGGCGGCGGGAGAGGGGGGTTGTCCCCTCCCACTCCTCCGGTTTAACAGCCTAGCGGCTTAAAGCCGAATCGGTTGTTATCGCGGGAAAGCCGATCGCTGGCTCTAAAAAACAGTACTGGGATGATGCCTGCAGCTGAGGGCAACATCCCGGGATATAACCCACGAAAGCTGACTACGCACATATGCGTACGCTCGGCGGCAAGGGGCTATCTATCTATCTATCTATCTATCTATCTATCTATCTATCTATCTATCTATCTATCTATCTATCTATCTATCTATCTATCTATCTATCTATCTATCTATCTATCTATCTATCTGTCTATCTGTCTATCTGTCTATCTGTCTATCTGTCTATCTGTCTATCTATCTATCTATCTATCTATCTATCTATCTATCTATCTATCTATCTATCTATCTATCTATCTATCTATCTATCTATCTATCTATCTATCTATCTATCTATCTATCTATCTATCTATCTATCTATCTGATATATTGATAAGATCAATATCAGGTACTGTAAAAGGAAATTGTTCATTGTGTACAATAGCTAGGATTGTAATAAGTTTCAGCACTCAGACAGTGCAAGGTGTGGTCATTGTCTGGACAGTGGATCTCTGTCATGTAAATAAGCCAATCACTTTCTCAGTACATCATTCAGATAGTTGCAGTAAGAACAATTACCTGACTCCTCCCTCTTGTGTTACAGGTACAATATAATCCTCCCTGCCATTCCAAATATTGGACAAGATCTGTGCATAGAGACTGGTCAGTGTCTCCAGGAGCAGAGGACCGAGCATCACATCAACTTTATATACACCAGAAACGCTGAGGTATGGGCAGGATAAATATTGATTTCCTTTATATATGTTATACTACTGTATGTAACATATCAGGTATTACATACCTTTATAATACATTATATCTGTATTTAACATGTAAGGCCTATTATATTAAATACAGTGTTAGGGTGTTAGAATTCTCTCTATCATTATTCATGGATAGCACATACATCTGGTTCTGAACTTTCTTGGCATGTGTTTGTTGTAAAAATATTTATTTTTGCTAGTGATTTTATTTTCGCCAGTGATGGTTATCAGTCAGTTGTTTCGCTGAAGGCAACTAGGCTAGTCACATTGCAAGATATTTTTTCCTTAGTTTAGTTAATATGATGAAAAATTAAGTTTGCAAAGAATCCCCAATCATGTGCAAGGAAAACAAAAAGCATTTTTTGCCTGCACATGATTGGATGATGGCAGTCAGCAGATCTTCACTTTCACCTTCACAAAGCCAAGGGACAATTTCAAAACAAACAATCTTTTTTGCCCTTAGTAAATCAATCCCCAAGTGTACCTAATAGCACCTAAAGACATTATTTGTTTTGGATAGAATAGAGTTAGAGCTTTTACCAGTTTTTTTTATTGCCATCTTTAAGGCATGCTAAAGGGGCTTCCCAACCCATTATCATTGCATGACATTTTTAACTTGCCTTAAGTGCTATTACAGCATAAGATTGGGGCCAACACCCTTATGTAAGAGTAAAAAGAAAGTGTCTCTACTGAATGTAAAGTGTAAAATTTTTGCTTTTGTCTTTCCAGACACAATGATTGCATTTCCTGGTGTCCCACTGGAAATGAGGGAAGAGCTAGTTGCTGGAGTGAAATACATTAAGGCTATTGCAAACAGATTTCACACGCTGAACCCTATGATGATGGAGGTGTTTGGAGAAATGTTGGCTTTGATTTTGAGCCATAAATACATTGGGCACTGGTACCCGGAGAATCCTAAAAAGGACAAGGAATACAGGTAAATCTTTATTACTCTACAGCCTCATATGATAAGTATCCTTTGACTATTTGAAGACTTTAGATTTGTCCAATGCTGCAACTTTCATGGGTGGTTGAGTCAGACCTATATGCCTTACACTGTATATTCCCTCTGGAAGATCCCCATGCCATAGCTCTTGACTCCTTTTGGGGAGTTTTGTGTGTTCCCACCAACATTTGATGTTCCACTTATGCCTGTGGAATTATATCTATCTATCTATCTATCTATCTATCTATCTATCTATCTATCTATCTATCTATCTATCTATCTATCTATCTATCTATCTATCTATCTATCTATCTATCTATCTATCTATCTATCTATCTATCTATCTATCTATCTATCTATCTATCTATCTATCTATATATATATATATATATATATATATATATATATATATATATATATATATATATATATTTATATATATTTATAAATAAAGAAAATGTCTAGCAATTGATTGATAGACCTTTTTAGGCCAGAAGGTGAAGAAATGACACACACACTCTTATGGTATAATATGGTGTAATACTTATGGTATAATATCTAATTCTGACTGTTTTCTCTTTTAGATGTATCAGGATCAACAGATATGGCAGTGATCAGAGCATCATAGAGGCCTGCGCTCGATGTGGCCTCAGATACACAGCCTTGGCTTTGCCCAGAATGATGACCCTGTGGATTGACCCATATGAAGTCTCTTGTCAGTGAGTAGCCAAAATTTTCTATGACCGTCTTTTAGCAATTCTCGGTATATACAGCGATCGTATCCTATAGAGAACCTAACCTTCACATTAACTAGCCACTGCAATTGGTGTCAACATACCATGATACCATTATTGATGACAAACTAAGCTGCACATCCTCGCCAGGAGTTGAGAGCTAACAGAAACATGAATAAAAACAAGATTAGATTAAAATATGTGAGTTGTTATTGTCCAGGTCTCCAGGCCTCAGTACATGGTTTCTCAGAAATTTGGCTGCCTTTTCAGGAAACAATATAGAAATGTAGAAAGAGAAGTACTGAGTGATACTTCCTATACGTAAAGTAAATATGAAAGTTTACCCAAATTTATAATAAACTTTAAAGAACAAGGGAGCCAAAACTGTAAGGTTGCATAATTTATTGAACCACTTGGGGGAATGTTTTTTACTTGTAAGAATATCCTCTGGTGCTGCAAGAGAGGCAATGGAGGATCTGGATTAATCAATGCTAAGCAACAGTAATGCTTACTGCTGCTTTAATGCTCTCAATATTGTTTTTTTGTAAATAAATTGTATAGGCTTGAGTTAACATCCAAATATTTTTTAATAGGTTGGGAGAAAGTAGCTACCCATTTACAGTGGCCACCTTTGACTCCAGGGCTGTCCATGTTCCAACAGATACCAACAACATGAAAGGACAGAAAAATATCTCCACAGCTAACAAATTCTCCACTCCCACCCCAGAAGATGACAGCTCCATTGCAAGTTTTTCTCTCCCATCATCCCCCAGTGTTGCAGGTGAAGACAGTGACAGCGGGACTGACGTTAAATTTGAAGATGCAAATACACCACCAACCTCACTTAGTCCTACAGAATCGAACATCTGGAGTCCACTTATGGAGCTTACATTAAAAAAAATCTGGAGCAGTCCAACTGTGGAGCCTGTAACTCGGGTAAGGAATATGATCATTGATATTGCACATTACATAGGTGTTTGAAAAAAGATAAAATCACCAAGAGTTTGTTTAAAATTTTACCTGCCACTAACTAGTAAGAAGCTGTTAACCATTGACATGCTTCCTGGATTGCATTATTCACTGTTCTTGGCTGTGTACACACCAGGTGGTACAGTCTACTAGAAGTACAATACCTTTAGGACTTTTAGTTCTATAGACCATATTGAAAAGAAAAAAGAGGTTATGTTCTAAAACACCATATATGACCCTTCAAACTATTTTTCATTGGCTATCATGTTAAACGGCCATGTAAATGGTAGCTCAGCTCATTGTTATTTTAATAATTTGTTATAAAAGGAATCAGCAGTGTTTAATCTTGATCTCCTCAAACGATATTCCATTTCCTTTTTTTTTCAGGACTCCACAGTTATCTGCAGACTGCCATCTCCTCCCTGGGTTCCTGACTGCTGGAAGACACAGTTTTATTGACACGTCAGTACAGTATACACCCACAGCAAGCCTATTGGTTGTTGGTGCTATAAGAAGAAGCTCCTGGATATAAATACTGTAATGCCCTGTACACAATAGGATTTTCCGATGGAAAATGTGTGATAGGACCTTGTTGTCGGAAATTCCGACCGTGTGTAGGCTCCATCACACATTTTCCATCGGAATTTCCGACACACAAAGTTTGAGAGCTTGCTATAAAATTTTCTGACAACAAAAATCTGTTGTCAGAAATTCTGAATGCGTGCACACAAATCTGACGCACAAAGTGCCATGCATGCTCAGAATAAATTAAGAGGCAAAAGCTATTGGCTACTGCCCCGTTTATAGCCCAGATGTATGTGTTTTACGTCACCGCGTTCAGAACGATCGGATTTTCCGACAACTTTGTGTGACCGTGTGTATGCAAGACCAGTTTAAGCTAACATCCATTGGAAAAAATCCATGGATTTTGATGTTGGAATGTCCGATCGATGTCTGACCATGTGTACAGGGCATTAGACATTTTTTATGTATTTTTTTTGCATCTGTAGAGAAATGTGAATTTTATATATGTATTTTTTTTTAAATAAAAACTTCATTAGTAGTCAGAATTAGTTGTGGTTATTGTATAACATAGACATTGGAAATATGATGAACTTTACAACTTAAAGCTGAACAGAAGCATAAATATAGCCATAGCAGCCCACATGGGGCTCCTTTAGGTAGCATGCATGTGAAGGCATAACATATGCAGTACTGTACCATTAGGGGCTGGAGAGGTTGCAGTTGATGCTAATACTGATGTCTGTAAAGTCTCCTGTCTAGAAGAGCTGATGTTAGACATACAGGAAGAGTCATAAATACTGTGGCTAGTCACAGATCCCCCTTGCTTTTTCAGTGCATTTAGCAGTATGTGTTTAGCTGTCTCAGTAGTGTAGATTGGAACCATTCAAACCACTGCAGTGCATTAGGGTGTTAACAATTATTGCTTTAAGGCAGCTTATTTATATAAGTGGACTAACTCATCAAAAAGGGCTCCTCCCATAAAATTCCTGATTTAGGCCATGTCTCAGAACTGCCGATTTGCCAGATTATTGTGCTCTCTCCAACTGATATCTTGCTCCAGAGGAGTAACTAGAACCTTCAGGGCCCCGGTGCAAGAAACCATGAAGGGCCCCCGACCACATTCTTCTCATGTTCTGCAGCGTGCCCCCTCCTGCTGTCTTGGGGTTCCCACATGGTGGTGGAATGCCAGGGCCTAGTCGCAAATACGATCTTTGAGCTCCCGGTAGTTCTACCTCTGCCCTTACTATTACTAGGGGGCATTTTGGAGGATGTATGGGAGCACTCTTGAGGCATCAAGGGGGCACTCTGGAGGCATTAAGGGAGCACTCTGGAGAATGTTTTTTTAGGCTTTTTTTCTTCTATTTTCTCTTGATGATTTCTATCCGGGGGAAGTGTGTTAGGACTACAGAACACCTCTAACTCACACCTTAGGGGAGAGTTGTTTTGTAGTTAACAGGTGAACTGGGCAGGACTGAAAACACTGTTTGAGATTTCTACATAGCATTGTCAGCTAACTACAGGAAGTTAGGAACTATCATTTTATTCTACGGGGTCTCTGCTTTCAGAAAATATGCATTATTTTGGAGTTTTAAGTAATCCTCAGGCCTACAATGTGCATTTTAACATGTGCAAAAAAATGAAAAAAAAAAACTCAAAATGGTTAAAAAGCAATATATTATTATGATTATTCAGGATTTATGTCATGCCAACAGTTTGTACAGAGCTGTGCAATAAAGGCAGACAGTATAGTTACAATATAGGGTTAGGAGGGCCCTGCTTGTATAAACTCAAAGTACAGCGAAACAGCAACTTCTCAATGTCATACCTTTGTTTTCTTTCTCATAAAGCCCCAGGATGAGCAGAAAAGCCTGTGCCTCTGTAATAGGCACTAAGGATGAGCCGAACACCCCCCCAGTTCGG
The DNA here is from genome assembly GCA_037952925.1 of Lithobates clamitans. Classification (NCBI taxonomy): domain Eukaryota; kingdom Metazoa; phylum Chordata; class Amphibia; order Anura; family Ranidae; genus Lithobates; species Lithobates clamitans. The sequence goes on along the minus strand of JBBGZY010001392.1, from coordinate 2,906,411 downwards.
TTCGCACCAGAACTTGCAAACAGACCATTGAAGTCTATGGGACTCGTTCGAAATCAAAAGTGCTCATTTTAAAGGCTAATTTGCATGGTATTGTCCTAAAAAGTGTCTGGGGACATGGGTCCTGCCCTAGGGGACATGTATCAATGCAAAAAAAAGTTTTAAAAATGGCCGTTTTTTTGGGAGCAGTGATTTTTAATAATGCTTAAAGTCAAACAATAAAAGTGTAATATTCTTTTAAATTTTGTACCTGGGGGTGCCTATAGTAAGCCTGTAAAGGGGCGCATGTTTCCCGTGTTTAGAACAGTCTGACAGTAAAATTACATTTCAAAGGAAAAAAGTCATTTAAAACTGCTCGCGGCTATTAACCAGTTGCCGACCGCCTCACAGCGATATACGTTGGCAGAATGGCACAGGCAGGCAAAATCACGTATCTGATTCAGCACGTACCTGAATCAGCGCAGTGGTGTAGTGGGTAGCACTCTAACCTAGCAGCAATAGGGTCGCTGGTTCAAATCCCAACCACGGCACTACCTGCCTGGAGTTTGCATGTTCTCCCTGTGCCTGCGTGGGTTTCCTCCGGGTACTCCGGTTTCCTCCCACACTCCAAAGACATGCTGCTAGGTTATAAAGCGCCCTGAGGCGATTCAGTTCGCATAGGTATCGCTACACAAGTCACTCATTCATTCATTCATTCATTCATTCATTCATTCACCTGTACGTGATCTGCCTTCCGCGGGCGGGGGGTCCGACTGGACCCCCTCGGTGCTTGAGGCGGTCGGCTTCTGTCCGGGATTGATCAGAGGTGAGGGGGAGGCCATCCATTCGTGGCCCTCCCCTCGTGATCGCTCCCATCCAATGAAATCCTTCCTCTGCTGCTGTATAGTAAACATAAAGTTTTAACCCCTTGATCACCCCCCATCGCCAGTGTCACTAAGCGATTGTTTTTCTGATCTCTGTATTAGTGTCACAGGTGACGCTAGTTACGGAGGTAAATATATAGGTTTGCCGTCAGCGTTTTATAGCGTCAGGGACCCCTATATACTACCTAATAAAGGTTTTAACCCCTTGATTGCCCCCTAGTTAACCCTTTCACCAGTGATCACCGTATAACTGTTACGGGTGACGCTGGTTAGTTAGTTTATTATTTATAGTGTCAGAGCACCCGCCGTTTATTACCTAATAAAAGATTAGCCCCCTGATCGCCTGTCGGTGATATAAGTTAGGTTTTAGGGTCATATAGGGTCTGCGTCGCCCCAGGCATCGTCAGGTTGGTGCCAGTACCGCTAACACCCACGCATGCAGCATAGACCTCACTTAGTGGTATAATATCTGAACGGATCAATATTTGATCCGATCAGATCTATACTAGCGTCCCCAGCAGTTTAGGGTTCCCAAAAACACAGTGTTAGCGGGATCAGCCCAGATACCTGCTAGCACCTGCATTTTGCCCCTCTGCCTAGCCCAGCCCACCCAAGTGCAGTATCGATCGATCACTGTCACTTACAAAACACTAAACGCATAACTGCAGCATTCGCAGAGTCAGGCCTGATCCCTGCAATCGCTAACAGTTTTTTTGGTAGCGTTTTGGTGAACTGGCAAGCACCAGCGGCCTAGTACACCCCGGTCGTAGTCAAACCAGCACTGAAGTAACACTTGGTGACATGGCGAGTCCCATAAGTGCAGTTCAAGCTGGTGAGGTGGCAAGCACAAGTAGTGTCCCGCTGCCACCAAGAAGAAGACAAACACAGGCCCGTCGTGCCCATAATGCCATTCCTGCTGCATTCACCAATCCTAATTGGGAACCCACCGCTTCTGCAGCACCCGTACTTCCCCCATTCACATCCCCAACCAAATGCAGTCGGCTGCATGAGAGGCATTTTCTTTATGTCCTCCCGAGTACCCCTACCCAACGAACCCCCCAAAAAAGATGTCGCGTCTGTAGCAAGCGTGGATATAGGCGTGACACCTGCTATTATTGTCCCTCCTGTCCTGACAATCCTGGTCTTTGCATTGGTGAATGTTTTCAACGCTACCATACACTAGTTGAGTATTAGCATACAGCATTGCACAGACTAGGCACACTTTCACAGGGTCTCCCAAGATGCCATCACATTTTGGGAGACCCGAACCTGGAACTGGTTACAGTTACAAAAGTTAGTTACAAAAAAAGTGTAAAAAAAAACAAAAAAATATATATAAAAAAAAATTGTTGTCGTTTTATTGTTCTCTCTCTCTCTCTATTCTCTCTCTATTGTTCTGCTCTTTTTTACTGTATTCTATTCTGCAATGTTTTATTGTTATTATGTTTTACCATGTTTACTTTTCAGGTATGCAATTTTTTATACTTTACTGTTTACTGTGTTTTATTGTTAACCATTTTTTTGTCTTCAGATATGCCATTCAGCTGCAGCACGGATTTATTTATCTTGACAGCAACAGCGTTTGCTCCCACGATAAATAAAGCCGTGACTCCAGCGGAGGTGATATATGCCAAAGCATGGGGGCAGCAGGGGTGGAGGAGCGATTTGCTCCTACCTTTTGCGGGAGGATGCCCCCATGCTTCAGCATATATAAATGGTGCATGTATGCCCATCATTAGAAGTGGGTGGATGAAGGGAGGTATTCTAATGGTGGGCATACCCACCAATCAATCTCTTTTTTTCATGCTTTTTTTCAGGTTTAGTTATCATCTTAGTATCATTCTTTTCAGCCAGCGGTCGGCTTTCATGTAAAAGCAATCCTAGCGGCTAGTTAGCCTCTAGACTGCTTTTACAAGCAGTGGGAGGGAATGCCCCCCACCATCTTCCATGTTTTTCTCTGGCTCTCCTGTCCCAACAGGGAACCTGAGAATGCAGCCGGTGATTCAGCCAGCTGACCATTGAGCTGATCAGAGACCAGAATAGCTCCAATCATCTCTATGGCCTAAGAAACCGGAAGCTATGAGCATTTCATGACTTAGATTTCACCGGATGTAAACAGCGCCATTGGGAAATTGGGAAGGCATTTTATCACACCGATCTTGGTGTGGTCAGATGCTTTGAGGGCAGAGGAGAGATCCAGGGTCTAATAGACCTCAATTTTTTCAAAAAAGAGTACCTGTCACTACCTATTGCTATCATAGGGGATATTTACATTCCCTGAGATAACAATAAAAATGATAAAAAAAAAAATGAAAGGAACAGTTTAAAAATAAGATAAAAAAGCAAAAAAATAATAAAGAAAGAAAAAAACAAAGCACCCCTGTCCCCCATGCTCTTGCGCAAAGGCGAACACAAACTTCGGTCTGGCGTCAAATGTAAACAGCAATTGCACCATGCATGTGAGATATCACCGCGAAGATCAGATCGAGGGCAGTAATTTTATCAGTAGACCTCCTCTGTAAATCTAAAGTGGTAACCTGTAAAGGCTTTTAAAGGCTTTTAAAAATGTATTTAGTTTGTCGCCACTGCACGTTTGTGCGGAACTTTAAAGCATGTCATGTTTGGTATCCATGTACTCGGCCTAAGATCATCTTTTTTATTTCATCAAACATTTGGGCAATATAGTGTGTTTTAGTGAATTAAAATTTAAAAAAGTGTGTTTTTTCCCAAAAAAATGCGTTTGAAAAATCGCTGCGCAAATACTGTGTGAAAAAAAAATGAAACACCCACCATTTTAATCTGTAGGGCATTTGCTTTAAAAAAATATATAATGTTTGGGGGTTCAAAGTAATTTTCTTGCAAAAAAAAAAATTTTTCATGTAAACAAAAAGTGTCAGAAAGGGCTTTGTCTTCAATTGGTTAGAACAGTGGGTGATGTGTAACATAAGCTTCTAAATGTTGCATAAAATGCCAGGACAGTTCAAACCCCCCCAAATTACCCTATTTTGGAAAGTAGACACCCCAAGCTATTTGCTGAGAGGCATGTTGAGTCCATGGAATATTTTATATTGTGACACAAGTTGAGGGAAAAAGACAAATTTTTATTTTTTTATTTGTTTGCACAAAGTTGTCACTAAATGATATATTGCTCAAACATGACATGGGAATATGTGAAATTACACCCCAAAATACATTCTGTTGCTTCTCCTAAGTATGGGGATACCACATGTGTGAGATTTTTTGGGAGCCTAGCCACGTACAGGACCCCGAAAACCAATCACTGCCTTCAGGCTTTCTAAGGGCGTACATTTTTGATTTCACTCTTCACTGCCTATCACAGTTTCGGAGACAACAGAATGCCCAGGTGGCACAACCCCCCCAAATGACCATATTTTGGAAAGTAGACACCCCAAGCTATTTGCTGAGAGGTATAGTGAGTATTTTGCAGACATCACTTTTTGTCACAAAGTTTTGAAAATTGAAAAAAGAAAACATTTTTTTTCTTGTCTTTCTTCATTTTCAAAAACAAATAAGAGCTGCAAAATACTCACCATGCCTCTCAGCAAATAGCTTGGGGTGTCTACTTTCCAAAATGGGGTCATTTGGGGGGGTTTGTGCCACCTGGGCATTCCATGGCCTTCGAAACTGTGATAGGCAGTGAAGAGTGAAATCAAAAATTTACGCCCTTAGAAATCTTGAAGGCGGTGACCTGAAGGGCCTGGTATGGACATTAGGGGGACCCCCACGCCATTTTTTTTCTAATTTTGGTTTGGGTTTCCCCTGTGAGGATTTCCCATGGCGTTTTTATCAATGAACTTTTATGTGTATTGCCGAACAGGCATTTCATTAATAGCTGTGAGTAGTTTTAAATGACTTTTTTCCTTTGAAATGTAATTTTGCTGTCAGATTTTTCTAAACACAGGAAACATGCGCCCCTTTACAGGCATACACCCCCCAGGTACAAAATTGAAAGGAATATTACACTTTTATTGTTTGACTTTAAGCATTATTAAAATCACTGCTCCCGAAAAAATGGGCGTTTTTAAAACTTTTTTTTGCATTGATACATGTCCCCTGGGGCAGGACCCAGGTCCCCAAACACTTTTTATGACAATACCACACATATAATCCTTTAAAATGAGCACTTTTGATTTCTCCCATAGACTTTTAAAAGGTGTTCCGCGGCTTTCGAATTTGCCACGAACACCCCAAATTGTTTGCTGTTCGGCAAAATGGCGAACAGCCGATGTTCTAGTCGAACATGAGTTCAACTCGAACTCAAAGCTCATCCCAATTTGGGACAGAGGTTGCAATGAATGTGAGTGATAAAGTGTGAGATGGTAAAAGTGTACAGTACTTTTACACAGTTTTTATTTCAAATGATGTAGCGCTGTGCTGCGAACAAAAGACATCTTCAAGAAAAGATGGTAAGTAACATGTGAATGCTTTGCTTTGACCACCCAAACTTAAATATCCTATCAACCCTATCAACATAAAGAAAGTGTACTCTAAAATGAAGGCCCTTCTCAACATAAAATAAAAACCAATATACCCCCAAAATAACTGAAAACCCCAAATCATACTTTTTTTTGTTTTGCAGTCCTCAGCCACACTTTTATAATGATCTGTTGACTTTCTTTTTTGCCATTGATGAAATTAACAATAACCCTACAATGTTACCAAATATTACTCTTGGATATCACATATATGACTCCTGTCGGGAGAGCAGAAAGGCGATAAAAAACACATTGCAGATTTTATCTGAACCAGGAAAGATGGTCCCAAATTACTCTTGCAGAGAACGTAAAAAAATACTGGGCTTTATTGGAGACCAGAGCTCTGCAACCACCACATCTATAGCACAGATATTGGCTTTATATCATTATGTACAGGTCAGTAAAAGCCTTTTTTTCTTTTAGAATTTAAGTTGACTCCATTAAAACAGTTTATTGTGAGAAGGTCTAAATTTAATTTTCAAATGTTCAGATCTGATCATACAGCAATGGCCTTACCAGCCAGGACCATTGTTGATGGTCTTCAATACCATCTGTCACCCACATATAATATCATTTTAACAATTCTACACTGGCAATTTGATAACAATTAACAATTATGGCTATATGACCCGAGTAATTATTACCTGTTCCAGATGCCATGGCACCATGGGGTTTGGATCATGTAATTAGAACACAAATACGTCCCAACATATTCTGGGACAATCAGCATCTGCATTGACATCCTCCATGGTGTTTGATTCTGGGTGATTAAGTGACCCATGTGGAAATAAATGATGGGGCTTCATTCTGTCATTCATTAGAACAGAGGAAGCTACTTGGATAAGTGTCTAAACATCTTCAGTGTTATAGAACAAGTCCAGCTCAATGTGATCAATTAATACTATGTAAGTGTAGCAAGGTACCAGGCCTCCTTCGGTCTAATGAGAACCTCCAGGGCCAGAGATAGCTGACATCCTTCTGTATATGGTGGATTGCATGTCATAGTGGGTGTAATGCAAGGTAGATTGATTGGGCGCCAGACACTTCTTGAATGCAAAAGAGATTTTATTTCTCTTAATAGAACTTTGGGAGAGAGGGTTAGGGCCATGACACCTTTGCGAGAATAATTGGCAGATTCCGAGACTTCAACAGGAGAACAGCCATTTAGGGAAAGGTATCCAGCAAGACACCACATCTGCATGTATAGAAATGCTGTCTCCCATGGCAATAGTCTTTAACAGTTCCTAACACAAAGTGTAACAGTTCCTTCACTTCCGCTACAAATCACTTCTTGTAGTTCTTCAGCCCACTGAGCTCCCAGTCTCTCACTAGTAGACTAGATGATTCACTGTCACTGAATCCCTTGAGCTCCTCCAATCTTCATGGTGGTATCTTCCTCAAGTGTCACCCACACCTCGCTGCTGGGTCCCTAGCTTGGCACTCAAGATATTTCTCAAGCTTCACCCCACTGGCCTGCCTGGTCCCTAGCTTGATACACAAGGCTGCTCTGCAAGCATCACCTCCGCTGGCTGGGTCCCTGGCTTGATACCCACTGAAGTTTCCTGATTCTTGGTGAGAATACTGCTCTGGTACTTGCTTCAGCTACTCACTGTGGTCCCTGGTAATAAGGTGGTTGGCCCCTTAGTGGCAACAGCTTTCCCTTCTACCTCCGACCATGACAGGTTCTCTGGCCGGCAGAACCATCACTTCTGGTTGGACTGCAAGCCGCAATCCCAACCCTGCACTGTTCTCTTGCTTTTGGATAGGCCCTCAGACAGCCTAGCAGCCAGATGTGCCCTGGATAGGCAAAAACTCTGGTCTAGCAGCCCGGGCAATACAACACATGCCCACCCATACAGCCGCCCAGGTGGCACAGAACACTGATCACCTGACTCCACCCAAATATATAGGTTCTCCCAGCAGGTCAAGGGATTCAAGAAAACCCCTGCCCATTGGCTGGGATACCCCATATACCCATAATCTGACCTTGTATTGCCCTTCTCATATCTAGTACCACCAAGTACCCGGCCACCTAGCGGTAAAAGAGAGAAGTGCAGCAATTACAGACTTAAAGTGAAATCAATTGATCCTTAACAATTAGCCAAGGCAGCTATACCTGGCAGTTAAATTTAGGAGCAACCCTGCCTAAACACCAGGGTGCTACATAAGTGGTCCATAAAGTGAACTTGGAGATGAGTTATTCAATTTCAGGGTCATCACAGAGGACAAGGGGGCATTCTTTACGTCTTGAGGAAAAGAAATTTCATCTCCAAATATGGAAAAACTTATTCACAGTAAGAGCTGTGAAAATGTGGAATAGACTCCCTCAAGAGCCGGTTCTGGCCAACTCAGTAGATTGCTTTTTAAAAAAGAGCCGTGATTATTTCCTAAATGTACATAATTTAACTGAATACTAATATTCATAGGTAAAGTTGATCCAGGGAGTATCCGATTGCCTCTTGGGGGATTAGGAATGATTTTTTTACCCTGCTGGAGCAAATTGTATCATGCTTTATTTAGTTTTTTTGCCTTCCTCAACTGTGGGTACAGAATAGTATATATGGAGGTTTTCTATTTGTGTGTGTGTTTTTTTTTTTGGCTGGTTAACCTGGACTTGTGTCTTTTTTCAACCAGATTAAGTATGTAACTGTGTACTACCTACAAAAAATAATGCATTTTTGGAAATTATTGGAATTTTATTTTTGTCTTTTTAATGTATTGTCAAACAAAAAAAATACAAAATATATAAATTAGCTTACTTTTTGGGTTATTTTTTCTAATGGTTTTATCACATCTGTAATCATAATCAGTAGAAAAAGTGAAATTGGAAAACGGACTTTAAGGGCTGCCACTATAATCCCATTGGGGAAAAAAGAGGGTACTCGAAAGTATAGATAAAATATCAACATTTATTAAAAATCCTCATAAAAACATGTCACAAAGACAAGTGCATAGATATTAAAGAGAGATTAATTAGGGATAGATGGCGCTACCTTATCCGGGTACCTTGATTTATAAATTAATGAACCTCAAAGAAATCAGGGAAAAAATATAATAAATAAATACACCCCTTTATCCCTCATTAAGTAGTGGATCTAGATGTCCAGCGTTACCTAAATGGACTGTACTAGCAGGTCAATCTCATACCTACATGCAGGTGTACACCGTGTGGCTAATCATCATAAATTAATTAAGTGACAGCTTATACAAATCAATAGTGACAATCCAATCAAGAGATAAAATTAATTGAAGTAAATAAAGTTAAATAAAACACCACGGAAAAAACTTATATTGATCCCCAAATGTGTCCAAATGTGCTTATAAGCATAAAGGTGAATTGAATAGTCCCAACATTAAGCATATAGTGCAGGGCTGCACATTAGATAATATAAAACTGGTGAAAAATTAATGAAAAAATTGATGAAAAACTTAGTGGAAAAAATTTTTTTGATATAAAAAATAGTGTATCAAAGTCCAATAGCAGGAAGTGAAAACGTCTGTGATAGGTGACTTTCGTGAACACAGCTGATCAAATCCAGTGACTTGCGGTGCTCCCCCTCAAAGATCCCCACTCACCAGCTCCCTGCACCCCTGCAGGGGTAATAGGCATGTAGTAATAGGCAGCAATAAGATGTGTATGGGTCCTCAGGGTCCACTGCTCCAGCTGTAAGGTATCCTTCAGTATATCCTCTTTCAATTACTGGAGATGTCCTCAGACTCTGCTGTCTTGCTGTTTGGCATGGAGCGGCTCACAGTCAGTTCAGAGCAACATTCAGTTGTAGTCACAGCGCACCATTCTCCTCAATAGTAGACACTGCAGACTCCCCCTCCTTAGTATGATCCAGTCTCTACTAAGGAGGGGGAGTCCTTGGAATTTCCTTTCAAATCTGGCTGTTAATGAATGGAAAGTGAATCTAATGTAACAAATGAATAATAATAAATAATAATAAAAACATTTTATTACTATTATTATTATTTATTATTAATTTGTCCCGTTTTATTTATTTAGATGCGGCATTCGTTATTTCGGATAATTCATAACTTTGGATAAATTCGTATTCATTACGTTCACTAACAGCCAAATTTTAAATGAAATTTCAATACCTATAATTTAATAGTTGGTTATTATTAGTTAGTTACTTAATGTTTCGAATTTTCGGATTTTCTTTCCTATATTTGAATTTTGAAACGAAAACTAAGGAATGTTTTGGCAGTGCACATGTATAACAGCCGGGCGGTAGCTTTAAGATCCTCACTGGACATCATACCCCGGGCTGCGCAGTAGTGCAATCTGTCACCGGCTGATGACTGATCAGATTACCGGCTCGCTACCGGTGCCATGTGATCGCCGTGACCAATCACAGCAGGTCACATGACAGTTGTACACAATGGATGGTTTCCTTTCATTCCATCCAATGTGTACAGTTGTGTGGCTAATTGTGATTGGTCAGTTTGATCACGTTATACGGACAGGGCCAATCACAGCCCATCTGTACCATGTGTTAAGCTTTGACCAATGACAGCTAATCACAACAAAACAAACTGAATTAATCATTTTCATTCAGTAAAATGCTTGCATATAGCAATGTAATTTACTGCTATAAGCAAACATAATGTGTAAAAAAAAATCCTGATCACTTCCCCAGAGTAGTACAATGTTCCTATGGTAAGATTATATTGCTCTGGTCACAGAAAAACAAATTGTAAAAAAAATGAAAACAAATGTAATACTGTCACCAGTCAGTTCCCTGATCACCGCCACACCAGTTATATGATGATCCAGTACTGCACTGGTGACAGTATGTAGAACAAAAATTTCTTCATTTTCCAAAAACTTATGACAAAATATTACAACTTCAAAAAACCGGCCATGCCTCTTACTAAATACCTTGGACTATCTACTTCCTAAAAAGTGTCATTTGGGGGGTATTTGTACTGTCCTGGTATTTTCGGGCCTCAAAAAAATTAGAGGATTGATTGATTTTCAGATACACTATATATTTAGTTTGTGGATTCTATAACCTTAATACAGACTAAATAATATACACTGATTTGGGTTATTTTCACCAAAGAAATGTAGAAGAACAATTTGCAAAAAAATTGTAATAGAAATGAAGACTTTTTTTTCAAAATTTCCAGTATTTTTTTCATTTATTTAGCAAAAAAAGCCAGTGGTGATTAAATACCACCAAAAGAAAGTTTGAGTTATGTGAGCAAAATGAAAAAATGTAGTTTGTGTACAGTGTTGTATGACCACGCAATGGCCATTCAAAGTGCGACATCACTGAAAGCTGAAAATTGTCCTGGGCAGGAAGGGAGTAAAAATGCAAAATACAATTTTAAAAATGGTGTGAGGTCCCTCAGGAATTCCTTGGTTTTGAAGTGAAATCCATGCAAAAAAAAATGCGTGAGGTCCCTCTAATAATCCACTCTTGACCCTTAACCTGAGCATGAAAATGCGTGAGGTCCCTCTAATAATCCACTCCCGACCCTTTACCTGAGCATGCAGCCTGACTGGCCAAGAACCGTGGGGACAAGAGTCACATGCCCTCAACATGTGGATTGAGCTTTGCCAGGGAGGACCCTCTCAGCAAAGTACTTCTTTTTGATAAGAACAAGGGCCCCAACCCCACATTCACTGTCCAGGTTAATGTAATATCCAAAATTTAACCATGTGGCCATATAAAGGTAATGATATAACCCGCTCCATAAGCCGCCCACCCACCCTTACATGGCCGTGGACTGTAAATTAATGGGCTATGTCTGTGCAAGCAGCTGCTGGTTCCTTAGTAACCACTGAATTACCATCCATGCTGAACACCCTAAATGTTTGGCTTTTGTGTGAACGTCTGAATTAGCGTTCAGACCAAACAGTAAGCTCATCCCTAATTAGAACTCATCACTGATTACAAAATGCTTCTGCTGAAAACCGGAATGTAATCTTTGGCCAGCCAGGTCCACCATGTTTTATATATCATGCAGCTTTGTAGCATTGTCAATTCATGTTTTATAGATCAGTTATGGTGCAACCAGTCCATCACTGAAAGACAAGAGAGGGTTTTCCCAACCTTGTTCCGGATGCTTCGAAATGATTTTGTAATTTATTCTAACTTGGCTCAAATGTTGAAGTACTTTGGGTGGACCTGGATAGGAATTATTAGATCTGATGATGACAGCGGGAGCGAAGAGTATACGGTTTTGAGGAAAGTCATGAATTTCTATAGAGTTTGCATTTCTTTTAGATTAGAATTTTCTGGCCGGGCATCCATGCTTAGAAATTTAAATGAACAAGCATATTCTATTAAAAAAGGATCTGTCAATGTCATTGTAATCTGTGGGACCTAGTTTGAGTTTGACACTGACTTTGTGCATTTTATAAGAGGTTATGTAGAAGACAGAACGATCATCCTTAGTCCTGTCTGGGTGGCAAACATTGTCCTCATTGGTAAACACCCAGAAATATTTAATTGTAGTTTGTCCTTTGGGGCCAAGTCCACAAGTATTGTAGAATTTCAGAATTTTGTTGATGAATTCCAACCTCATAAAAAGCCAGACAACAAATTACTTGAAGATCTGTCGATGATTGGATTTGGTTGTTCTTCTGTAGATAAACGCAAAAATCTGCTCTTTGATTATTTCTATAAAAAGCCACTTCATGAGTGCAATGGCACAGAACATATTACTGATATCCAACACTTCTTCCATGGAGGTAATGCCCACCAAGTGTATCTCGCGGTTTACTCTATGGCCACCGCCTTACATGATATGCTTGGATTCATGAAGACATCTGGAAGCCATTTATCTGACTTTAATCACCAGGTGAGTGCAGCCTACTTAGAGTAAAGTATATCTGAATCACTTTTTCCCTTTTATCTTTGTAACCCAGCAAAAAACTCACACTACTTGTCCCTGGGTGACTATACTAAGTTCCCCACTGTATCTATAGAGGAATTCATGCTTCCCAGCCAGGCTGGACTTGAAACACGTCTGCCCATTTTTTGGGAGTAATGGGATTAGCAGGTCACATAAGAAAGATAACATTGTTTCTCTTCCAGCTCAGTTCATGGGAAATGACAACAACATCCCATTTATGGCAAGATCAGCAGGTTTTTTTTTGTTCTTGCTGAAAATGAAAACAAATGCAGCCACCACATCCAAGGACTGGTAAACTGCAATACATTTCATTTATTGATATATTTTAATGTCCTTAGCCATGCATGTTATGTAATGTGCAAGTGTAACTGGACATGTGCTGAGCGAAAAAAAAATGTTTCTTTTCGATTCAATTTTTAAATAATTTAGTTTAGGTAAATTCGGTACATTTATTTAATTTGTTTTCGTTGCATTTATCTGTTTTTTAATTCAATTCAAACTTTCCAAATTCCGTTTAATTGAATTCAATTTGTTCGAATGCAAAAAATTCTAATTGGCATTCAAATGTATTCTATTCAAAATTTATATTTTGGAAGAAGATTATATTCTTTCTATTTTATTCTATTCTATTCTCTTGTTTTTTTTCTATTTTATTCTATTCTTCTCTTTAACCATTTCAATACCGGGTACTTACCCCCCTTCCTGCCCAGGCCAATTTTCAGCTTTCTGCGCTGTCGCTGTTTAAATGACAATTGCGGGGTGATGCTACACTGTACCCAAACCAAATTTGTATCATTTTATTCACACAGATAGAGCTTTCTTTTGGTGCTACTTGATCACCTCTGCGTTTTTTTTTTAATTGTATTTTTATTGAAGTATCGAAGAATAAGTACAAAATTGTATCAAGATGTACAGTGCATCAACATAAGTGCGTTATAAACAAACATAATGAAAAGAGAAAAAAAAATGGAAAAAATATATATATATAAGTGATAAAAGAGTGTTCACAGAAACAAGGCACATATATGCATTAAATCAAATCTTTATGATGTATGCGATAAACGCACTATGGGAGAATACCTAGAATCCTGCGATCAGTTCAGAGTATATACACAGGCAACGTAGAATTAAATTAGGTTAGGATTAGGGCATATTTGGGAGTATGGGGGTCTCGAGTTCCGAAAGATCCCATGGTTCCCATATTTTATTAAATTAGGGGGTGCAGTCATGTACCAAAGCCGTCAAAATCTCCATTGCCTGAATCTCAGCCACTAAGTGCAGAAACCTGGACCATGGGGGAGGTGTATTAGATAACCAGAACAGTGGGATAATCCTCCTGGTGGCTAGCAATATATAGGATATCAGTTTGTTTGTGTTTTTTGGTACCCCCGATGGGGGAAGACTTAAAAGGTAGTTCAAAGGATCCAACGGAAGAGACACCCCAGTCACCTTATATATAAGTAAATGTACATCATTCCAAAACGGTTGTATCAAGGAACATTGCCAGAAGATATGGAATAGTGAGCCTATATCAGATCCACACCACCAACAGAGCTGTGAAACTGAAGGATTATACTTGTGAATAACATCGGGAGTTCTGTACCAGAACATGAAAATCTTAATGGTTGTCTCCCTCTGAGTGAAACATTTAGAAGATTTAAAGGTAGAGGACCAGATCCTATCCCACATTTGTATTGTGACAGGGCGGCCTACCAACTGAGACCACTTGCGCATATAATGGTGTAATGTTTCCGTAATTGGAGTTGGCTCATGGAGGATACGATAGATACAAGAGATCAAGTGTAGTTGATTGGGGCCCTGGGCACACAAGTGCTCAAAAGTAGTTGGTTTATCTAGGGTCAGGGATGGCGATTTAGAATTAAAGAAATGTCTAAATGTAAGTAAAAGTGGAAGAAATGTGGTGGTAAATCAAATTACTCTCTTAAAGCGTCAAAGGAATATAGCTTCCTCGTTATGGGATGAACTAGATTCCGCAGCTGGAAGAGATGAACATTTATGGAAAGATCCTGCCCAGGGACACACTCTCCGGAATAAGAGGGTTAAGTAATACATTTATAAGAGGAGAGCAGGGGGACATGAGAGGATAATGTTTGAGGCAACTACGCCAAATGGTTAAAGTTAGTGCCATTGGACCAGTACACTGACGTTTATAAATAGGATCTAAAAAAGGGGGGCGCCCCAAAACAAGGAGCTCAGGTGAACCAGATAAAGTACCCCCTTCTCAATGGCAGACCATTGGTGAGGTGCATGTAAGGAAGTCCAAGAGGTGATGGCCCTTAAGTGTGTTGCATGATAATATTTAGTGATATCCGGGGCTCCCAAGCCTCCTCTGGACCTAATGGAGAACATCACGGAGCTAGCTATGCAGTGAGCACCGCCATTCCATATGAATTTGAAAAGGGACCTTTGAAGCGTTTTTAGTTGTGAGGCAGGTACAGCTACTGGGAGAGTTTCGAAGTAATAAAGCAGCTTGGGCAAGATAGACATTTTTAACACATTAATTCTGCCCAATAGGGACAGGGGATATTTGGTCCAGGACGACAAAGACTTATTTATATCCAATATCAGATTAGGGAAGTTTGTGCTATAAAGGGAGGAGTAATAAGGGGTAAGTAGGATACCCAAATATTTGAGAGAGGTACTACACCATTTATAAGGGTATGATTCTTTGAGTTGGGGTAGTAATAACGCTGGAATGTGTATAAGAAGGGCTTCAGTTTTAGAATTGTTGAATTTATACCAGAGATAGCACTAAAAGAGGTCAATAATTTATGTAATGAGGGAAGAGATATCAGCGGGTTGGTGATAGTTAACAGTATGTCGTTTGCAAATAGCGATAATTTATATTCCCCCTGTCTCATCACCACCCCACGAATATCTGGATGTACATGGATAGACTCGGCCAAGGGTTCTAGGCACAGAATGAAAAGCAACGGCGATAGGGGGCAACCCTAACGGTTCCATTTGTCATGGGGAAGCCAGGAGACAGGAAGGATGTCATTTGCACCTGCGCTGAAACATTTGAGTATAAGGCCTCTAAAGCTTTTAAAAAAGGACCATCGAAACCATATATTTTTAAGGTGGCAAACATGTAGGGCCAACTTAACCTATCAAAAGCTTTCTGCGCATCTAGGCTCAAGATCAATCCCGAACGTGAAGTTCTATCTAAAAGGTCTATTAGGTCTATTGTATGTCGAGTGTTATCTCCTGCGTGTCTACCAAGGACAAAACCCACTTGATCCCTGTGTATCAGTTTGGGAATAAACGCGGAGAGTCGGGTAGCGAGTATTTTAGTAAATATCTTGTAATCTGAATTTAGGAGGGCTATAGGTCTGTAGTTTTCTGGGACAGAGGGATCCTTTCCAGGTTTAGGGATAACCGAAATAAATGAGTGGGGGAACTGAGAATGTGGAGGAGTTCCCTTAAGAAGGGAGTCATATAAGGCTAACATATGAGGAGATAGAATGTCAAAAAAAGATTTGTAGTAGGAGTAGGGCAATCCATCTGGGCCAGGTGATTTGTGTAATGGTAGTTTTTATAGCTAGGAGTTCTTCAGCTGATACTGTTACATTTAAACTCTCTAGGTCCGTTTTAGATAATTTTGGTGGTTTTATATTGGAAAAAAAGGCTCGAAATGTACCTGCGTAAAATCAAAATGGTTCTCTGGAGTCAGGCAATTATTCAGTTTATTCAATGGTCGTTTTCTTTCCCCTGGGTAGCTTCATCTCTAACATATCTAGGAGTCAAATTGACTTCCTCAATAGACAAAGTCTTCCAAGCAAATTTTCCACCGTTAATACGGGAAATTTCATCTGATTTGGAAAGATGGAATAAAGGCTCCTATACATGGATGGGTAGGAATGCCATTCTTAAAATGAATATTCTTCCAAGGTTACTATACCTCCTTCAGACTCTGCCAATAGCTATCCCAGAATCCTTTCTGAAATCAATACGTAGTATTTTTATTAAATTTATTTGGGCAAAAAAGCATCCGCGTCTATCTTTCAATTTACTGGCCATGCCAAAGGCTAGAGGAGGTATGGCTTTTCCCGACCCGATAAGATACTACAAAGCAGTACACCTTGCTAGGGTACTTGCTTGGTGCAGAGACGAGGGACACAAAACCTGGATAGAGATTGAACAATCATGCACGGAGATTCCTCTTCGATGTCTGCCATGACTACAACTTAAAACTCTTGGAACTTTAAGACATCACCCCTTGATAGGGGCAATTTTAAAAGTAATCCAACAGAGCCACTTTTTCTCAAGATTTGACGGGGAAATCACTCGGCTCCATCCTGTGTTGGGAAATCCACTATTTCCCTCTGGCTACACAGACAGCCGTTTTAAGCAAATTATGCGCCATGGTAGATTTCGATTAGGGGATTTTCTTGAAGCATCAATGTTGAAGACAAGGTCGAAAATGCAATCACTGTTCTGTCCGCCACTGGATCCATGGCGGATGCAACAGCTTACACATTTCCTAACCTCCCTCAATAGGGGGAAAGATCAGACCGCTTAAATACACCATTAGAAAATCTATGCCTTTTGGAAGAGCCTTCTGCACATGGAGTATCGGAGGTATATAAAATATTAATAGATCCCCCGAAGACTTTGTCCCAAGATTTCTTTCGAAATGGGAAAGAGATCTGGACATTACACTCTCCAAAGAGCAAAGGAGCTATTTTTTACACTTTGCTCATTACTCCTCAACTGCCAGCAAATACCAAGAGTTATGCTACAAAATTCTTACAAGGTGGTATAAAGTTCCATCATTACTACAAAAAAATGTATCCAGAGAGGACAAATAAATGTGGAGAATCAGAGGGTAATATGCTCCACATCTTTTGGTCATGTCGAAAGTTAGTAGATTTCTGGTCTAAAGTACGAGATACTGTAAGACAATTAACAGAATATGACCCGGGGGCCGACCCAGCAAGATATCTTCTTCATCTTTCGGACCTCTCAAAGTGTACATACCGGAATTCTCTGGTGGCCCATCTTTTGAATGCGGCAAAGGTCTGTATCCTGGCCGTTTGGAAGCAAGAATCACCCCCTCGATCTCACTATGGTTAAAAAAAGTAGCGGATATATACGCCATGGAAAAAGGCATTGCGATTACACAGGGTAAGGTGGCAAAATTTAATAAAAAATGGAATTCATGGTCTCTTCTGGTCTGCACCAGGGAGTACGGATATGCGCTTGGAGAGCAGGATGGGTCATTATGAGGGGGGGGGGGAGAGCGAGAGAACCTTAATAATGCCATAGGGTAATTTTTGTATTTGAGGTTTTGTTTTGTTTTTGTTTTTGTCATATGTGTCTACTAAAAACTGAATCACAATGTGCTAAGTTATACTCTGCAAATTGGAAGCAGCAATAACGATATTTGTTTTATATGTATATATATATATATATATATATATATATATATATATATATGAAAATGTATTTTTTTTTCTTTTTCTGTGTTTGAAAAAATTAAATATAGAATTAAAAAAAAAAAAAAAAGAGGTTAATATTCTATTCTATCTATATTCTTTCTATTTTTATTCACTTCTATTCTAGTTTATTGTTTTTTCTATTCTCTTTTTCTATTCTATTATTTTCTACTTTATTTTTTTCTATTCTAAACTATTTTATTTGAATTCAAATTCTATTCAAAATTCGTATTTCGAAAGATGGTTATATTTTTTCTATTATTCTATTCTATTCTATTGAAGTCTATTCTATTTTTTATTCTATTATTTTCTATTCCATTCTAGGCTATTCTTTTCCATTCGATTCTAATCTATTCAAATTTATTTAATTCAAAATTAAAATTTCGAAAGTCAGTTCCGTTTACATAATAAAGATAACATTGTTTTGCTTTTAGCTCATTTCATGGGAAATGACAACGACATCACATTTCTGGCAAGATCAACAGGGTTTTTTTTGTTCTTGTTGAAAATGAAAACTAATGCAGCCACCACATCCAAGGACTGGTAAACCGCAATATATTTTATTTATTGATATATTTTAATGTCCTTAACCATGCATGTTAACTTGGCCCGGAAGAATTTGACCAAGTCATTTTTTTGCAATATGGCACTGCGTCGCTTTAACTGACAATTGCGCGGGTGTGCGATGCTGTACCCAAACAAAATTTAAGTCCTTTTTTTCCTTCAAATAGAGTTTTCTTTTGGTGGTATTTGATCACCTCGGTGGTTTTTATTTTTTGCGCTATAAACAAAGACCGACAATTTTGAAATAAAAAAACTATTTTATTTTTACTTTTTGCTATAATACATATCCAAAAAATAAAAATAAAAAAACAAATGTATTCATCAGTTTAAGCCGATATATATTCTTCTACATATTTTTGGTAAAAAAAAATTGCAATAGGCATATATTAATTGGTTTTCGCAAAAGTTACAAACTATGGGATAGATTTAGGGACTTTTATTTATGTTTTATTGTTTTTACTGGTAATGGCGGCGATCTGAGATTTTTAGTGGGACTGTGACAAATCTGACCCCAAATGACACTTTTTGGGGACCATTATTACAGTATCAGTGCTATAAAAATGCACCTATCAATGTAAAAATGACACTGGCGGGGAAGGGGTTAACACTAAGAGGCGATCAAGGGCTTAAATGTGTTCCCTGGGTGTGTACTAACTGTAGGGGGGATCGGCTGGCAGGGACATGACAGAGATCACTGTTCCCGATGACTGGGAACAGTAGATTTCTGACATGTCCTCTGTCAGAATTACAAAGGCAGATTCCCATTCTGCCTCTCTACTAGGCAATAGTAGGCCCTCGGCGGACATCAGGTCCGCCCGACCAGTGGGCACGCTCCCGCAGCAGGCAGTGGGCAGGAGTATGTGCCGCTCACAACTGCGCCTGTGTGATCCACCGTATAGCTATTATTCTAATCTTGTTTTCAAATTCAATTTCAAATTCATTTTTAGATTCGATTCAATTTGAATTTGAAATTCGGCTGAATTTCGTTGAATTATTTTGGATTAATTTAAATCAGTTGCTATTGTAATTCGGAAATTCAGATACATTCGAATTTCCAAATAACGAAAACTTTTCATAATTTAGATTAGGAACTAAATGAATTGCACATGCCTAGGTATAACACTTCCAGGTATTGATCACAATATCCCCCTGACAATGTTATACCAGACCAACTTTAGCACGCTGCCTGGGTGTCCAGGGAAGGGAGGGGCAGTGAGCTTGCAGCCTCCGCTCCCTCTTGAGCCATAACAAATCGCATGCTATCAATATTGCATGGGTACCTTGCTAAGCTCCCCTGGAAGTGCACCCAGTCCCCATGTTATTAGGAGAAAAGTTAAGGTAGATGTGAGGGTCTGCGGAGGAGACTTATCAAAATCTGGAAGCCCCTTTAAGATGGGGGGAATTTAACATTTTGGGGCCCCTTATGTGAGTAAGGAGTGCATATACTCCTTGTTTATCATTCATGAAAATAAAGTAAAATGATCAATAAAAACAGAGAAAATGTGAAAAATCCTGAATTAAAAAAGTACAAAAATAAAAAACATCATCCCTCAATGTAAATTCAATGCCATTTATACCATTCAGCTATGTAGACCCAACATTGATCACAAAAAATGATGTCCTGTGACCCACAAATAAAACTTCCGCTCCTCTTGTTGTGATGCCGTTGACCAAATGACCATGCTTGGACACTTGGCCAGTTGGTTGACATTCAGCAGCTGGCCAGGGAGCTGTCATTTGTAATTGGAGTATCAACAGAGAGGATCATTTTTGCATGGGACATATTGTCTGGCAGGTCATCAGGGATGATGTACCTACATTGTTGGGCAATGCGTTTAATGTTGGATTTACATCAGGGGCAATTGTATTTTTTTGTGATTCATTTATTAATTAACCACATGCCAGCCGCCCACTATACATTTACGGCGGGCGGCCAACATGGACAGCCTGGATCACGTACATGTACATCAACCAGCCCTTTTCTGGGTTAGGGGCATGCAGCATGCTACTTCCCTGGACACAGCAGGTTGTGGATCCCAGTCCCGGAATCACTATGCGATCAGCTGATCACAATGCCAACAAAGCTATTGTGCATGAATTTCATTCTTAACAGCTGTGTTTCCTGCAGAGTGATGAGTGATTGGCCCACAGCTATCATATGGTACCTGGGCCAATCACAGCACCCTGTACCATGTGATTAGCTGTAGCCAATCACAGTTCCCTAGTAATCACAGCTGTCATGAATGTAACCCATTCGTGACAGTTGAAAATATTACTGTTACTATGATCACCATTGTAACAGTAATCAAAGTGTTACTCCCCAGTAGGGATGAGCTTCGAGTTCGAGTCGAACTCATGTTCTACTCGAACATTGGCTGTTCGCAAGTTCGCCGAACAGCGAACAATTTGGGGTGTTCGCGGCAAATTTGAATGCCGCGGAACACCCTTTAAAAGTCTATGGGAGAAATCAAAAGTGCAAATTTTAAAGGCTTATATGCAAGTTATTGTCATAAAAAGTGTTTAGGGACCCGGGTCCTGCCCCAGGGGACATGCATCAATGCAAAAAAAAGTTTTAAAAACGGATGTTTTTTCAGGAGCAGTGATTTTAATAATGCTTAAATTCAAACAATAAAAGTGTAATATCCCTTTAAATTTCGTACCTGGGCGGTGTCTATAGTATGCCTGTAAAGGGGCGCATGTTTCCTGTGTTTAGAACAGTCTGACAGCAAAATGATATTTTGAAGAAAAAAACACATTTAAAACTACCCGCGGCTATTGCATTGCCGACAATACACATAGAAGTTCATTGATAAAAACGGCATGGGAATTCCCCACAGGGCAACCCCGAACCAAAATAAAAAAAAAAAAATGATGTGGGGGTCCCCCTAAATTCCATACAAGGCCCTTCAGGTCTGGTATGGATATTAAGGGGAACCCCAGCCAAAAAAAAAAAAATGACCTGGGGTTCCCCCTAAATTCCCCCTCCTGAACCGTACCAGGCCACATGCCCTCAACATTGGGAGGGTGCTTTGGGGTAGCCCCCCAAAACACCTTGTCCCCATGTTGATGAAGACAAGGGCCTCATCCCCACAACCCTGGCCGGTGGTTGTGGGGGTCTGCGGGCGGGGGGCTTATCGGAATCTGGAAGCCCCCTTTAACAAGGGGACCCCCAGATCCCGGCCCCCCCTGTGTGAAATGGTAAGGGGGTACTTACCCCTACCATTTCACTAAAAAACTGTCAAAAATGTTAAAAATGACAAGAGACAGTTTTTGACAATTCCTTTATTTAAATGCTTCTTCTTTCTTCCTTCCTTCATCTTCTTCTGGTTCTTCTGGCTCTTCTGGTTCTTCCTCCTGCGTTCTCGTCCAGCATCTCCTCCGCGGCGTCTTCTATCTTCTTCTCCTCGGGCCGCTCTGCACCCATGGCATGGGGGGGAGGCTCCCGCTCTTCTCTTCATCTTCTTGTTCTTCTTCATCTCTTCTTCCTTCTTCTCTTCTTCTCTTCTTCATTTCTTCTCCGGGCCGCTCCGCAGCCATGCTGGCATGGAGGGAGGCTCCCGCTGTGTGACGGCGTCTCTTCGTCTGACGGTTCTTAAATAACGGGGGGCGGGGCCACCCGGTGACCCCGCCCCCCTCTGACGCACGGGACATGATGGGACTTCCCTGTGGCATTCCCCGTGACGTCACAGGGAAGTCCCGTCAAGTCACCGTGCGTCAGAGGGGGGCGGGGTCACCGGGTGGCCCCGCCCCCCGTTATTTAAGAACCGTCAGACGAAGAGACGCCGTCACACAGCGGGAGCCTCCCTCCATGCCAGCATGGCTGCGGAGCGGCCCGGAGAAGAAATGAAGAAGAGAAGAAGAGAAGAAGGAAGAAGAGATGAAGAAGAACAAGAAGATGAAGAGAAGAGCGGGAGCCTCCCCCCCATGCCATGGGTGCAGAGCGGCCCGAGGAGAAGAAGATAGAAGACGCCGCGGAGGAGATGCTGGACGAGAACGCAGGAGGAAGAACCAGAAGAGCCAGAAGAACCAGAAGAAGATGAAGGAAGAAAGAAGAAGCATTTAAATAAAGGAATTGTCAAAAACTGTCTCTTGTCATTTTTAACATTTTTGACAGTTTTTTAGTGAAATGGTAGGGGTAAGTACCCCCTTACCATTTCACACAGGGGGGGGCCGGGATCTGGGGGTCCCCTTGTTAAAGGGGGCTTCCAGATTCCGATAAGCCCCCCGCCCGCAGACCCCCACAACCACCGGCCAGGGTTGTGGGGATGAGGCCCTTGTCTTCATCAACATGGGGACAAGGTGTTTTGGGGGGCTACCCCAAAGCACCCTCCCAATGTTGAGGGCATGTGGCCTGGTACGGTTCAGGAGGGGGGGCCACACTCTCATCCCCCCCTCTTTTCCTGCGGCCTGCCAGGTTGCGTGCTCGGATAAGGGTCTGGTATGGATTTTTGGGGGGACCCCACGCCGTTTTTTTTTTTTTTTTTTGGCGCGGGGTTCCCCTTAAAATCCATACCAGACCTGAAGGGTCTGGTATGGAATTTAGGGGGAACCCCACCTCATTTTTTTTTTAAATTTTGGCTGGGGTTCCCCTTAATATCCATACCAGACCTGAAGGGCCTTGTATGGAATTTAGGGGGACTCCCACATCATTTTTTTTTTAAATTTTGGTTCAGGGTTGCCCTGTGGGGAATTCCCATGCCGTTTTTATCAATGAACTTCTATGTGTATTGTCGGCAATGCAATAGCCGCGGTAGTTTTAAATGTGTTTTTTCCTTCAAAATGTCATTTTGCTGTCAGACTGTTCTAAACACAGGAAACATGCGCCCCTTTACAGGCATACTATAGACACCCCCAGGTACGAAATTTAAAGGGATATTACACTTTTATTGTTTGACTTTAAGCATTAATAAAATCACTGCTCCTGAAAAAACAGCCGTTTTTAAAACTTTTTTTTGCATTGATTCATGTCCCCTGGGGCAGGACCCAGGTCCCCAAACACTTTTAATGACAATAACTTGCATATAAGCCTTTAAAATTAGCACTTTTGATTATTCATGTTCGTGTCCCATAGACTTTAACGGTGTTCGCGTGTTCGAACAAATTTTTTTCCTGTTCGCATGTTCTGGTGCGAACCGAACAGGGGGGTGTTCGGCTCATCCCTACTCCCCAGAGTAGTACATTGCTATTATGGTGACACTGAACTACTCTGATGAGAGTATGTAAAAAAAAGAAAAAAACAAGAAAAAAATGTTAAATAAAAGGTTTTAAAATAATTGAATAAAAAAGTATTTACATTTTTTTTAACATACTGTCACCAGTCAGTATTCCTAATCACAGCGACTCAGTGGTGTAGCTACAGGGGTCGCAGGGGTCGCAATGGCTCTGGGGGGCCTGTGCAACTGGTAGAGAGAGGCTGTCAGACAAAACTCCCCATCGTCAGACAGTGAAGACACTGCAAAGTGAAAGCAAATGAGGAAGAAGCGTCTTCCCGTGTGCTGTGTTCTCTGCCTTCCCCTACAGCACAGTACCCGGCTGTATGATTGAAGGTACTGTACTGCTGATTTTTTGAAAGGCTGTACAGTATATATACCCCTTTCATGACTAAGCCTATTTTTGAAATTTTTTTGTTTACAAGTTAAAATCCATATTTTTTGCTAGAAAATTACTTAGAACCCCCAAACATTATGTATATTTTTTTAGCAGAGAATTTAGAGAATAAAATGGAGACCGTTCCAATATTTTATATCACACGGTATTTGTGCAGCGGTGTTTTAAACGCAAATTTTTTGAAAAGGGACACTTTCATGAATTTTAAAAAATCCAAACAGTAAAGTTACCCCAATTTTTTTGTATAATGTGAAAGATGATGTTACGCCAAGTAAATAGATACCAAACATGTCACGCTTTATAATTGCACGCACTCGTGGAATGGCGACAAACTACGGTACCTAAGAATTTCCATATGCGACGCTTTAAATTTTTTTTACGGTTACCAGGTTAGAGTTACAGAGGAGGTCTAGTGCTAGAATTATTGCTCTCACTCTGATGATAGCGGCGATACCTCACATGTTTGATTTGAACACCGTTTACATATGCGTGCGCGACTTCCATATGCGTTTTCTTTGCTGCACGAGCTCGCAGGGACGGGGGCGCTTTAAAATTTATTTTAATTTTTTTCTTATTTATTTTATTTATTTTTAAATTCATAAATTGTGTTTAAAAAAAATGTTTTGATTACTTTTTTTGCTGTCACAAGGAATGTAAACATCCCTTGTGACAATAATAGGTGGTGACAGGTACTCTTTATGGAGAGATCGGGGGTCTAAAAGACCGCCCATCCCTCCTATACACTTCAAAGTATTCAGGTCGCTGAAAACGGCGATTCTGAATACTGTGTACTTTTTAAAAACCGGCGCCATTGGCAGCCGAGTAAACGGGAAGTGACGTCATGACGTCGCTTCCGCGTTTACAATTTGGAGGCTGGAACGAAGCTGCCCACAGCTTCGTTCCAGCCCGTCCCCAGCTGCCGGAGGCATCGGATTGGTCACCGAGCCTCCAGATCGACCGGGAGGCCCGGTAAGAGCGGCGGGAGGCGGCGGGAGGGGGGGACGTCCCCTCCCGCTGCTCCGGTATAACAGCCGAGCGGCTTTTAGCCACATCGGTTGTTATACATGGATAGCCAATCGCCGGCTCTAAACAACGGTACCGGGATGATGCCTGCAGCTGCGGGCATCATCCCGGTATAACCCCCGAAAGCCGAGTACGCACATCTGCATACGGTCAGCGGGAAGGGGATACACTATATCGCCAAAAGTATTGGGACGTCTGCCTTTCCACACACATGAACTTTAATGACATCCCAGTCTTAGTCCTTATGCCGCGTACACACGGTTGGAATTTCCAACAACAAATGTTCGATGTGAGCTAGTTATTGGAATTTCCAACCGTGTGTAGGCTCCATCGGGCATTTGTTGTCGGAATTTCCGACAACAAAAATTTGAGAGCTGGATCTCAAATTTTCCGACAACAAAATCCATTGTCGTAAATTCCGATCGTGTGTACACAATTCCGACACACAAAATTCCACGCATGCTCGGAACCAAGCAGAAGATCCGCACTGGCTATTGAACTTCATTTTTCCCGCCTCGTCATACGTGTTGTATGTCACTGCGTTTTTGGCAATCGGAATTTCCGACAACATTTGTGTGTCCGTGTGTATGCAAGACAAGTTTGAGCCGACATCCGTCGGAAATAAATCCAGGATTTTGTTGTCAGAATGTCTGATCGTCTGTATGCGACAATAGGGTTCAATATTGAGTTGGCCCACCCTTTGCAGCTATAACAGCTTCAACTCTTCTGAGAAGGATGTCCACAATATTATGATTGGTGTGTCTATAGGAATGTTTGACCATTCTACCAGATGCGCATTTGTGAGGACAGGCACTGATGTTGGACGAGAAGGCCTGGATTGCAGTCTCTAGTCTAATTCATCCCAAAGGTGTTCTATCAGGTTGAGGTCAGGACTCAGGACTGTGCAGGCCAGTCAAGTTCCTCTACCCCAAACTCGCTCATCCATGTCTTTATGGACCTTGCTTTGTGCACTGGTCCAAATCATTTGGTGGAGGGGGGATTATGGTGTGGGGTTGTTTTTCAGGGGTTGGTCTTGGCCCCTTAGTTCCAGTGAAGTGAACTCTTAAGGCGTCAGCATACCAAGACATTTTGGACAATTCAAGTTCCCAACTTTGTGGGAACAGTTTAGGGATGACCCCTTCCTGTTCCAACATGGTTGTGCACCACTGCACAAAGCAAGGTCCATAAAGACATGGATGAGCGAGTTTGGGGTGGAGAAACTTAACTGGCCTGCACAGAGTCCTGACCTCAACCCGATTGCATAAATTTGGGATGAATTAGAGCTGAGACTGCAAGCCAGATCAGTGCCTGACCCCACAAATGCACTTCTGGAAGAATGGTCAAACATTCCCATAGACACACTCCTAAACCTTGTGGACAGACTTCCCAGAAGAGTTGAAGCTGTTATAGCTGCTAAGGGTGGGCCAACTCAATATTGAATCTTATTGGCCCCAGGCATTGCTTTCCGCTATGCCATCAATGTTTGGGAATTTTTTTCTAATGTTTATATACCTTAGGCATCCTGAAGCACTGCACTTCCGTATTACCTTGCCACAGCGAGGTACGTCATATCTCCCACCCGTTTGGTATTGATGACACATATATCCCAGTAGCCATCGGTCAATTGGCATCTTCTGCACCTTGCTGAGTGTGCCTCGCTTTCTTCACACTGTGCAGGTGCGTGATCAGGAGGTGCATGCTGGGTAGCCAGCTGCACTGTATCCCGGGATAAAGTCGTACCGGGCTTAAGATGCACACACTGATGATGATCGCCTACAGAATCGAGAGGAGACAGTGAGTCACATTGCATTTACAATGAACACCAACAATTGCATATGTAGCTTATGACAATTTGAATGGCATAAGCTGCGACTATCATGGGGGTGCTTAAAAAAAAATAAAAAAATGACTGGAGCTGCGCTTTAAGTGGGGAATAAGTATACATTGTCCAGTGGAAGAATATCATGAGGAACTCTACCAAACCTATTGCTGTTCACAAAAAAATTGAATATTAGCTTGGGAGGATTTTAGAGTAGCTTGGCAACCTTCGTACATACTGTAAGGTGGCACTTGAGGTATGAACAGCATAGTTAGTGACCTCATGGAATAAGTCCAGCCCTCCAGAAACACGAGGTCCATGGCTCCACAAGGGTCCTCTAAAACTGCATTATAGTTTCAATCAAATTTTGTCCTCCTGCAGAAGTTGCACCGATATATACAAGCTTCATACTAATTTTCTGAAAACACTTCACATCAATACTTTAATGAAGACGGTGAATTTGTTACACAATATGTTATCCAAAACCATTTATTAGTCAACAAAACTATTCTCACTAATGATGTTGGATTATTTGAGCAATCTATTTCCAGAGAGCAAAGCATTTTTATTAATGCAAGTTTAATAAAATGGAAGAATGACCAAAAAGAGGTAAGATTAACAAGGACCTGTATTGTGTAAGATGCCTGTGGTCTCCTTGAAGTTGATCTTTTCCCTATCATAGGCCTATTCCGGCTTTGTCAGGTCTCTGTAATGGTGGCAAGCAAGGAGATCAGTGATCAGCACAGTAGTGACATCACCAAATCTCACTTCAAATCATCTAGTGAGACCATCAGTCAGAGGCAGCAGTGTCTTACATGATATTACACTGCAGATATACAAAGAAGAAAATATGGGGGTACAAAGGGATTATAACGTTGCAAAGAAAAAAAGATATATTTTTTAATAAAAATACAAAAACACTTTATTGAAATATATTATCACAAAATGAAAAACAAGAAATATACAGTAACAATGTTTAAAAAGGGGTGCAAGTCACAGTTGAATTGTGGGAAACAGTATAGCCAGGTAGGCCTGGTGAGGAAGGCCTTCAAGACAGGTAATCAATTCCTACATGTTTCGCCAAGACATTGGCTTCCTCAGGGAATAATATGAGCCTGTGCCAACATTAAAGTTTTCTACGTGAAAACAAATGAAAAACAGTAAGGAGCATTGTAAAAATGAACAAAACACAAATAACATAATATAATAAGTGAAACATCAGAGAGGGTGTGTGACATGGCTATATCACCAGAGTGACAGAATGACCCGGTATCCAAAAATGTACCTGGAAGCCACCGACCGGAACCAGGGCGGGGAAGGGACATCCCCACCTGGGGCCAACAAGGTCCCACCATATCTATGGCTGCAAGGGGCTTACAGATGACCTGGCAATCAAAAATTTAAAAATAAAAAGATATATATATCTAAAAAAAGGGGATGAGAAAATCACCAAATAAGTGGGATAAACATTACCACGACATCAAATCAATAGGGCTAACACAGATGCAGCAATTTACAGTTTAAAATAAGTATAATCAAAGGGGAGCGCCAGGAGAGTATAGAGAGGAAATGCTTGAGAAATGACTAGGATGGTAAAAGTATGTCTCTAAGGGAGAAAAAACAAGAGTAAGCCATAATAAGTAGGAAAAAGTAAGAGAAAATGACAGATATATATATAGATTATATATATATATATATATATATATATATATATATATATATATATATATATATATATATATATATATATATATATATACTAACCATAGCTGAATGGTTAAAGATTGACTCACCTAGACGAGAGCAGAAAAAGGTTCAGAAGGGCCAAAACAGCACCCCTTTGGGAATACAGGAATCACTAGGTAGAAAATGTAGTGATTGGGCAACAGCAAAAGTTGTTATGTCCTGTGAAGGATCAGGTTTGTATAAGATCATGGCGTAGAAAACAGAAGCTAACATAATAAAGGGGATATAAAAAGGATCAGACATACCCCGTGCGTACTCCAAGCTGGTAACAGGCGTTCCTCATGTCCAGCTGAATCAGAGGACAAGCCGGCTTAAGTATGCCCCCCACACCTGATCAGAATAGCTGATCAAGTGAGCGGACAAAAAGAGGCTCCCCGCATGCGCCCGCAGTAGCATCCAGGGAGCCTAGAATCTAGATATTCCCCAATATGAAAAAAACGAATGATTCCCTAAAATCATCTTGGGAGGATAATCTTCAATCCTGTTCCCTCAACATGATTTCCATTTTATGTAAGGAATATGAATCTGAGCTAGAACAGTCGGATGTTTCCATCAACCGTTGGCATTTGGACCACTCCTCTGGTGTGTCCTCCCTGAGATACAGTAAGCAGGATAAACTCCTGCATGCTCACCTCAAGGACTATACACTGAGTGTCATAAATGCCAAGGAAGTGAAATTTCTCAGAGACTTGTCTGCTCGCAAAAATGGCAATGCCTACAGATGGGATAACACCACCGATAGTAAATCAAGGACCAAACCCTTCACTTCTAATGTACCTACTTCAAATAACGATGTACCTAACACTCCTTCTGCTTCTTTTTCCTCTAGCACTTCCACTGCTTATCATAATCTCACTCAGGAGCAAACTTCCAAGAAAAGAAAGGGGGAATTATCCACCACTTCTACGGAATCACTGCGTCGCACCTTCGGGCCCACTCCGTCTTCCCAGCCATCCACGGCCCGCTCTAAGGCCACCCACATATCCACTCCCTTTAATCATGCACACATTGTCTTCTATGTCTAAATTGACTGCATCCAACGCACTGATCTCCACCACTTTGGCACTTCCTCATTCTCAGGCACTTACTGTCACAAGAAGGGTAAGTGAACCTAGTCTTACATCTGTGTTCCCTGCCAGTGCACAGTCCATAGACCCTAAGATTGCCCTCATTTTTTTTTAGTTCAGGCTCCGGACCCCCTCCAAAGTCCAATTCCAAATTCTCAAACCCCACTCCAAGTAA
Organism: Lithobates clamitans; assembly: GCA_037952925.1. NCBI lineage: Eukaryota > Metazoa > Chordata > Amphibia > Anura > Ranidae > Lithobates > Lithobates clamitans. The sequence continues at coordinate 2,876,722 of JBBGZY010001392.1, read as the reverse complement.
TCCCAAACCCCCAACCCTAACGGTAATCCCGGGCCCTATAGTCCCAAAACCCTAACCCTAATCCCAGGTCCCTATAGTCCCAAGCCCTAATCCTAATCCTGGTCATTATAATTCAAAACCTGCTACCCATAAACCTAATCCTAGTACCTATAGTTCTAAACCCTTAACCCAAACTCTAATCCTGTTCCCCATAGTCTCAAACCCGCTGCTCTTAACCCTAATCCTATCTCTATAGTCCCAAACCATTAACCCTAACCCTAATCCCTCTCCCAGTAGTCCCAAAGCCCCAACCTTAATCCTAATCCTGGTCCCTATAGTCCCAAACCCTTAACCCTAACCCTAATACCACTCCCTGTAGTCCCTAACCCCCAACTCTAACCCTAATACCGGTCCCTATACTCCCAAACCCCTAACCCTAATCCCTGTCTCTATAGTCTCAAACCCCTAACCCTAATCCTATAGTCCCAAACCTCTAACCCTAACCCCTATAGTCCCAAACCTCTAACCCTAACCCTAATCCCAGTCCCTATAGTCCCAAACCCCAAACCCTAACCCTAATCATGGTCCCTATAGTCCAAAACCTGATACCCTTAACCCTAATCCCATCCCTTTAGTCCCAAACCCTTAACCCTAATCTTAGTCCCTATTGTCTCAAACCCTTAACCCTAACCCCGGTCCCTATAGTCCCAAACATGCTACCCTTAAAACCTAATCCTTGTCCTTATAGTTCCAAACCCCTAACCGTAACCCCACTCCCATTAGTTCCAAACTCCTAACCCTAATCCCAGTTCCTTTAGTCCCAAACCCCTAACCCTAACCATAATCCCGGTCACTATAGTTCAAAACCCTAACCTTAATCCCACTCTCAGTAGTCCCAACCCCTATCCCTAATCCCACTCCCTGTAGTCCCAAACCCCTAACCCTCATCCCGGTCCCTATAGTTCAAAACTCTTAACCCTAATCCCAGTTCTTATAGTCCCAAACCCCTAACTCTAATACTAATCCCAGTCCCTATAGTCCCAAACCCCTAACCCTAATCCCAGTCCCTATAGTCCAAAACCCCTAACCCTAACCCTTATCACGATCCCTATAGTCCAAAACCCGATACCCTTAACCCCAGTCCCATCCCTTTAATCCCAAACCCCTAAACATAACCCTAATCCAACTCTGAGTAATCCCAAACCCCCAACCCTAACCCTAATCCTTTGCCCTATAGTCCCAAACCCCTAACCCTGATCTTAGTCCCTATAGTCCCAAATCCCAAACCCTAACCACGGTCCCTGTAGTCCCAAACCTGCTACCCTTTACCCTAATCCCAGTCCCTAAGTCCCAAACCCACTATCCTTAACCCTAATCCTTGTCCTTTTAGTTCCAAACCCCTAACCCCAGTCCCTATAGTTCCAAAACCCTAACTTTAATCCCAGTCCCTATAGTCCCAAACCCTTAACCCTAATCCCAATCCCTATAGTGCCAAACCCCTAACCCTAATCCCAGTCCCTATAGTCCCAAACCCCTAACCCTAACCCTGGTCTTTATAGTCCCAAACCTGCTACCCTAAACCTAATCCCGGTCCCTATTGTGCCAAACCTGCTACCCTTAACAATAATCCTTGTCCTTATAGTTCCAAACCCCCTAACCCCAGTCCCTATAGCCCCAAAACCCTAACTCTTATCCCAGTCCCTATAGACCCAAACCCCTAACCCTAATCCCACTCCCTGTAGTCCCAAACCCCTAACCCTAATTCCACACTTAGTAGTCCATAACCCCAATCACTAACCCTAATCCAGAACACTATAGCTCCAAACCCCTAACCCTAATCCCAGTCCTTATAGTCCCAAACCCCTAACCCTTATCCCAGGGCCTTATAGTCCCAAGCCCTATCCCTAATCCCGGCCATTATAATTCAAAACCTGCTACCCTTAACCCTAATCCTAGTCCCTATAGTTCCAAACCCCTAACCCTAATCCTATTCCCATAGTCTCAAACCCACTACACTTAAGCTTAATCCCATCTCTATAGTCCCAAACCATTAACCCTAACCCTAATCCCTCTCCCAGTAGTCCCAAAGCCCCAACCTTAACCCTAATTCTGCTCCCTATAGTCCCAAACCCCTAAAGCTAACCCTAATACCACTCCCAATAGTCCCTAACCCCCAACTCTAACCCTAATCCCGGTCCCTATACTCCCAAACCCCTAACCCTAATCCCTGTCTCTATAGTCTCAAACCCCTAACCCTAATCCTATAGTCCTAAACCTCTAACCCTAACCCCTATAGTTCCAAACCTCTAACCCTAACCCACATCCCAGTCCCTAGAACAGTCCTATAGTCCCAAACAGCAAAACCCTTACCTTAATCAAGGTCCCTATAGTCCAAAAACCGATACCCTTAACTCTAATGCCATCCCTTTAGTCCCAAACCCTTAACCCTAATCTTTGTCCCTATAGTCTCAAACCCTTAACCCTAACCTCGGTCCCTATAGTCCCAAACATGCTACCCTTAACCCGAATCCCAGTCCCTATAGTCCCAAACCCCTAACCCTAATCCCAGTCCCTATAGTCCCAAACCCTTACCCTAATACCGGTCCCAATAGTCCCAAACCCACTACCCTTATCCCTAATCCCACTCCCTATAGTTCCAAACCCCTAACCTTAATACTGGTCCCAATAGTCCCAAACCCGCTACCCTTAACCCTAATGCCATCCCTATAGCCCCAAACCCGCTACCCTTAACCCTTATCCCATCTCTTTAGTCCCAAACCATTAATATCTAACCCTAATCACACTCCCAGTAGTCCCAAACCTGTAACACTAACCCTAATCCCACTCCCAGTAGTCCCAAACCGCTAACCCTAATCCCACTCTTAGCAGTCCATAACCCCCATCCCTAACCCTAATCCCGGTCCCTATAGTTCAAAACTCCTAACTCTAATCCCAGTCCTTATAGCCCCAAACAACTAACCCTATCTCTAATCATGGTTTCTATAGCCCCAAACCCTTACCCTAATCCCGGTCCCTATAGTTCCACCCCGCTACCATTAACCCTGGTCCCTACAGTCAAAACACTTAACTATAACCCTAATCCAAGTCCCTATTGTCCCAAACCCGAATCCCACTCCCAGTAGTCTCAAACCCCTAACCATAATCCCAGTCCCTATAGTCAAAAACCCCTAACCCTAATCCTGGTCACTATAGTTCCAAAACCCTAACCCTAATCCCACCTAGTAGTCCCAAACCCCTAACCCTAATCCCACTCCCAGTAGTCCCAAAACCCTAACCCTAATCCCACTCTTAGTTGACCTTAACCCCCAACCCTAACCCTAATCCTGGTCCCTATAGTTCCAAACCCCCAACCCTAATCCCAGGCTTTATAGTCCCAATCCCCTAATCCTAACAATAATCCCAATCCCTGTAGGCCCAAACCCCTAATCCCAGTCCTTATAGTCCCAAACCCCTAACCCTAATCCTGGTCCCTATAGTCCCAAACCTGCTAACCTTAACCCTAATCTGGTCCCTATAGTTCCAAACCCCTAACCCTAACCCTAATCCCGGTCACAATAGTCCCAAACCCTCTACCCTTAACCCTAATCCCATCCCTATAGCCCCAAACCCTTAACCCCAATGCTACTCCTTGTATTACCTAACCCCCATCTCTATCCTTAATTTAGGTCCCTATAGTCCCAAACACTTAACCCTAATCCCAGTCTCTATAGTCCCAAACTTCTTACCCTAAACCTAATCCTAGTCCCTATAGTCCAAAATCTTTAACCCTAACCCTAATCCCAGTCCCTATATTCCCAAACTCCTAACCATAACCCTAATATTGGTCCCTATAGTCCAAAACCCAATACCATTAACCCTAATCCCATCCCTATCGTCCCAAACCCTTAAACATAACCCTAATCCAACCCTAACTAACCCCAAACCCCCAACCCTAACCCTAATCCTTGGCCCTATACTCGCAAACCCCTAACCCTAATCTTAGTCCCTATAGTCCCAAATCCCTAAACCTAACCCCGGTCCCTACATTTCCAAACCTGCTACCCCTAACCCTAATCCTAGTCCCTATAGTCCCAAACCCACTTCCCTTAACCCTAATCCTTGTCCTTTTAGTTCCAAACCCCTAACCCCAGTCCCTATAGTCCCAAAAACCTAACTTTAATCCCAGTTCCTATAGTCCCAAATCCCTAATCCTTATCCCGGACACTATAGTTCCAATCCCTACCCTAATCCCACTCCCAGTAGTCCAAAAACCCTAACCCTAATCCCACTCTTAGTAGTCCATAACCCCATCCCTAACCTTAATCCTGGTCCCTATAGTCCCAAACTCCTAACACTAATTCCACTCCCAGTAGTCCCAAATCCCTAAGCCTAATCCAACTCTTAGTTGACCATAACCCCCAACAATAACAATAATCCTGGTCCCTATAGTCCCAAATCCCTAACCCTAATCCCAGTCTTTATAGTCCCAATCCCCTTACCCTAACCCCAGTCCCTGTAGTCCCAAACCATTAACCCTAATCCCAGTCCTTATAGTCCTAAACCCCTAACCCTAATCCTGGTCCCTATAGTCCCAAACCTGCTACCCTTAACCCTAATCCCGGTCTCTATAGTTCCAAACCCCTAACCCTAATCCAGGTCACAATAGTATCAAACCCGCTACCCTTAACCCTAATCCCATCCCTATAGCCCCAAACCCTTAATCCTAATGCCACTCCCTCTAACCCCATCTCTAACCCTAATCCCAGTCCCTATAGTCCCAAACCCCTAACTCTAACCCTAAATGACGGTCCCTATAGTCCAAAACCCCTAACCCTAATCCCAGTCCCTATAGTCCCAAACCCCTAAACCTAACACTAATCACGGTCCCTATAGTCCAACACCCAATACCCTTAACCCTAATCCCATCCCTATAGTCCCAAACCCTTAAACATAACCCTAATCCAACTCCAAGTAATACCAAACCCCCAACCCTAACCCTAATCCTGGGCCCTATAGTCCCTAACCCCTTATTCTAATCTTATTCCCTATAGTCCCAAACCACTAACCCTAACCACGGTCCCGATAGTCCCAAACCCACTACCCTTAACCCTAATCCTTGTCCTTATAGTTCCAAACCCCTAACCCCAGTCCCTATAGTCCCAAATCCCTAACTTTAATCCCAGTCCCTATAGTCCCAAATCCCTAACCCTAAAACCACTTTTAGTAGTCCATAACCCCCATCCCTAACCTTAATCCTGGTCCCTATTATCCCAAACCCTAATTCCAGTCCCTTTAGTCCCAAACCCCTAACCCTAACCCTAATCATGGTCCCTATAGTCCCAAACCCTAACCCTGATCCCGGTCCTTATAGTCTCAAACCTGCTACCCTTAACCCTAATCCCGGTCCCTATAGTTGCAAACCCCTAACCCTAATCCAGGTCACAATAGTATCAAACCCGCTACCCTTAACCCTAATCCCATCCCTATAGTCCCAAACCCTTAACCCTAATGCCACTCCCTAACCTCATTTCTAACCCTAATCCCATTTCCTATAGTCCCAAACACTTAACCTTAATCCCAGTCTCTATAGTCCCAAACTCCTAACCCTAACCACAGTCCCTTTAGTCCCAAACCCACTACCCTTAACCCTAATCCTTGTCCTTATAGTTCCAAACCCCTAATCCCAGTCCCTATAGTCCCAATTCCCTAACTTTAATCCCAATACCTATAGTCCCAAATCCCTAACCCCAACCCTTATCCCGGTCACTATAGTTCCAATCCCTAACCCTAATCCCACTCCCAGTAGTCCAAAACCCCTAACCATAAAACCACTTTTAGTAGTCCATAACCCCCATCCCTAACCTTAATCCTGGTCCCTATAGTCCCAAACCCCTAACCCTAATTCCAGTCCCTTTAGTCCCAAAACACTAATCCTGGTCCCTATAGTCCCAAACCCTAACCCTAATCCTGGTCCTTATAGTCCCAAACTTGCTACCCTTAACCCTAATCCCAGTCCCTATAGTCCCAAACCATTAACCCTAACCCTAATCCCTATCCCAGTAGTCCCAAACCCCCAATTTAACCCTAATCATGGTCCCTATTGCCCAAAACCTTAACCCCAACACTAATACCACTCTCAGTAGTCCCTAACACCCAACCCGAACCCTAATCCCAGTCCTTATACACCCAAACCCCTCACCCTAATCCCAGTCTCAATAGTCCCAAACCCCTAACCCTAAGCCTAATCCCAGTCCCTTTAGTCCCAAACCTCTAACTCCAACCCTAATCCCAGTCCTTGTAGACCCAAACTCCTAATCCAAATATGGTCCCTATAGTCCAAAACCCAATAGCCTTAACCTTAATAATTTTCCTATAGTCGCAAACCCCCAACCCTAACCCCATTCCCTATAGTCCCAAACCTGCTATCCTAAACTATAATCCCAGTCCCTATAGGCCCAAACCCCTAACCCTAATCCCGGTCCCTATAGTCCCAAACCTACTACCCTTAACCCTAATCCCATCCCTATAGCCCCAAACCCTTAACCCCAATGCTACTCCTTGTATTACCTAACCCCCATCTCTAACCCTATTCCAGGTCCCTATAGTCCCAAACACTTAACCCTAATCCCAGTCTCTATAGCCCCAAACTCCTTACCCTAAACCTAATCCTAGTCCCTATAGTCCAAAATCTTTAACCCTAACCCTCATCCCAGTCCCTATATTCCCAAACTCCTAACCATAACCCTAATATTGGTCCCTATAGTCCAAAACCTAATACCATTAACCCTAATCCCATCCCTATCATCCTAAAACCCTTAAACATAACCCTAATCCAACCCCAACTAACCCCAAACCCCCAACCCTAACCCTAATCCTTGGCCCTATACTCGCAAACCCCTAACCCTAATCTTAGTCCCTATAGTCCCAAACCCCTAAACCTAACCCCAGTCCCTACAGTTCCAAACCTGCTACCCCTAACCCTAATCCCAGTCCCTATAGTCCCAAACCCACTTCCCTTAACCCTAATCCTTGTCCTTTTAGTTCCAAACCCCTAACCCCAGTCCCTATAGTCCCAAAAACCTAACTTTAATCCCAGTTCCTATAGTCCCAAATCCCTAATCCTTATCCCGGACACTATAGTTCCAATCCCTAACCCTAATCCCACTCCCAGTAGTCCAAAAACCCTAACCCTAATCCCACTCTTAGTAGTCCATAACCCCATCCCTAACCTTAATCCTGGTCCCTATAGTCCCAAACCCCTAACACTAATTCCACTACCAGTAGTCATAAAAACCCTAAGCCTAATCCAACTCTTAGTTGACCATAACCCCCAACAATAACAATAATCCTGGTCCCTATAGTCCCAAATCCCTAACCCTAATCCCAGTCTTTATAGTCCCAATCCCCTTACCCTAACCCCAGTCCCTGTAATCCCAAACCATTAACCCTAATCCCAGTCCTTATAGTCCTAAACCCCTAACCCTAATCCTGGTCCCTATAGTCCCAAACCTGCTACCCTTAACCCTAATCCTGGTCTCTATAGTTCCAAACCCCTAACCCTAATCCAGGTCACAATAGTATCAAACCCACTACCCTTAACCCTAATCCCATCCCTATAGCCCCAAACCCTTAATCCTAATGCCACTCCCTCTAACCCCATCTCTAACCCTAATCCCAGTCCCTATAGTCCCAAACCCCTAACCCTAACACTAATCACGGTCCCTATAGTCCAACACCCGATACCCTTAACCCTAATCCCATCCCTATAGTCCCAAACCCTTAAACATAACCCTAATCCAACTCCAAGTAATACCAAACCCCCAACCCTAACCCTAATCCTGGGCCCTATAGTCCCTAACCCCTTATTCTAATCTTATTCCCTATAGTCCAAAACCACTAACCCTAACCACGGTCCCTATAGTCCCAAACCCACTACCCTTAACCCTAATCCTTGTCCTTATAGTTCCAAACCCCTAACCCCAGTCCCTATAGTCCCAAATCCCTAACTTTAATCCCAGTCCCTATAGTCCCAAATCCCTAACCCTAAAACCACTTTTAGTAGTCCATAACCCCCATCCCTAAATTTAATCCTGGTCCCTATAGTCCCAAACCCTAATTCCAGTCCCTTTAGTCCCAAACCCTTAACCCTAACCCTAATCCTGGTCCCTATAGTCCCAAACCCTAACCCTAATCCCGGTCCTTATAGTCTCAAACCTGCTACCCTTAACCCTAATCCTGGTCCCTATAGTTGCAAACCCCTAACCCTAATCCAGGTCACAATAGTATCAAACCCGCTACCCTTAACCCTAATCCCATCCCTATAGTCCCAAACCCTTAACCCTAATGCCACTCCCTAACCTCATTTCTAACCCTAATCCCAGTCCCTATAGTCCCAAACACTTAACCTTAATCCCAGTCTCTATAGTCCCAAACTCCTAACCCTAACCCTAATCCCAGTCCCTTTAGTCCCAAACCCGCTACCCTTAACCCTGATCCTTGTCCTTATAGTTCCAAACCCCTAATCCCAGTCCCTATAGTCCCAATTCCCTAACTTTAATCCCAGTACCTATAGTCCCAAATCCCTAACCCCAACCCTTATCCCGGTCACTATAGTTCCAATCCCTAACCCTAATCCCACTCCCAGTAGTCCAAAACCCCTAACCATAAAACCACTTTTAGTAGTCCGTAACCCCCATCCCTAACCTTAATCCTGGTCCCTATAGTCCCAAACCCCTAACCCTAATTCCAGTCCCTTTAGTCCCAAAACACTAATCCTGGTCCCTATAGTCCCAAACCCTAACCTTAATCCTGGTCCTTATAGTCCCAAACTTGCTACCCTTAACCCTAATCCCAGTCCCTATAGTCCCAAACCAATAACCCTAACCCTAATCCCTATCCCAGTAGTCCCAAACCCCCAATTTAACCCTAATCATGGTCCCTATTGCCCAAAACCTTAACCCCAACACTAATACCACTCTCAGTAGTCCCTAACACCCAACCCTAACCCTAATCCCAGTCCTTATACACCCAAACCCCTCACCCTAATCCCAGTCTCAATAGTCCCAAACCCCTAACCCTAAGCCTAATCCCAGTCCCTTTAGTCCCAAACCTCTAACTCTAACCCTAATCCCAGTCCTTGTAGACCCAAACTCCTAATCCTAACCATGGTCCCTGTAGTCCAAAACCCAATACCCTTAACCTTAATAATTTTCCTATAGTCGCAAACCCCCAACCCTAACCCCAGTCCCTATAGTCCCAAACCTGCTATCCTTAACTCTAATTCCGGTCCCTATAGGCCCACACCCCTAACCCTAATCCCGGTCCCTATAGTCCCAAACCCGCTACCCTTAACCCTAATCCTTGTCCTTATAGTTCCAAACCCCTAACTCTAACCCCAGTCCCCATAGTCCCAAACCCGCTACCCTTAACCCTATTCCAAGTCCTTATTGTCCCAAACCCCTAACCCTAATCCCACTCTCAGTAGTCCCAAATCCCTAACCATAATCACAGTCCCTTTAGTTTCAAACCTTAACCCTAATCCCGGTCATTATAGTTCCAAACCCTAACCCAAATCCCACTCCCAGTAGTCCCAAACCAATAACCCTAATCCCACTACCAGAAGTCCCAAACTCCTAACCATAATCCCACTCTTAGCAGTCCGTAACCCCCATCCCTAACCCTAATCCCAGTCCCTATAGTCCCAATCCCCTAACCCTAATTCCAGGGACTATAGTCCCAAACCCCTAACCCTAACCCCAATCCTGGTCCCTATAGTCCCAAACCCACTACCCTAACCCTAATTCTGTTCCCTATATTTCCAAACCCCTAACCTTAATCCTGGTCATAATAGTACAAAACCTGCTACCCTTAACCCTAGTCCCATCACTATAGCCCCAAACCCTTAACCCTAACCCTAATCCAACTCCCAGTATTCCCTAATCCCCAATTCTAACCCTAATCCTGGTCCATATAGTCCCAAACCCCTAACCCTAATCCCAGTCTCTATAGTCCCAATCCTCTAAACCAAACCCTAATCCCAGTCCCTATAGTCCCAAACCCCTAACCCTAATCCTAGTCCCTATAGTCCAAAACCCCTAACCCTAATCCCAGTCTCTATAGTCCCATACCCCTAACCCTAATCCCACTCCCAGTACTCTCAAACCCCTAACCCTAATTCCAGTCCCTATAGTCCCAAACCCCTAACCTTAATCCTGATCCCTATAGTCCCAATCTGCTAACTCTAAACCTAATCCCACTCCCAGTATTCCCAAACCCCTAACCCTAACCCTAATCCCATTCCCTATAGTCCCAAACCCCTAACCCTAACCCTGGTCCCTATAGTCTGATATCTGCTACCCTTAACCCTAATCCTGGTCCCTAAAGTCCCAAACCCCTATCCATAACCTTAATCCCAGTCCCTAAAGTCCCAAACACCTAACCCTAATCCCGGACCCTATAGTAGTAAACCCGCTACCCTTAACCCCATCCTGGACACTTTAGTTCCAAACCCCTAACCCTAACCTCAGTCAGTATTGTCCCAAACCCCTAACCCTAATGCTAATCCCACTCCAGTAGTCCCAAACCCTTAACCCTAACCCCAGTCCCTATAGTCAAAAAATCCTAAATCTAATCCCGATCACTATAGTCCCAAAACCCTAACCCTAATTCCACTACCAGTAGTCACAAACCCCTTACCCTAATCTAACTCCCTGTAGTCCCAAACCCCTAACCCTAACCCTAATCCCACTCCCTGTAGTCCAAAACCCAACCCAAACCCTAATCCCCTTCCCTATTGTCCCAATCCCCTAACCCTTACCCTAATCCCAGTTCCTATAGTCCCAGACCCCCAATCCCAGTCCCTATAGTCCAAAACCCCAAGCCAAACCCTAATCCCCTTCCCTATTTTCCCAATGCCCTAACCCTTACCCTAATCCCAGTCCCTATAGTCCCAAACCGAGACAAAAGAAAGACAGGGGCGCACCAGCCTAGTGTATTAACTTTTATAAAAGGATTTATTTAAAAATGATTAAAAGAAACAACTCACGAGCAATGGATGGAAGAGGCACAACACGAAGTGTACCGACAGCCAGCATGCGACTATAGGATGAGCGATGCCTTCCAAAAATCATAGAGAAATGCATACATATCACAACAGCTTACGCGTTTCGAAGGGAAAATCCCTTCTTCATCAGAGCTATGCAAAGATACCTCCTTCAGCAGTCACTCCTTATAAATGCCTGAGTGTCCATGAAACAAGGGTGTGATATAAAGCTCCTCCCCTCAGGGGATCCCTCCCTCTTAAGTTCTCCATTTGGTGAACACAACATGGTTTGTGTAGTAGATGGTAATAATAGTAGTAGTAATAGTACATATAGAGAGATATCTGTGTACACATACACATGCATATGCATACACAAGGATATATACACAAACAGCATAGGAAAAAAAACAAACAAAAAAAAACAAAAAAAACCCCCTATTTCATACTGAGTATGTGCACAGATACACACACACCCCAAGAGGCAAGCTGAACCATTCGGGGTGAAACAACGTGTGCTGTGCACATAATATGCGACGGATGGCAAGAGCAGAAATATAAAGGTCATGGCGAGCAGTGATAGGCATAGTGGGTGGGACCTCCCACTCCACAGATGCACCCATCTCATCACACAAATAAATAAATAAAACATGAGCTATGAATGATGAAAGATAAGAAGTATATATATGTATAAAAAAGACATCCTTGATGTAGATGCCAAAGATAAGGAAGAGTGAATACCTGAATTACTTTCCTGTGGGTCCGTACAAGATGAGCCCCTCTGTAGCAAATGACGAGGCCGGTAGCAGTGTAGCTATAACTCAATGGAGTGCACGCCGGTGTGCTTGCGTTCCAATCTGATGGGGGGGCGGGATCTACATCGCCCCTTCCGCATCTTGTACAGCTTGCCCACAATGCAAGCGGCGAGAGGCAGCATGATGACGCGTGACCGGGGGCGGGGCCAACATACAAAGGCCGTCTCACTCTCAATAAGAGCAGCACGAGATAGCCTGATGACAGATAACTTGGGGCAGGACCAACATGTAGGGGCCGACTCGCTCTCAATACGAGCAGCAAGAGTCGGCCTGGTGACAGGTGACTAAGGGGCGGGACCGGCATATAGGGGCCGTCTGCTCACTATAGTCAATCAGCTGTCCATCTGCGCTAGCAGCAGTCTTGAACTGCCAGCCAAAGACAGCCCCAACTGCAGAACAGGACAGAAAGCTCACACCAGAAAATGCACATGTATATATATGTAAAATATATGTGTAAAAACCAAGTGGTGGACAGATGATACCAGTGATATAAAATCATTGATCAACAATTGCTACTAGTATTAATGTACGTGATAAAAATAAAAATAAAAAATGAAATAATATAATTGGTCTATTGGATAAAAAGGGATTAAATGGCTAAAACAGTAATCGATATGTTCAATACTGAAATGAAATTGGTGGCCGCCATCTGGCTGCCAGCGCACAAAATGCACCACATCTAAAGTTATATGTACGCATATACGTGCCCACAAACTAGCACGCCTTGACTCAACCCTAGGTCAGCAAAAAAAAAAAAAAAACACAACATATACACACAAAGCCAAACCCACTAGGAGTATACTACATTAGAGATCATGCTGAAGGAGATATACAATGCTGCAACATACTGCGACTGGAGGGCTGGTGTCTGAATCCTGATGATCGCAAATTGCTAGAACCTCCTAAAACACATTGTATTACAATAAAAGAGAGATAAAAGTGGTCCCTCTCCAGTCGCTATGTGCAATGAATAATTGTGAAAGCTAACAAATACACTAGCAAAACAATACATATTTCACAAATCATGGATGGTGTCACAACTACAATATATTGATAATGGTCATAAATGGCCAACTATTGTCTAAAATTGAGTAGACTGAATAGAATAGGAGTGGATATTGCACTGGACCTATAGGTTAGTGAGAAATAGAGGGGGGGAGAGAAGACGGGGATAATAGGGAAGATGCTGAGAAGACGGGAGGTGCTGGGAAGGCAAACCAATGTCCGATGAGCTCTAAAGGTCAAACGATTTTATGAACCTCAGGATCCTCATTTAACCCCACAGGGGTCATGCTACCTAAGGTGAAGATCCAGTAGGCCTCGCGTTTGCAAAGCCTCTGGTGTCTTCTACCTCTATCCAGGTCATCCTTTATGGATTCAATTCCAAATACCTTCATGCCAGACGGATCCCCGTGGTGTACATCATGGAAGTGTCGAGGAACAGGGTATTTAACTCGTGTGTTGGTAATATCGCATTTATGCTCTCCAATGCGCACCCTCATGGGGCGAGAGATGCAACCAACATAAAGGCGCCCACATGGGCAAATAATGCCATACACCACGTGATCCGTCCCACAGTTGATAAATTGCTTCAAAAGGTGGACTTTACCATCACTCCCAGTGACAGACTTTTTTCTATGCCACATATATTGACACGTGCCACAGTTCCTGACGCTACACTTGCAACTACCTTTCTGATCAAAAATAGTCCACCAGACATTAGTAGATTTATTCAGGGATTTCTTCACCATGCTTGGAGCTATCAAGCTTCTTAAGTCTCGTGGTTTTCTGTAGACTATATTCGGTCTATCAGGGAGGTGCTTCCTAAGGACTGGATCATGTTTAAGAATGTTCCAGTTCTTCCGTAGAATGCTTTGTATCTCAAAGGCTTTGTTGTTGTATTGGGTGGAGAACCGGGTTTGTATAGTGTCCTGGTCCCTAGCAGAGGTGGAGGTATACCGTGGATCATGTGGCTGGGGCTCTTCATATAGATGACCATATTTGTTACAGGCAGTGTCAATTAAAACCCTAATCCCAGTCCTTATGGTCCAAAACCCCTAACCCTAATCCCACTGCCAGTAGTCCCAAATCCCTAATCCCAGTCCCTATAATCCCAAACCCCTGACCATAATCCTGGTCCCTATAGACCTAAACCCCTAACCTAAACCCTAATCCTGGTCCCTATAGTCCAAAACAACTAACTCTTATTCCGTTCCCTATAGTCCTAAACCAGCTACCCTTAACCCTAATCCAATCCCTATAGTCCCAAACCCCCAATGTTAACCGAATAAAATTCCAATGTAAAAAACCCGCTCTATAGTCTCTATAGTCCCAAACCCCTAATGATAATCCCAATATCTATAGACACAAATCCCTAACCCTAACCCTACTCCAGGTCCCTATAGTTCAAAATCCCTAACCCTAACCCTAATCCCAGTCCCTATAGTCCCAAACCCTTAACCCTAATCTCAGTATCTAAAGTCCCAACCCCCAACCCTAACCTTACTCACACTCCCAGTATTCCCAAACCCCTAACCCCACTCCCAGTAGTCCCAAACCCCCAACCCTAACCTTAATCCCACTTCCAGTAGTTTGCAACCCTTAACTCTTACCCCACTCCCAGTAGTCCCAAACCCCCAACCCTTACCCTAAACCCAGTCCCCATAGTCCCAAACCCCTAACCCTAATCCCGGTCCCTATAGTCCCAACCCCTAAATTTAATCCCAGTCCCTATAGTCCCAAACCCTTGACCCTATCCTGTGTCCCTATAGTCCCAAACCCTCTACCTTTATCCCTAATCCCGGTCCCTATAAGCCCAAACCCCTAACCATAACCCTAATCCCGGTCTCTATATTCCTAAACCCGATACCCTTAATCCTAATCCCATCCATATAGTCCAAAGACCTTTAACCCTAACCCTAATTCCACTCCCAGTATTCCTAAACCCCCAACCTTAACCCTAATCCTGGTCCCTATTATCCCAAACCTCTAATCCTAATCCCAGGTCTCTATAGTCCCAAATCCTAACCTCAGTCCCTATAGTCCCAAACATCTAACCCTAATCCCACTCCCAGGAGTCCCTAACCCCTAACCCTAATCCCAGTCCCTATAGTACCAAACCCATAACCCTAATCCTGATCACTACAGATCCAAACCCTAACCCTAATCCCACTCCCAGTAGTCCCAAACCCCTACCCCTAATCCCACTCTTAGTAGTCCATAACAACCTTACCCTAACCCTAATCCCAGTCCCTATAGTCACAAACCCCTAAGCCTAATCCCAGTCTCTATAGTTCCAAACCCTTAACCCTAACCCTAGTCCCATCCCCATAGTCCCAAACCCGCTACCCTAATCCTTGTCCCTATAGTCCAAAACCCTCTACCCTTAACCCTAATCCTGGTCCTTAAAGTTCCAAACCCCTAACCCTAAACCTAATCCCAGTCCCTATAGTCCCAAACCCTTAACCCTATCCCGTGTCCCTATAGTCCCAAACCCGCTACCTTTATCCCTAATCCTGGTCCCTATAAACCCAAACCCCTAACCATAACCCTAATCCCAGTCCCTATATTCCTAAACCCGATACCCTTAATCCTAATCCCATCCATATAGTCCAAAGACCTTTAACCCTAACCCTAATTCCACTCCCAGTATTCCTAAACCCCAAACCTTAACCCTAATCCTGGTCCCTATTATCCCAAACCTCTAATCCTAATCCCAGGTCTCTATAGTCCCAAACCCTAACCTCAGTCCCTATAGTCCCAAAACCTAACTGTAATCCCAGTCCCTATAGTCCCAAACATCTAACCCTAATCCCACTCCCAGGAGTCCCTAACCCCTAACCCTATTTCCAGTCCCTATAGTACCAAACCCTTAACCCTAACCCTGATCACTACAGATCCAAACCCTAACCCTAATCCCACTCCCAGTAGTCCCAAACCCCTACCCCTAATCCCACTCTTAGTACACCATAACACCCTAACCCTAGTCCCATCCCCTATAGTCCCAAACCCGCTACCCTAATCCTTGTCCCTATAGTCCCAAACCCTCTACCCTTAACCCTAATCCTGGTCCTTAAAGTTCCAAACCCCTAACCCTAATCCCGGTCCCAATAGTCCCAAACCCGCTACCATTAACCCTAATACGATCCCTATAGTCTCAAACCATTACACTAATCCCACTCCCATTAGTCCCAAACCTCCAACCTTAACCCTTATCCCAGTCCATATAGTCCCAAACCCCTAACCCTAACACCAATCCCTATCCCTATAGTCCCAAATCCTGAACCCTAACCCTAATCCCACTCCCAGTAGTCCCAAACCCCTAACTCTTATCCCGTTCCCTATAGTCACAAACCCCTACCCTTATCCCAGTCCCTGTAGTCCCAAACCCCTAACCCTAATCGCAGCTCCTATGTCCCCAAACCCCTAACCCTAATCCCAGTCCCTATAGTCCCAAGCCAGCTTCCCTTAACCCTAATCCCGGTCCTTATAGTTCCAAACCCCTAACCCTAACCATAATCCCAGAAATAATAGTCCCAAATCTGTTATCCTTAACCCTAATCCCATACCTATAGCCCCAAACCCTTTTCCCTAACCCAAATACCACTCCCAATAGTTCCTAAGACCTAATCCTAATCCCAGTCCCTATAGTCACAAACCCCTAACACTAATCCCTGTCCCTATGGTACAAAACCCCTAACCCTAA
This sequence comes from Lithobates clamitans, assembly GCA_037952925.1. NCBI lineage: Eukaryota > Metazoa > Chordata > Amphibia > Anura > Ranidae > Lithobates > Lithobates clamitans. The sequence goes on along the minus strand of JBBGZY010001392.1, from coordinate 2,860,185 downwards.
TCCCTGTCCCTATAGTCTAAACCCATTTCGCTTAACCCTAATCCTGGTCCCTATTGTTCCAAACTCCTAACCCTAACCATAATCCCAGTCACAAAAGTCCCAAATCTGCAACCCTTAACCCTAATCCCATAATCCCTATAGCCCCAAACTCTTAACTCTTACCCCAGTCCCCATAGTCCCAAAACACTAACCCTAACCCCGGTCACTATAGTCCCAAAACCCTAACCCTAATCCCACTTTCAGTAATCCCAAACCCCTAACCCTAATCCCAGTCTCTATATTCCCAAACCCCTAAACCTAGTCCCAGTCCCTATAGTCGCAAACCCCTAACCCAAACTCTAATGCCAGTCCCTATAGTTGCAAACCCCTAACCCAAACTCTAATGCCAGTCCCTATAGTCCAAAACCCCTAACCCTAATCATTATCCCTATAGTCCCAAACCCTTAACCCTAATCCCACTCCCAGTAGTCCCAACCCTAACCCTTATCCCGGTTCCTATAGTCCCAAAACCCTAACCCTAATCCCAGTCCCTATAGTCCCAAACTCCTAACCCTAACCCTGGTCCCTATAGTCCCAAACCCGCTACCCTTAAACCTAATCCTGGACCCTATATTTCCAAACCGCTAACCCTAACCCCAGTAAGTATAGTCCCAAACCCCTAACCCTAATGCTAATCCCATTACTAGTAATCCCAAACCCCTAACCATAACCCTAATCCCAGTCACTATAGTGAAAAAAGACTCTAACCCTAATCCCACTCCTAGTAGTCCCAAACACCTAACCCTTATCCCACTCCCTTTAGTCCCAAACCCCTAACCCTAACCTGACTCCCAGTAGTCCCAAACACCTAACCCTTATCACACTGCCAGTAGTCCTAAGCCCCCAACCCTTACCCTAATCCCGGTCCCTATAGTCCCAAAAGCCAAACCCTCATCCCAGTCCTTTTAGTCCCAAACCCTAATCCCACGTCCAGTAGTCCAAAACCCCTAACCCTAATCCCAGTCCTTATAGTCCCAAACCCCTAACCCTAATCCAACTCTTAGTAGTCCATAACCCCCAACACTAACCCTAATCCTGGTCCCTATAGTCCCAAACCATCTACCCTTAACACCAAACTTGGTCCTTATAGTTCCAAACCCCTAACCTTACGTCCCAATAGTCCCAAATCATACTCTAACCTTAACCCTAATCCCATCCCATCCATCTCTTAGTAGTCCATAACCCCCAACACTAACCCTAATCCTGGTCCCTATAGTCCCAAACCATCTACCCTTAACACCAAACTTGGTCCTTATAGTTCCAAACCCCTAACCTTAAGTCCCAATAGTCCCAAATCATACTCTAACCTTAACCCTAATCCCATCCCTATAGTCCCAGACCACTAACCCTAACCCTAACCACCATACCTATAGTCCCAAACCACTAACCCTAACCCCAGTTCCTATTGTTCCAAACCCCTAACCCTAATAAGAGTTCCTATAGTCCAAAACCTGCTACCCTTAACCCTAATCCCTATACTCCCAAACCCTTAACCATAACCCTAATCTAACTCCCAGTAGTCCCAACCCTAAACCTAATCCTGGTCGCTATAGTCCTATACCCCTAACCTTAATCTGAGTCCCTATAGTCCCAAACCCCTAACCCTAATCCCAGTCCCTGTAGTCCCAAACCGCTAACCCTAACCCCAGTCCCTATGGCTCCAAATCCCTAACCCTAATCCCGGTCCCTATAGTCACAAGCCAGCTTCCCTTAACCCTAATCCGGGTCACTATAGTTCCAATCCCCTAACCCTAAATATAATCCCAGTCACAATAGTTCCAAATCTGCTACCCTTAACCCTAATCCCATCCCTAAAGCCCCAAACTCTTAACCCTAAACCTAATACAACTCCCGGTAGTCCCTAACCCCATACCCTAACCCTAATCTCGGTCCCTATAGTCCCAAACCCCTAACAATAATCCCGGATCTTATGGTCCAAATCCGCTAACCCTAACCATAATCCCGGTCCCTATAGTACAAACCAGCTTCGCTTAACCATAATCCTGGTCCCTATAGTTCCAAAACCCTAACCATAATCCCAGTCACATAAGTCCCAAATCTTCTACGCTTAACCCTAATCCCATAATCCCTATAGCCCCAAACTTTTAACTCTTACCCCAGTCCCCATAATCCCAAAACACTAACCCTAATCCCTGCCTCTATAGTCCCAAAACCCTAACCCTAATCCCATTCCCCATAGTCACAAACCCGTACCCCAAACTCTAATCCCAGTCCCTATAGTCCAAAACCCCTAACCCTAATCATGGTCCCTATAGTCCAAAACCCGATACCCTGAACTCTAATCCCATCCATATAATTCCAAACCCTTAACCCTTACCCTAGCCCAACTCTGTGTAATCCCAAACCCCCAACCCAACCCTAATCCTGGGCCCTATAGTCCCAAATCCCTAACCTTAATCCTGATCCCTATAGTCCCAATCTGCTAACTCTAAACCTAATCCCACTCCCAGTATTCCCAAACCCCTAACCCTAACTCTAATCCCATTCCCTATAGTCCCAAACCCCTAACCCTGGTCCCTATAGTCTGATATCTGCTACCCTTAACCCTAATCCTGGTCTCTAAACCCTAAACCCCTAACCATAACCTTAATCCCAGTCCCTATAGTCCCAAACACCTAACCCTAATCCCGGACCCTATAGTCCTAAACCCGCTACCCTTAACCCCAATCCTGGACCCAATAGTTCCAAACCGCTAACCCTAACCCCAGTAAGTATAATCCCAAAGCCCTAACCCTAATGCTAATCCCACTACCAGTAGTCCCAAACCCCTAACCCCAGTCCCTATAGTCCCAAACCCCTAACCCTAATCCCAGTCACTATAGTCCCAAAACCATAACTCTAATCCCACTCCCAGTAGTCCCAAACACCTAACCCTTATCCCACTCCCATTAGTCCCAAACCTCTAACCCTTACCCCGGTCCCTATAGTCCCAAACCTGCTACCCTTAACCCTAATCACAGTCCATATAGTCCCAGATCCCAAACCCTAATCCCGGTCCTTATAGTCCCAAACCCCTAACCCTAATCCCACTCCCTGTAGTCCCAAACCCCTAACCCTAATCCCACTCTTAGTAGTCCATAAACCCCATCCATAACACAGATCACTATAGTTCCAAACCCCTAACTCAAATCCTAGTTCTTATAGTCCCAAACCCCTAACCCTAATTCCAGTCCCTATAGTCCCAAGCCCTAACCCTAATCTTGGTCCACATAATTCAAAACCCACTACCCTAACCCTAATTCCGTTACCTATAGTTCCAAACCCCTAACCCTAACCCTAATCCTGGTCCCCATAGTCTCAAACCCACTACCCTTAACCCTAATCCCATCTCTATAGTCACAAACCATTAACCCTAACCCTAATCCCTCTCCCAGTAGTCCCAAAGCCCCAACCTTAAACCTAATCCTGCTCCCTATAGTCCCAAACCCCTAACCCACACCCTATCCCATCTCTATAGTCCCAAACCCTTAACCCTAACCCTAATCCCACTCCCAGTAGTCCCAACCCTAAACCTTATCCCGGTCCTTATAGTCCCCAAACCCCTAAACCTAGTCCCAGTCCATATAGTCCCCAAACCCCTAACCCTAACCCTGGTCCCTATAGTCCCAAACCCACTACCCTTAACCCCAATACTGGTCCCTATAGTCCAAACCCCTAACCATAACCCTAATCCCAGTCCTTATAGTCCCAAACCCCTAACTCCGGTCCCTATAGTCCCAAACCTGCTACCCTTAACCCTAATCCTGGACCCTATAGTTCCAAACCGCTAACCCTAACCCCAGTAAGTATAGTCCAAAACCCCTAACCCTAATGCTAATCCCACTAACAGTAGTCCCAAACCCCTAACCCTAACTCCAGTACCTAAAGTCCCAGACCCCTAACCCTACTCAAAATTCCAGTCCCTATAGTCCCAAACCCACTACCCTAACCATAATCCCGGTCCCTATGGTTGCCAACCCCTAGCCCTAACCCTAATCCTTGTCATAATAGTCCCAAACCCGCTACCATTAACCCTAATCCCAACCCTATAGAACCAAACCCTTAACCCTAACCCTAATCCCACTCCCAGTATTCCCTAACCCCCAACTCTAACCCCAATCCTGGTCCCTATAGTCCCAAACCCCTAACCCTAATCCCAGTCTCTATAGTCCCTAATCCCAAACTCTAACCCTAATCCCAGTCCCTATAGACCCAAACCCCTAACCCTAATCCCAGTCACTATAGTCCCAAACCCCTAACCCTATCCCTAATCATGTTTCCTATATTGCAAAACCCGAAACCCTCAATGCTAATCCCACCCCTATAGTCCCAAACCCTTAACCCGAACTCCATTCCAAGTAATCCCAAACCTCCAACCCTAACCCTAATCCCAGGCCCTATAATCCCAAACCCCTAACCCTTAACCCAGTCTCTATAGTCCCTAACCCCTAACCCTAATCCCAGTCCATATAGTCCCTAACCCTAATCCTAGTCCCTATAGTCCCAAACCCCTAACCCTATCCCTAATCATGTTCCCTATATTCCAAAACCCGATACCCTTAATGCTAATCCCATCCCTATAGTCCTAAACCCGCTACCCTTAACCCCAATCCTGGACCCAATAGTTCCAAACCGCTAACCCTAACCCCAGTAAGTATAATCCCAAAGCCCTAACCCTAATGCTAATCCCACTACCAGTAGTCCCAAACCCCTAACCCCAGTCCCTATAGTCCCAAACCCCTAACCCTAATCCCAGTCACTATAGTCCCAAAACCATAACTCTAATCCCACTCCCAGTAGTCCCAAACACCTAACCCTTATCCCACTCCCATTAGTCCCAAACCTCTAACCCTTACCCCGGTCCCTATAGTCCCAAACCTGCTACCCTTAACCCTAATCACAGTCCATATAGTCCCAGATCCCAAACCCTAATCCCGGTCCTTATAGTCCCAAACCCCTAACCCTAATCCCACTCCCTGTAGTCCCAAACCCCTAACCCTAATCCCACTCTTAGTAGTCCATAAACCCCATCCATAACACAGATCACTATAGTTCCAAACCCCTAACTCAAATCCTAGTTCTTATAGTCCCAAACCCCTAACCCTAATTCCAGTCCCTATAGTCCCAAGCCCTAACCCTAATCTTGGTCCACATAATTCAAAACCCACTACCCTAACCCTAATTCCGTTACCTATAGTTCCAAACCCCTAACCCTAACCCTAATCCTGGTCCCCATAGTCTCAAACCCACTACCCTTAACCCTAATCCCATCTCTATAGTCACAAACCATTAACCCTAACCCTAATCCCTCTCCCAGTAGTCCCAAAGCCCCAACCTTAAACCTAATCCTGCTCCCTATAGTCCCAAACCCCTAACCCACACCCTATCCCATCTCTATAGTCCCAAACCCTTAACCCTAACCCTAATCCCACTCCCAGTAGTCCCAACCCTAAACCTTATCCCGGTCCTTATAGTCCCCAAACCCCTAAACCTAGTCCCAGTCCATATAGTCCCCAAACCCCTAACCCTAACCCTGGTCCCTATAGTCCCAAACCCACTACCCTTAACCCCAATACTGGTCCCTATAGTCCAAACCCCTAACCATAACCCTAATCCCAGTCCTTATAGTCCCAAACCCCTAACTCCGGTCCCTATAGTCCCAAACCTGCTACCCTTAACCCTAATCCTGGACCCTATAGTTCCAAACCGCTAACCCTAACCCCAGTAAGTATAGTCCAAAACCCCTAACCCTAATGCTAATCCCACTAACAGTAGTCCCAAACCCCTAACCCTAACTCCAGTACCTAAAGTCCCAGACCCCTAACCCTACTCAAAATTCCAGTCCCTATAGTCCCAAACCCACTACCCTAACCATAATCCCGGTCCCTATGGTTGCCAACCCCTAGCCCTAACCCTAATCCTTGTCATAATAGTCCCAAACCCGCTACCATTAACCCTAATCCCAACCCTATAGAACCAAACCCTTAACCCTAACCCTAATCCCACTCCCAGTATTCCCTAACCCCCAACTCTAACCCCAATCCTGGTCCCTATAGTCCCAAACCCCTAACCCTAATCCCAGTCTCTATAGTCCCTAATCCCAAACTCTAACCCTAATCCCAGTCCCTATAGACCCAAACCCCTAACCCTAATCCCAGTCACTATAGTCCCAAACCCCTAACCCTATCCCTAATCATGTTTCCTCTATTGCAAAACCCGAAACCCTCAATGCTAATCCCACCCCTATAGTCCCAAACCCTTAACCCGAACTCCATTCCAAGTAATCCCAAACCTCCAACCCTAACCCTAATCCCAGGCCCTATAATCCCAAACCCCTAACCCTTAACCCAGTCTCTATAGTCCCTAACCCCTAACCCTAATCCCAGTCCATATAGTCCCTAACCCTAATCCTAGTCCCTATAGTCCCAAACCCCTAACCCTATCCCTAATCATGTTCCCTATATTCCAAAACCCGATACCCTTAATGCTAATCCCATCCCTATAGTCCAAAACCCTTAACCCTAACTCCATTCCAAGTAAACCCAAACCCCAAACCCTATCCCTAATTCTAGGCCCTATAGTCCCAAACCCCTAACCCCGGTCCCTATAGTCCCAAACCTGCTACCCTTAACCCTAATCCCAGTCCCTATAGTCCCAAACCCCTAACCCTAAACCTAGTCCCTATAGTCCCAAACCCCTAATACTATCCCTAATCATGTTCCCTATATTCCAAAACCCGATACCCTTAATGCTAATCCCATCCCTATAGTCCCAAACCCTAAACCCTAACTCCATTCCAAGTAATCCCAAACCCCAAACCCTATCATTAATTCTAGGCCCTATAGTCCCAAACCTGCTACCCTTAACCCTAATCCTGGTCCATATAGTCCCAGACCCGTAACCCTAATCCCGGTACCTGTAGTCCCAAACCCCTAACCCTATTTCCACTCCCTGTAGTCCCAAACCCCTAACTCTAATCCCACTCTTAGTAGTGCATAACCCCCATCCCTAACCCTAATCCAGATCCCTATAGTTCCAAACCCCTAACCCTAATCCCAGTTCATAGAGTTCCAAACCCCTAACCTTAACCCGTCCCTATAATCCCAAAACCCTAACCCTAATCCTGGTCCCTATAATTCAAAACCCTCTACCCTTAACCCTAATCCCAGTCCCTACAGTTCCAAAACCCTAATCCCGGTCACTACAGTTCAAAACCCTAACCCTAATCTTATTCCCAGTAATCCCAAACCCCTATCCCTAATCCCACTCCCTGTAGTCCCAAACCCCTAACCCAAATCCCACTATTAGCAGTCCATAACCCCAATTCCTAATCCCTATAGACCCAAATCCCTAATCTTAATCCCAGTCCCTATATTCCCAAACCCCTAACCCTAATACCACTCCCAGTAGTCCCTAACCCCCAACACGAACCCTAATCCCGGTTCTTATAGTCCCAAACCCCTAACCCTAATCCCAGTCTCTATAGTCCCAAACCCCTAACCCTAATCCAACTCCCAGTAGTCCCAAACCCTTAAACATAACCCTAATCCCAGTCCCTATAGTGCAAAACCCCAAACTTCAACCCTAATCCCGATCTCTATAGTTCCAAATCCTAACCCTAATCCATCCCTATAGTCCCAAACCCTTAACCCTAACCCTAATCCCACTCCCAGTAGTCCCAACCCTAACCCTTATCCCAGTCCCTATAGTCCCCAAACCCCTAATCCTAGTCCTAGTCCATATAGTCCCCAAACCCCTAACCCTAACCCTGGTCCCTATAGTCCCAATCCCACTACCCTTAACCCTAAAACCGGTCCCCATAGTCCCAAACCCCAAACCATAACCCTAATCCCAGTCCCTATAGTCCCAAACCCCTAACCCCGGTCCCTATAGTTCCAAACCTGCTACCCTTAACCCTAATCCTGGACCCAATAGTTCCAAACCGCTAACCCTAACCCCAGTAAGTATAATCCCAAAGCCCTAACCCTAATGCTAATCCCACTACCAGTAGTCCCAAACCCCTAACCCCAGTCCCTATAGTCCCAAACCCCTAACCCTAATCCCAGTCACTATAGTCCCAAAACCATAACTCTAATCCCACTCCCAGTAGTCCCAAACACCTAACCCTTATCCCACTCCCATTAGTCCCAAACCTCTTACCCCGGTCCCTATAGTCCCAAACCTGCTACCCTTAACCCTAATCCCTGTCCATATAGTCCCAAACTGCAAACCCTAATCCTGGTCCTTATAGTCCCAAACCCCTAACCCTAATCCCACTCCCTGTAGTCCCAAACCCCTAACCCTAATCCCACTCTTGGTAGTCCATAACCCCCATCCCTAACCCAGATCCCTATAGTTCCAAACCCCTAACTCAAATCCTAGTTCTTATAGTCCCAAACCCGTAACCCAGTCCCTATAGTCCCAAGCCCTAACCCGAATCTTGATCCCTATAGTCCCAAACCCCTAACCCTAACCCTATCCCATCTCTATAGTCCCAAAACATTAAACCTAACCCTAAGCCCTCTCCCAGTAGTCCCAAACCCCCAACCTTAACCCTAAACTTGGTCCCTATAGTCCCAAACCTTTATCCCTAACCCTTATACCACTCCCAGTAGTCCCTAACCCCCAACTCTAACCCTAATCCTGGTCCCTATACTCCCAAAACCCTTACCCTAATCCCTGTCTCTATAGTCTCAAACCCTTTAACCCTAACCCCTATAGTCCCAAATCCTAACCCTAACCCCTATAGTCCAAAACCTCTAACACTAATCCCAGACCCTAATCCCACTCCCAGTAGTCCTAAACCCTTAATCCTAACCCTAATCCCAGTCCCTATAGTCCCAAACCCCAAACTTAAACCCTAATCCCGATCACTATAGTTCCAATCCCTAACCCTAATTCCATCCCTATAGTCCCAAACCCTTAACCCTAACCCCACTCCCAGTAGTCCCAACCCTAACCCTTATCCCGGTCCCTATAGTCCCCACACCCCTAACCCTGATCCCAGTCCATATAGTCCCCAAACCCCTAACCCTGGTCCCTATAGTCCCAAACCCACTACCCTTAACCCTAATAATGGTCCCTATAGTACCAAACCCCTAACCATAACCCTAATCCCAGTCCCTATATTCCCAAACCCCTGACCCCAGTCACTATAGTCCCAAACCTGCTAACTTAACCCTAATCCTGGACCCTATAGTTCCAAACCGCTAATCCTAACCCCAGTAAGTATAGTTCCAAACCCCTAACCCTAATGCTAATCCCACTACCAGTAGTCCCAAACCCCTAAACTTAACCACAGTCCCGATAGTCCCAAACCCCTAACCCTAACCCTAATCCCAGTCACTATAGTCCCAAAACCATAACTCTAATCCCACTCCCAGTAGTCCCAAACACCTAACCCTTATCCCACTCCCATTAGTCCCAAACCCCTTACCCTAAACTGACTCCCAGTAGTTCCAAACACCTAACCCTTATTCCACTGCCAGTAGTCCCAAGCCCCCAACCCAAACCTTAATCCCAGTCCCTATAGTCCCAAACCCCTAACCCTTACCCTTATCCCAGTCCTTATATTCCTAAACCCAAAACCCTAATCCCACTTCCAGTAGTGCAAAACACCTACCCCTAATTCCAGTCCCTATAGTCCAAAATCCCTAAACCTAATCCTGGTCACTATCGTTCCAAACCCTTATCCCACTCCCAGTAGTCCCAAACCCCTCACCCTAATCCCACTCCCAGTAGCCCCAAACTCTAATCCCACTCTTAGTAGTCCATAACCACCAACTCTAACCCTAATCCCGGTACATATAGTCCCAAACCCTAACTCTAACCCCAGTCCCTATAGTGCCAAACCCCTAACCATTACCCTAATCAAAGTCCCTATAGTCCAAAACCCCTAACCCTTATCCCAGTCCCTATAGTACCAAACCCTTAACCCTAACCCTAATATCGGTACCTATAGCCCAAAACACCCAACCCTAACCCTAATGCAATTTCCAGTAGACCCAAACCCCTAAACCTAAACCAAATCCTGGTCCCTTTAGTCCCGAACCCTAATTCCAGTCCCTATAGTCCCAAACCAACTACCCTAACCCCGGTCCCTATAGTTCCAAACACCCTAACTAATCCTGGTCATAATAGTCCCAAATCCACTACAATTAACCCTAATCCCATCCCTATAGAACCAAACCCTTAACACTAACCCTAATCCCACTCCCAGTATTCCCTAACCTCAACTCTAACCCTAATCCTGGTCCCTATAGTCCCAAAACCCTAACCCTAATCCCTGTCTCTATAGTCCCAAACCCCTAACCCTAACCCTAACCCCAGTCCCTATAGTGCCAAACCCCTAACCCTAATCCCAATCCCTATACTCCTAAACCCCTAACCCTATCCCTAATCACAGTCCCTATATTCTAAAACCCGATACCCTTAATGCTAATCCCATGCCTATAGTCCCAAACTCTTAACCCTAACTCCATTCCAAGTAATCCCAAACCCCCAACCCTAACCCTAATCCCGGGCCCTATAGTCCCAAACCCCTAACCCTAACCCTGGTCCCAATAGTCCCAAACCTGCTACCCTTAACCCTAATCCCAGTCCATATAGTCCCAGACCCCAAACCCTAATCCCGGTCCCTATAGTCCCAAACCCCTAACCCTAATCCCACTCCCTGTAGTCCCAAACCCCTAACCCTACTCCCTCTTAGTAGTCCATAACCCCCATCCCTAACCCTAATCAAGATCCCTATAGTTCCAAACCCCTAACCCTAATCCCAGTTCTTATAGTCCCAAACCCCTAACCCTAATCCCGGTCCCTATAATCCCAAGCCCTAACCCTAATCCCAGTCCCTATAATTCAAAACCCGCTACCCTTAACCCTAATCTTGGTCCCTATAGTTCCAAACCCCTTACCCTAATCCTGGTCCCATTAGTCTCAAACCAGCTACCCTTAACCCTAATCCCATCTCTATAGTCCCAAACCATTAACCCTAACCCTAATCCCTCTCCCAGTAGTCCCAAACACCCAACATTAAATCTGAACCTGGTCCCTATAGTCCCAAACCCTTAACCCTAACCCTTACTACCACTCCCAGTAGTCCCTTACCCCCAACTCTAACCCTAATCCTGGTCCCTATACTCAAAACTCCTAACCCTAATCCCAGTCTCTAAAGTTTTAACCCCCAAACCCTAACCACTATAGTCCCAAACCTCTAACCCCTATAGTCACAAACCTCTAACCCTAACCCTTATCCCAAACCCTATAGTCCTAAACCCCTAACCCTGATCATGGTCCCTATAGTCCAAAACCCAATATCCTTAACACTAATCTCATCCCTTTAGTCCCAAACCCTTAACCCTAATCCCACTCTGAGTAATCCCAAACCCCCAAACCCTAACCCTAATCTCAGACCCTATAGTCCCCAAAACGCTACCCTTAACCCTAATCCTTGTCCTTATAGTTCCAAACCCCTGACCCTAACCCCAGTCCCTATAGTCCCAAAACCCAAACTCTAAATCCATTGCCATTTGTACCACCCCCTAACCCTAATCCCACTCCCAGTAGTCCCAAACCCCTAACCCTAATCCCAGTCCCTTTAGTCCCAAACCCCTAACCCTAAATATAATCCCGGTCACTATAGTTCAAACCCTAACCCTAATCTCACTCCCAGTAGTCCCAAACCCCTATCCCTAATCCCACCACCTGTAGTCCCAAACCCCTAACCCAAATCCCACTATTAGCATTCCATAACCCCCATCCCTAATCATAATCCCGGTCCCTATAGTCCAAAATCCATAACCCTAATCCCAGTCCCTATAGTCCAAAACCCGTAACCCTAATACCACTCTCAGTAGTCCCTAACCCCCAACTCTAACCCTAATCCTGGTCCCTATAGTCCCAAACCCCCAACCCTAACCCTAATGCCAGTCTCTATCGTCCCAAACCCCTAACCCTAATCCCAGTATCTATAGTCCCAAACCCCTAACCCTAATCCCAGTCCCCATAGTCCCAAACCCCTAACCCTAATCCCACTCCCAGTTATCCAAAAATATTAACCCTAACCCTAATCCCAGTCCCTATAGTCCCAAACCCCAAACCTCAACCCTAATCCTGATCACTATAGTTCCAAACCCTAACCCTCATCCCATCCCTATAGTCCCAAACCCTTAACCCTAACCCTAATCCCACTCCCAGTAGTCCCAACCCTAAACCTTATCCCGGTCCCTATAGTCCCCAAACCCCTAAACCTAGTCCCAGTCCATATATTTCCCAAACCCCTAACCCTGGTCCTTGTAGTCCCAAACCCCTAACTCCGGTCCCTATAGTCCCAAACCTGCTACCCTTAACCCTAATCCTGGACCCTATAGTTCCAAACCGCCAACCCTAACATCAGTAAGTATAGTCCCAAACCCCTAACCCTAATGCTAATCCCACTACCAGTAGTCCCAAACCCCTAACCCTAACCCCAGTCTCTATAGTCCCAGACCCCTAACCCTACCCCAAATTCCAGTCCCTATAGTCCCAAACCCACTACCCTAACCCTAATCCCGGTCCCTATAGTTGCCAACCCCTAACCCTAACCCTAATCCTTGTCATAATAGTCCCAAACCCGTTACTATTAACCTTAATCCCAACCCTATAGAACCAAACCCTAACCCTAGTCCCACTCCCAGTATTCCCTAACCCCCAACTCTAACCCTAATCCTGGTCCCTATAGTCCCAAACCCCTAACCCTAATCCCAGGCCCTATAGTCTCAAACCCCTAACCCCAGTCTCTATAGTCCCAGACCCCTAACCCTACCCCAAATTCCAGTCCCTATAGTCCCAAACCCACAACCCTAACCCTAATCCCGGTCCCTATAGTTGCCAACCCCTAACCCTAACCCTAATCCTTGTCATAATAGTCCCAAACCCGCTACCATTAACCCTAATCCCAACCCTATAGAACCAAAACCTAAACCCTAACCCTAATCCCACTCCCAGTAGTCCCTAACCCCCAACTCTAACCCTAATCCTGGTCCCTATAGTCCCAAACCCCTAACCCTAATCCCAGGCCCTATAGTCTCAAACCCCTAAGCCTAATCTTAGTCCCAGTAGTCTCAAACCCATAACCCTAACCCCGGTCCCTATAGTCCCTAACCGTAAAAAAACCCTAACCCTATCTCCCAGTCTCTATTGTCCCAAACCTGCTACCCTTAACCCTAATCCTTGTCCATATAGTTCCAAACCCCTAACCCCAATCCCTATAGTCCCAAAACCCTAACTCTCAATCCATTCCCACTTGTACCACCCCCTAACCCTAATCCCACTCCCAGTAGTCCCAAACCCCTAACCCTAATCCCAGTCCCTTTAGTCTCAAACCCCTTACCATAACCATAATCCTAGTCACCATAGTTCAAAACCCTAACCCTAATCTCACTCCCAGTAGTCCCAAACCCCTATCCCTAATCCCACTCCCTTTAGTCCAAAACCCCTAACCCAAATCCCACTCTTAGCAGTCCATAACCCCCATCCCTAAACCTAATCCTGGTCCCTATAGTCCCAAATCCCTAACTATAACCCCAGTCCCTATATTCCTACACCCCTAACCCTAATCCCAGTCCCTATAGTCCAAAACCCCTAACCCTAATCCCAGTTCCTATAGTCCCAATCCCCTAACCATGCTCCCTATAGTCTAAAACCCAATACCCTTAACCCTAATCCCATCCATATAGTCACAAACCCTTAACCCTAACCCCACTCCGAGTAATCCCAAACCCCCTACCCCAACCCTAATCCCGGGCCTTATAGTTCTAAACTCCTAACCCTAATCTTAGTCCCTATAATCCCAAACCCATAACCCCAGTCCCTATAGTCCCAAACCTGCTACCCTTAACTCTAATCCTGGTCCATATAGTCCCAAACCCCCTACCCTTAACCCTAATCCTTGTCCTTATAGTTCCAAACCCCAGTCCCTATAGTCCCAAAACCCTAACTCTAATCCCAGTCCCTATAGTCCCAAACCCCTATCCCTAATCCCACTCCCAGTAGTCCCAAACCCTTAACCCTATCCCTAATCCCACTCCCTTTAGTCCAAAACCCCTAACCCAAATCCCACTCTTAGCAGTCCATAACCCCCATCCCTAAACCTAATCCTGGTCCCTATAGTCCCAAATCCCTAACTATAACCCCAGTCCCTATATTCCTAAACCCCTAACCCTAATCCCAGTCCCTATAGTCCAAAACCCCTAACCCTAATCCCAGTTCCTATAGTCCCAATCCCCTAACCATGCTCCCTATAGTCTAAAACCCAATACCCTTAACCCTAATCCCATCCATATAGTCACAAACCCTTAACCCTAACCCCACTCTGAGTAATCCCAAACCCCCTACCCCAACCCTAATCCCGGGCCTTATAGTTCTAAACTCCTAACCCTAATCTTAGTCCCTATAATCCCAAACCCATAACCCCAGTCCCTATAGTCCCAAACCTGCTACCCTTAACTCTAATCCCGGTCCATATAGTCCCAAACCCCCTACCCTTAACCCTAATCCTTGTCCTTATAGTTCCAAACCCCAGTCCCTATAGTCCCAAAACCCTAACTCTAATCCCAGTCCCTATAGTCCCAAACCCCTAACCCTAATCCCACTCCCAGTAGTCCCAAACCCTTAACCCTAACCCTAATCCCAGTCCCTATAGTCCCAAACCCCAAACCTCAACCCTAATCCCGATCACTATAGTTCCAAATCCTAACCCTAATCCCATTCCTATAGTCCCAAACCCTAAACCTTAACCCTAATCCCACTCCCAGTAGTCTAACGCTAACCCTTATCCCAGTCCCTATAGTCCCCAAATCCCTAACCCTAGTCCTAGTCCTTATAGTCCCCAAACCCCTAACCCTAACCCTGGTCCCTATAGTCCCAAACCCACTACCTTTAACCCTAATACTGGTCCCTATAGTCCCAAACCCCTAACTCTGGTCCCTATAGTCCCAAACTTGCTACCCTTAACCCTACTCCTGGACCCTATAGTTCCAAACCGCTAACCCTAACCCCAGTAAGTATAGTCCCAAACCCCTAACCCTAATGCTAATTCCACTACCAATAGTCCCAAACCCCTAACCCTAACCCCAGTCCCTATAGTCCCAAACCCCTAACCCTAATCCCAGTCACTATAGTCCCACAAACCATAACTCTAATCCCATTCCCAGCAGTCCCAAACACCTAACCCTTATCCCACTGCCATTAGTCCCAAACCCCTAACCCTAAACTGACTCTCAGTAGTCCCAAAACCTAACCCTTATCCCACTGCCAGTAGTCCCAAGCCCCCAACCCTAACCCTAAACCCGGTCCCTATAGTCCCAAACCCCGAACCCTTACCCTAATCCTGGTCCCTATACTCCCAAACCCAAAACCCTAATCCCAGTTCCTGTAGTCCCAAACCCTAATCTCACTTCCAGTAGTCCAAAACACCAACTCCTAATCCCAGTCCCTATAGTCCCAAACCCCTAACCCTAATCCTGGTCACTGTAGTTCCAAACCCCAAACCCTAATCCCACTCCCAGTAGTCCCAAACCCCTAACTCTAACTTTATACCCACTCCCAGTAGCCCCAAACCCCTAACCCTAATCCCACTCTTAGTAGTCCATAACCCCCAACTCTAACCCTAATCCCGGTACCTATAGTCCCAAACCCTAACCCCAGTCCCTATAGTCCCAAACTACTAACCATTACCCTAATCAAAGTCCCTATAGTCCAAAAACCCTAACTCTAATCCCAGTCCCTATAGTCCCAAACCCCTAACCCTAATCCCACTCCCAGTAGTCCCAAACCCTTAACCCTAACCCTAATCCCAGTCCCTATAGTCCCAAACCCTAAACCGCAACCCTAATCCCAATCACTATAGTTCCAAATCCTAACCCTAACCCCATTCCTATAGTCCCAAACCCTTAACCTTAACCCTAATCCCACTCCCAGTAGTCCCAACCCTAACCCTTATCCCGGTCCCTATAGTCCCCAAACCCCTAACCCTAGTCCTAGTCCTTATAGTCCCCAAACCCCTAACCCTAACCCTGGTCCCTATAGTCCCAAACCCACTACCTTTAATGCTAATACTGGTCCCTATAGTCCCAAACCCCTAACCATAACCCTAATCCCAGTCCCTATAGTCCCAAACCCCTAACTCCAGTCCCTATAGTCCCAAACCTGCTACCCTTAACCCTACTCCTGGACCCTATAGTTCCAAACTGCTAACCCTAACCCCAGTAAGTATAGTCCCAAACCCCTATCCCTAATGCTTATTCCACTACCAATAGTCCCAAACCCCTAACCCTAACCCCAGTCCCTATATTCCCAAACCCCTAACCCTAATTCCAGTCACTATAGTCCCAAAACCATAACTCTAATCCCACTCCCAGTAGTCCCAAACACCTAACCCCCCACTCCCATTAGTCCCAAACCCCTAACCCTAAACCGACTCTCAGTAGTCCCAAAACCTAACCCTTATCCCACTGCCCGTAGTCCCAAGCCCCCAACCCTAACCCTAATCCCGGTCCCTATAGTCCCAAACCCCTAACCCTTATCCTAATCCCGGTCCCTATACTCCCAAACCCAAAACCCTAATCCCAGTTCCTGTAGTCCCAAACCCTAATCCCACTTCCAGTAGTCCAAAACACCTACCCCTAATCCCAGTCCCTATAGTCCCAAACCCCTAACCCTAATCCTGGTCACTGTAGTTCCAAACCCCAAACCCTAATCCCTCTCCCAGTAGTCCCAAACTCCTAACCCTATACCCACTCCCAGTAGCCCCAGACCCCTGACCCTAATCCCACTCTTAGTAGTCCATAACCCCCAACTCTAACCCTAATCCCGGTACTTATAGTTTCAAACCCTAACCCCGGTCCCTATAGTCCCAAACTACTAACCATTACCCTAATCAAAGTCCCTATAGTCCAAAACCCCTAACACTTATCATAGTCCCTATAGTACCAAACCCTTAAACCTAACCCTAATATCAGTACCTATAGCCCCAAACCCCCAACCCTAACCTTAATCCAATTTCCAGTAGTCCCAAACCCCTAACCCTAATCCCAGTCACTTTAGTCCCAAACCCCTAACCCTAACCATAATCCTGGTCACTATAGTTCAAAACCCAACCCTAATCTAACTCCCAGTAGTCCCAAACCCCTATCCTTAATCCCACTCCCTGTAGTCCAAAACCCCTAACCCAAATCCCACTATTAGCAGTCCATAACCCCCATCCCTAACCCTAATCCCGGTCCCTATAGTCCCAAATTCCTAGCCCTAATCCCAGTCCCTATATTCCCAAACCCCTAATCCTAATACCACTCCTAGTAGACCCTAACCCCCAACTCTAACCCTAATCCCAGTCCCTATAGTCAAAAATCCCTAACCCACAGGAATTGCTCTGATGACACTTCTTTCAAACAGGAAGCATATGGCCTCCAGTCTAGACTATTGGTGCGTGGCTACAGCCGCTCGTGTGTACGTAAGGCCTACAACAGAGCAGCGGCACAATCTCGATGTGACCTGTTATCTAAAAAGAGGATGGTAAACGATCATGGGATGGATCCTACCCGGATCATCCTCCGATTTTCCAAACAGCACCACTCCATTAGAAACATCATCCAAAGACATTGGTCCATTATACTCTTTTTTATTCATATAGTTGTTTTTTTCAAAGTCATCAGTGAATACGATTATTGTTCCTTACCTATGATGATGTCTCATGTATATGCATACTGTGTATGATGTCTGGTTTATACCATCATGTTATTTGAAATGAGTCTATGAGAATATATTTGCCTATGTTATGTATCATCTGTCTATACATTCCATCTGTTTGTAGATTAATGCAAATTGTTGTTATGTTCCCCTTTTTGGTCCTCCCATTTGCCCCCCTGGGGATCCGACGCGCCCGTCATCACCTCTTTCGGTTTCCCTCCTTTTTTTAGGGGGTTCATTCCTCCTATGTGCCTTCCCGGCAAGGAGGGAGGAGCCGATTTTTCTAGCGGCCCCTCCCCCTTTCCCCATCAGGTACCTGGGCTGGTACCAGCTGCCATACTGGGGATCTTCGTTCCTTGCCGGAGGTGTTCGGAACCATTACCAGACGTTCGCGTCATTGCGCTTGCGCGGGGCCCCACACGTGCGATGTGACGTAGGTGCGTCATGTAGTTACAACGGGAATGATGTCATTTCAGGGCGCCATGCCTACACAGTAAGTACACATTTGAGCAATATGTTTTTGCGCCACCTTCGCCCTTAAACCTATACCTTATAACAAAGGATACTATGCTCTTATGAGCTGATACTTATGGTACTTGTCTTTTATATATATATTTCAGACTAGTCGACTCGGTGTGGATATTGATCCTCTGAGTCTGATATAACTTGTGGCCAATCCCGGGTCAGGCCACAAACTACAGTTTATCTATATAGGAGATTTGGCGCAGCTTCATAATAGCTTCAACACTTAATCAGGTATACATGGTTCATTTTATATTGTTGGTATTTTCACTTTTTTGCAATTCGTTTTTGGTGGGGGCTCTTCTTTTTTGTCTTTTTCCCTCACTATTTTATCAATCACTTTTTGTACCTCTTGGTTTCACTAGTCCTTCACTGGGCCCATTGCATGCATGATATGCATTACCTTTCACTTTCCTAGGCCACCTCTTTTTGTAGGTTAGCACTACACACTCCATATGTCATTGCACTTTTTTCACCTTTTCACAAACTGTGTTTTATAAGTGGGCTGACATATGTTTTTCTGACCCTCCAATCCATTCTATCACTTACCCACAAACATTTTTTCTTTTTTTTTCTTTATTTTACTTATTTCCCCCTCTATAATTCATTTTTCTTTTTTCTTTTTTCATTTATACATTTATTTACTTATCATTAGCCAATAAAAATGTAGTTGCCAAGTACTCAGAGGCCACTAGCTGCATATATGGAATGCAACTAGATTGATGCCTGTTAGTCGGTCAATTGACCACTGCTCTGGCTAACTACTTATATATACACACATATTTTGAATTCTATGTTTATTTGTATTCATTATTTACCTTTTATTTACAGTATATATATTTTTTTTCTAAAAAGCCAATCTTGGTATAGGGATATAGCATTTAGTTTGTTTCTTCTTTGGATCTCCGCTGCAGGTGTTGCCCTTCCCCCCAAATCGATCACCTGGCCCCATGGGGGATGACCTTTCAGTGTGACTTCTCGTAAGCCACATCGGTGGACTACTGCCCCCTCCTCCTGGTTGCGGTGCCGGTGGAGTTGTGTTGGGACCCTCTGAGGGTGAGGGAGTGAGCAATTTTTAAAGGGACCTATCTGTAGGAAGTTCCTCTTTCCTCTTACTGGACATACACTGTTGGGTAATGATATTATATTAGGTGTACATGCTGTGGATTATTTTTGTCATAGGTAAATGTTATGTTACATGTGTACTCATACTACATATTTCTCAACAGACCGAACCTCTGAAGAAGACCCTCAATATTTGGGTTGAAACGCGTCAGGTTTATTTTTCATATTGTTGACATTCTTTCTGATGTCATTATGGAAATATGTCTGTAAAGTGTCAATTTTAAATAAGGTGTAAACACTTCATACTGGAGCTCATATCTTAATCTCATGACATGTGATTTTTTGTAAAATAAACTTTTTTCAATTTTACACATATTTTGACTCGATATTTACATCTTGTTGCCAAAAACCCCCCACCTTGGGAGATTATTTTTTTCCTTTCAAACCCCTAACCCTAATCCCAATCTCTATAGTCCCAAATCCCTAACCCTAATCCCAGTCCCTATAGTCACAAACCCCTAACACTAATCCCAGTCCCTATAGTCCAAAACCCCTAACCCTAACCCTAATCCCAGTCCCTATAGTCCCAAACCCCTAACCATAATCATGCTCCCTCTAGTCAAAAACCTGATACCCTTAACCCTAATCCCATTCATATAGTCCAAGACCCTTAACCCTAACCCCACTCTGAGTAATCCCAAACCCCCTACCCCAAACCCATAACCCTGGTCCCTATAGATCCAAACCTGCTACCCTTATCCCTAATCCAGGTCCATATAGTCCCAAACCCGCTACCCTTAACCCTAATCCTTGTCCTTATAGGTCCAAACCCCTAACCCCAGTCCCTATAGTCCAAAAACCCTAACTCTAATCCCAGTCCCTATAGTCCCAAACCCCTAACCCTAATCCCACTCCCAGGAGTCCCAAACCCTTAACCCGAACCCTAATCCCAGTCCCTATAGTCCCAAACCCCAAACCTCAACCCTAATCCCGATCACTATAGTTTCAAACTCTAACCCTAATTCCATCCCTATAGTCCCAAACCCTTAACCCTAACCCTAATCCCACTCCCAGTAGTCCCAACCCTAACAATTATTCCGGTTCCTATAGACCGCAAACCCATAACCCAAGTCCGAGTTCATATAGTCCCCAAACCCCTAACCCTGGTCCCTATAGTCCCAAACCCACTATCCTTAACCCTAATACTGGTCCCTATAGTCCCAAACTCCTAACCATAACCCTAATAAGAGTCCCTATAGTCCCAAACCCCTAACCCCGGTCCCTATAGTCCCAAACCTGCTACCCTTAACCCTAATCCCGGTCCTTATAGTCCCAGACTCCTAACTTTAATCCCGGTCCCTATAGTCCCAAACCCCAAACCCTAATCCCACTCCCTGTAGTCCCAAACCCCTAACTATAATCCCACTATTAGTAGTCCATAACCCCCATCCCTAACCCTAATCCAGGACCCTATAGTTCCAAACCACTAACCCTAACCCCAATAAGTATAGTCCCAAACCCCTTACCCTAATGCTAATCCCACTATCAGTAGTCCCAAACCCCTAACCCTAACCCCAGCCCCGATAATCCCAAACCCCTAACCCTAACCCTAATCCCAGTCACTATAAACCATAATCCCACTCCCAGTAATCCCAAACACTTAACCCTTATCCCACTCCCATTAGTCCCAAACCCCTGACCCTAACCCTAAACCGACTCCCAGTAGTCCCAAACACCTAACCCTTATCCCACTGCCAGTAGTCCCAAGCCCCCAACCCTAACCCTAATCCCAGTCCCTATAGTCCCAAACCCCTAACCCTTACCCTAATCCCGGTCCTTATACTCCTAAACCCAAAACCCTAATCCCAGTCCCTAGAGTCCCAAACCCCTAACCCTAATCCTGGTCACTATCGTTCCAAACCCCAAACCCTAATCCCACTCCCAGTAGTCCCAAACCCCTAATCCCACTCCCAGTAGCCCCAAACCCCTAACCCTAATCCCACTCTTAGTAGTCCATAACCCCCAACTCTAACCCTAATCCCGGTAACTATAGTCCCAAACCCTAACACTAACCCCAGTCCATATAGTCCCAAACCACTAACCATTACCCTAATCAAAGTCCCTATAGTCCAAAACCCCTAACCCTAATCCCAATCCCTATAGTATCAAACCCTTAACCCTAACACTAATATCGGTACCTATAGCCCCAAACCCCCAACCCTAACCCTAATGAAATTTCCAGTAGTCCCAAACCCCTAAATCTAACCCAAATCCTGGCCCCTATAGTCCCAAACCCCTAACCCTTATCCCAGTCCCTATAGTCCCAAACCCCTATCCCTCATCCCAGTCCCTGTAGTCCCGAACCCCTAACCCAAATTCCAGTCCCTATAGTCCTAGACCCCTGACCCTACCCCTAATTCCAGTCCCTATAGTCCCAAACCCACTACCCTAACCCTAATCCCGGTGCCTATAGTTCCAAACCCCTAATCCTAATCCTGGTCATAATAGTCCCAAATCCACTACCTTTAACCCTAATCCCATCCCTATAGAACCAAACCCTTAACCCTAACCCTAATCCCACTCCCAGTATTCCCTAACCCCCAACTCTAACCCTAATCCTGGTCCCTATAGTCCCAAACCCCTAACCCTAATCCCAGTCTCTATAGTCCCAAACCCCTAACCCTAACCCTAATCCCAGTCCCTATAGTCCCAAACCCCTAACCCTAATCCCAGTCCCTATAGTCCCAAACCCCTAGCCCTATCCCTAATCACGGTACCTATATTCCAAAACCCGATACCCTTCACGCTAATCCCACCCCTATAGTCCCAAACCCTTAACCCTAACTCCATTCCAAGTAATCCCATACCCCCAACCCTAACCCTAATCCCGGGCCCTATAGTCCCAAACCCCTAACCCTGGTCCCTATAGTTCAAAACCTGCTACCCTTAACCTTAATCAAGGTCCATTTAGTCCCAGACCCCTAACCCCAATCCCGGTCCCTATAGTCCCAAACCCCTAACCCTAATCCCTCTTAGCAGTCCATAACCCCCATCCCTAACCCCTATCCAGATCCCTATAGTTCCAAACCCCTAACCCTAATCCCAGTTCTTATAGTCCCAAACCCCTAACCCTAATCCCGGTCCCTATAGTCGAAGCCCTAACCCTAATCCCAGTCCCTATAATTCAAAACCCGCCACCCTTAACCCTAATCCCGGTCCCTATAGTTCCAAACCCCTAACCCTAACCCTAATCCTGGTCCCCATAGTCTCAAACTCACTACCCTTAACCCTAATCCCATCTCTATAGTCCCAAACCATTAACCCTAATCCTAATCCCTCTCCCAGTAGTCCCAAAGTCCCAACCTTAACCCTAATCCTGC
This sequence comes from Lithobates clamitans, assembly GCA_037952925.1. Classification (NCBI taxonomy): domain Eukaryota; kingdom Metazoa; phylum Chordata; class Amphibia; order Anura; family Ranidae; genus Lithobates; species Lithobates clamitans. Next base: position 2,837,455 of record JBBGZY010001392.1, on the reverse strand, counting down.
TCCCTATAGTCCCAAACCCTAACCCTAACCCTATCCCATCCCTATAGCCCCAAGCCATTAACCCTTACCCTAATCCCTCACCCAGTAGTCCCAAACCCCCAACCTTAACCCTAAACCCGGTCCCTATAGTCCCAAACACTTAACCCTAACCCTAATACCACTCCCAGTAGTCCCTAACCCCCAACTCTAACCCTAATCGTGGTCCCTATACTCCCAAACCCCTAACCCTAATACCACTCCCAGTAGACCCTAAATCTCAACTCTAACCCTAATCCCGGTCCCTATAGTCCCAAACCCCTAACCCTAAATCCAGTCCCTATAGTCGCAAACCCCTAACCCTAATCCCAGCCCTGATAGTCCAAAACCCCTAACCCTAAACCCAGTCCCTATAGTCCCAAACCCCTAAACCTAATCATGCTCCCTATAGTCAAAAACCCGATACCCTTAACCCTAATCCCATCCATATAGTCCCAAACCCTTAACCCTAACCCCACTTCGAGTAATCCCAAACCCCCTACCCCAAACCTATCCCGGGCCTATACTCCTAACCCTAATCTTAGTCCCTATAATCCCAAACCCATAACACCAGTCCCTATAGTCCCAAACCCGCTACCCTTAACTCTAATCCCGGTCCATATAGTCCCAAACCCGCTACCCTTAATCCTAATCCTTGTCCTTATAGGTCCAAACCCCTAACCCCAGTCCCTATAGTCCCAAAACCCTAACCCTAATCCCACTCCCAGTAGTCCCAAATCCTTAACCCTAATACCACTCCCAGTAGTCCCAACCCTAACCCTTATCCCGGTCCCTATAGTTCCCAAACAACTAACCCTAGTCCCAGTCCATATAGTCCCCAAACCCCTAACCTTGGTCCCTATAGTCCCAAACCCCTAACCATAACCCTAATCCCAGTCCCTATAGTCCCAAACCACTAACCCCGGTCCCTATAGTCCCAAACCTGCTACCCTTAACCCTAATCCTGGAATCTATAGTTCCAAACCACTAACCCTTACCCCAGTAAGTATATTCCCATACCCCTATCCCTAATGCTAATCCCACTACCAGCAGTCCAAAACCCCTAACCCAAACCCCAGTCCCTATAGTCCCATACCCCTAACCCTAATCCCAGTCTCTATAGTTCCAAACCCGTAACCCTAAATCCAGTCCCTATAGTTGCAAACCCCTAACCCTAATCCCAGTCCCTATAGTTCAAAACCCCTAACCCTAACCCTAATCCCAGTCCCTATAGTCCCAAACCCCTAACCCTAATCATGCTCCCTATAGTCAAAAACCTGATACCCTTAACCCTAATCCCATCCATATAGTCCCAAACCCTTAACCCTAACCCCACACCGAGTAATCCCAAACCCCCTACCCCAACCCTAATCCCGGGCCCTATAGTCCGAAACTCCTAACCCTAATCTTAGTCTCTATAATCCCAAACCCATAACCCCGGTCCCTATAGTCCCAAACCTGCTACCCTTAACCCTAATCCCCGTCCATATAGTCCCAAACCCACTACCCTTAATCCTAATTCTTGTCCTTATAGGTCCAAACCCCTAACCCCAGTCCCTATAGTCCCAAAACCCTAACTCTAATCCCAGTCCCTATATTCCCAAACCACTAACCCTAATCCCACTCCCAGTAGTCTCAAACCCTTAACCCTAACCCTAATCCCAGTCCCTATAGTCACAAACCATAAAACCTCAACCCTAATCCCGATCACTATAGTTCCAAACCCTAACCCTAATTCCATCCCTATAGTCCCAAATCCTTAACCCTAACCCTAATACGACTCCCAGTAGTCCCAACCCTAACCCTTATCCTGGTCCCTATAGTTCCCAAACAACTAACCCTAGTCCCAGTCCATATAGTCCCCAAACCCCTAACCCTAACCCTGGTCCCTATAGTCCCAAACCCACTACCCTTAACCCTAATACTGGTCCCTATAGTCCCAAACCCCTAACCATAACTCTAATTTCAGTCCCTATAGTCCCAAACCCCTAACCCCAGTCCCTATAGTCCCAAACCTGCTACCCTTAACCCTAATCCTGGACCCTATAGTTCCAAACCCCTAACCCTAAATCCAGTCCCTATAGTGGCAAACCCCTAACCCTAATCCCAGTCCCTATAGTCCAAAACCCCTAACCCTAACCCTAATCCCAGTCCCTATAGTCCCAAACCCCTAACCCTAATCATGCTCCCTATAGTCAAAGACCTGATACCCTTAGCCCTAATCCCATCCATATAGTCCCAAACCCTTAACCCTAACCCCACTCTGAGTAATCCCAAACCCCCTACCCCAATCCCGGGCCCTATATTTAGAAACTCCTAACCCTAATCTTAGTCCCTTTAATCCCAAACCCATAACCCCGGTCCCTATAGTCCCAAACCTGCTACCCTTAACCCTAATCCCGGTCCATATAGCCCCATACAGGCCACTCTTAACCCTAATCCTTGTCCTTATAGGTCCAAACCCGTAACCCTAGTCCCTATAGTCCCAAACCCCTAACCCTAATCCCACTCCCAGTAGTCCCAAACCCTTAACCCTAACCCTAATCCCAGTCCCTATAGTCCCAAACCCCAAACCTCAACCCTAATCCCGATCACTATAGTTCCAAACCCTAACCCTAATTCCATTCCTATAGTCCCAAACCCTTAACCCTAACCCTAATCCCACTCCCAGTAGTCCCAACCCTAACCCTTATCCCGGTCCCTATAGTCCCCAAACCCCTAACACTAGTCCCAGGCCATATAGTCCCCAAAACCCTTAACCCTAACCCTGGTCCCTATAGTCCCAAACCTGCTACCCTTAACCCTAATCCTGGACCCTATAGTTCCAAATCGCTAACCCTAACCCCAGTAAGTATAGTCCCAAAAGCCTAACCCTAATGCTAATCCCACTACCAGTAGTTCCAAACCCCTAACCCTAATCCCAGTCCCTTTAGTCCCAAACCCCTAACCCTAACCCTAATCCCAGTCACTATAGTCCCAAAACCATAACTCTAATCCCACTCCCAGTAGTCCCAAACCCCTAACCCTCATACCAGTTCATGTAGTCCCAAACCCCTAACCCTAACCCTGGTCCCTATAGTCCCAAACCCACTACCCTTAACCCTAATACTGGTCCCGATAGTCCCAAACCCCTAACCATAACTCTAATCCCAGTCCTTATAGTCCCAAACCCCTAACCCCGGTCCCTACAGTCCCAAACCTGCTACCCTTAACCCTAATTCTGGACCCTATAGTTCCAAACCGCTAACCCTTACCCCAATAAGTATAGTAACATACCCCTATCCCTAATGCTAATCCCACTACCAGTAGTCCCAAACTCCTAAACCTAACCCCAGTCCCTATAGTACCATACCCCTAACCCTAATCCCAGTCTCTATAGTTCCAGACCCGTAACCCTAAATCCAGTCCTTGAAATTTTGAGGCCTGTATATATATATATATATATATATATATATATATATATATATATATATATATATATATATATATATTCTGTTATGAACATTATAAAACAATTTTATAAATTACATTTTGCAAACCCATTGTTTCTAAGCTCACTGTGTAAAATATTTTCTGGAAATACAACAGAATTTTGTAAATATGTGTTAGGCTAACAATTTGATTATATTAGTAATAATATTAGTAGATAATAGATAAGTAGATAGTAGATGATATTTGTTGGAATTAGATGTAGGTAGAGTTATTTTAGTAGAGCAGATACGTTTTTAGTGGAGAAGATAAGTTTTAAAAATCAAGGACTGCTACTGGTAATTGCAGTACAGACATTTCATTTTTCATTTTTCTATATTATAGTTTACGTTATAATATAGTATAAATGATATGATTTATAATATATTATGCCTTCATTTTAAATTATTGTAGGCTACCAATTGTTAAAGATACTACTACTTTTTGGCTGCTTTATAGACAGGTCATTGTAATCAATATTTTTAGTAGCTGTAAAGAGTTTAGTTTTGCTAATCTAGCTAGACAGAAGATATAGTTGAATAACCATAATTGTGTTAAAATGTTAACCTTTCTTGTTGTCTGTCCTTTGCAAGTGAAATAGGCTAAGATGGGTGTTTTGTTTATATCTATTCATAGGTTGTTCAGATGTGCTAAACCTAGTTAAATGTTAATGGAAGGATTGGGAGAGGCAACAAGCCATTGAAACTACTGTACATTCTCCTCTATAGGGCAGCCAGTTGGGGGGCAGTGTGAAGAGATGCTGCAGGGAGATCCCCACCCGTCTGCATGTGCCATGTGAGGCCAAGTGTAAATACAAAACCAAACATGTAAATATTCAAATTGTTAATACTGAATGGGGATCATTCAGATAAATTGCAGGGTGACATTGTGAAGGAAGGACATTAACAATGGAAATGGGGGGGGGGGGTTTAAGTGGACGTGGAGTTCTTCCTATAATTCTATTAGAATAGAGGAACTGTAACATAGCCAGACATTAGACTGCTTTTAAAAAAAATATATATATATGCATATGTTAAGATTACATCGTTTTATAAATACTTAGTTTATGTATTATACAGGCAGGTTACTTCAGATAGATAAATAGATAGAATGTTTTTTAGATGGGTTATAGGTACTTAGAATAATTTTATAATAATTACCGTACATATATCTCATCAATATATGTATAAATAGGATTCTATACAGTATAATACACAGATTGTACTCAACAATTAACTATATGATTTTACTATGCCTGATTTTATGTACAACATTTATCTGAGATATACATTAGGAAGACAGTTAGACAGATAGATAAATGTTTATTGGACAGGAAATAATAGTTACTTAAATAAATGCATATTTATTACATTGTTATATATCTATGGCTAAATTTACTGTATAAATAGGATTCTATATAATACAATGATTGTACACTACAATTAACAATTTAATTTCACTGCAATTTTATCTACAATATATCTGGGAGATAGGCAGATGATTCATTATAGATGAATTAATACATAAATAGCTAGTCTAGATGTCTAGTTTGATATATCTATCTACCAATCCATTTTTATAAAATGTATCTCTGTATTATATATAGTATACTTATGCCTATATTGAGAGATATATAACCATGCAATGAATATGTATCCATCTAAGTAACTATCTATCCCTTTCATAACTAAGCCTATTTTTGACATTTGGTGTTTACAAGTTAAAATCCATATTTTTTGCTAGAAAATTACTTATAACCCAAACATTATATATATATATTTTAGTAGAGAATCTAGAGAATAAAATGGCGATTGTTGCAATATTTTATGTCACACAGTATTTGTGCAGCGGTGCTTTAAACTCAACTTTTTGGGAAAAGGGACACTTTCGTGAATTTTAAAAAAGTGAAACAGTCAAGTTAGCCCAATTTTTTTGTATAATGTGAAAGATGATGTTACGCAGAGTAAATAGATGCCAAACATGTCATGCTTTATAACTGCACGCACTCTTGGAATGGTGACAAACTACGGTACCTAAAAATCTCCATAGGCGACGCTTTAAATTTTTTTTACAGTTACCAGGTTAGAATTACAGAGGAGGTCTAGTGCTAGAATTATTGCTCTTGCTCTAGCTCTGACGATCGTGGTGATACCTCACATGTGTGATTTGAGCACCATTTACATATGTGGGCGCGACTTCCGTATGCGTTTTTTTTGCTGCGCAAGCTCGCGGCGACGGGGGCGCTTTAAAAAAATTTTTTTTTTCTTATTTATTTTATTTATTTCAAAATTAATAAATTGTTTTTAAAAAAAAACAAAAAATTTTGATCACTTTTATTGATGTCACAAGGAATGTAAACATCCCTTGTGACAGTAATAGGTGATGACAGGCGCTCTTTATGGAGGGATCGGGGGTCTAAAAGACCCCCAGTTCCTCCTTCGCACTTCAAAGTATTCAGATCGCCATTTTCGGCGATTCTGAATACTGTATATTTTTTAAAAACCTGGCGCCATTGGCAGCCGAGTAAACGGGAAGTGACGTCGTGACGTCGCTTCCGTGTTTACAATTAGGAGGCTGGTACAAAGCCGCTTACGGCTTCGTTCCAGACTGTCACTAGCCGCCGGAGGTGGCGGATTGTTAACCGGGCCTCCTGGTAGAACGGGAGGCCCAGTAAGAGCGGCGGGAGGCGGCGGGAGAGGGGGGTTGTCCCCTCCCACTCCTCCGGTTTAACAGCCTAGCGGCTTAAAGCCGAATCGGTTGTTATCGCGGGAAAGCCGATCGCTGGCTCTAAAAAACAGTACTGGGATGATGCCTGCAGCTGAGGGCAACATCCCGGGATATAACCCACGAAAGCTGAGTACGCACATATGCGTACGCTCGGCGGCAAGGGGCTATCTATCTATCTATCTATCTATCTATCTATCTATCTATCTATCTATCTATCTATCTATCTATCTATCTATCTATCTGTCTATCTGTCTATCTGTCTATCTGTCTATCTGTCTATCTGTCTATCTGTCTATCTGTCTATCTGTCTATCTGTCTATCTATCTATCTATCTATCTATCTATCTATCTATCTATCTATCTATCTATCTATCTATCTATCTATCTATCTATCTATCTATCTGATATATTGATAAGATCAATATCAGGTACTGTAAAAGGAAATTGTTCATTGTGTACAATAGTTAGGATTGTAATAAGTTTCAGCACTCAGACAGTGCAAGGTGTGGTCATTGTCTGGACAGTGGATCTCTGTCATGTAAATAAGCCAATCACTTTCTCAGTACATCATTCAGATAGTTGCAGTAAGAACAATTACCTGACTCCTCCCTCTTGTGTTACAGGTACAATATAATCCTCCCTGCCATTCCAAATATTGGACAAGATCTGTGCATAGAGACTGGTCAGTGTCTCCAGGAGCAGAGGACCGAGCATCACATCAACTTTATATACACCAGAAACGCTGAGGTATGGGCAGGATAAATATTGATTTCCTTTATATATGTTATACTACTGTATGTAACATATCAGGTATTACATTCCTTTATAATACATTATATCTGTATTTAACATGTAGGACCTATTATATTAAATACAGTGTTAGGGTGTTAGAATTCTCTCTATCATTATTCATGGATAGCACATACATCTGGTTCTGAACTTTCTTGGCATGTGTTTGTTGTAAAAATATTTATTTTTGCTAGTGATTTTATTTTCGCCAGTGATGGTTATCAGTCAGTTGTTTCGCTGAAGGCAACTAGGCTAGTCACATTGCAAGATATTTTTTCCTTAGTTTAGTTAATATGATGAAAAATTAAGTTTGCAAAGAATCCCCAATCATGTGCAAGGAAAACAAAAAGCATTTTTTGCCTGCACATGATTGGATGATGGCAGTCGGCAGATCTTTACCTTCACCTTCACAAAGCCAAGGGACAATTTCAAAACAAACAATCTTTTTTGCCCTTAGTAAATCAATCCCCAAGTGTACCTAATAGCACCTAAAGACATTATTTGTTTTGGATAGAATAGAGTTAGAGCTTTTACCAGTTTTTTTTATTGCCATCTTTAAGGCATGCTAAAGGGGCTTCCCAACCCATTATCATTGCATGACATTTTTAACTTGCCTTAAGTGCTATTACAGCATAAGATTGGGGCCAACACCCTTATGGAAGAGTAAAAAGAAAGTGTCTCTACTGAATGTAAAGTGTAAAATTTTTGCTTTTGTCTTTCCAGACACAATGATTGCATTTCCTGGTGTCCCACTGGAAATGAGGGAAGAGCTAGTTGCTGGAGTGAAATACATTAAGGCTATTGCAAACAGATTTCACACGCTGAACCCTATGATGATGGAGGTGTTTGGAGAAATGTTGGCTTTGATTTTGAGCCAAAAATACATTGGGCACTGGTACCCGGAGAATCCTAAAAAGGGCAAGGAATACAGGTAAATCTTTATTACTCTACAGCCTCATATGATAAGTATCCTTTGACTATTTGAAGACTTTAGATTTGTCCAATGCTGCAACTTTCATGGGTGGTTGAGTCAGACCTATATGCCTTACACTGTATATTCCCTCTGGAAGATCCCCATGCCATAGCTCCTGACTCCTTTTGGGGAGTTTAGTGTGTTCCCACCAACATTTGATGTTCCACTTATGCCTGTGGAATTATATATATCTATATATCTATCTATATATCTATCTATCTATCTATATATATATATATATATATATATATATATATATATATATATATATATATATATATATATTTATATATATTTATAAATAAAGAAAATGTCTAGCAATTGATTGATAGACCTTTTTAGGCCAGAAGGTGAAGAAATGACACACACACTCTTATGGTATAATATGGTGTAATACTTATGGTTAATATCTGATTCTGACTGTTTTCTCTTTTAGATGTATCAGGATCAACAGATATGGCAGTGATCAGAGCATCATAGAGGCCTGCGCTCGATGTGGCCTCAGATACACAGCCTTGGCTTTGCCCAGAATGATGACCCTGTGGATTGACCCATATGAAGTCTCTTGTCAGTGAGTAGCCAAAATTTTCTATGACCGTCTTTTAGCAATTCTCAGTATATACAGCGATCGTATCCTATAGAGAACCTAACCTTCACATTAACTAGCCACTGCAATTGGTGTCAACATACCATGACACCATTATTGATGACAAACTAAGCTGCACATCCTCGCCAGGAGTTGAGAGCTAACAGAAACATGAATAAAACAAGATTAGATTAAAATATGTGAGTTGTTATTGTCCAGGTCTCCAGGTCTCAGTACATGGTTTTTCAGAAATTTGGCTGCCTTTTCAGGAAACAATATAGAAATGTAGAAAGAGAAGTACTGAGTGATACTTCCTATACGTAAAGTAAATATGAAAGTTTACCCAAATTTATAATAAACTTTAAAGAACAAGGGAGCCAAAACTGTAAGGTTGCATAATTTATTGAACCACTTGGGGGAATGTTTTTTACTTGTAAGAATATCCTCTGGTGCTGCAAGAGAGGCAATGGAGGATCTGGATTAATCAATGCTAAGTAACAGTAATGCTTACTGCTGCTTTATGCTCTCAATATTGTTTTTTGTAAATAAATTGTATAGGCTTGAGTTAACATCCAAATATTTTTTAATAGGTTGGGAGAAAGTAGCTACCCATTTACAGTGGCCACCTTTGACTCCAGGGCTGTCCATGTTCCAGCAGATACCAACAACATGAAAGGACAGGAAAATATCTCCGCAGCTAACAAATTCTCCACTCCCACCCCAGAAGATGACAGCTCCATTGCAAGTTTTTCTCTCCCATCATCCCCCAGTGTTGCAGGTGAAGACAGTGACAGCGGGACTGACGTTAAATTTGAAGATGCAAATACACCACCAACCTCACATAGTCCTACAGAATCGAACATCTGGAGTCCACTTATGGAGCTTACATTAAAAAAAATCTGGAGCAGTCCAACTGTGGAGCCTGTAATTCGGGTAAGGAATATGATCATTGATATTGCACATTACATAGGTGTTTGAAAAAAGATAAAATCACCAAGAGTTTGTTTAAAATTTTACCTGCCACTAACTAGTAAGAAGCTGTTAACCATTGACATGCTTCCTGGATTGCATTATTCACTGTTCTTGGCTGTGTACACACCAGGTGGTACAGTCTACTAGAAGTACAATACCTATAGGACTTTTAGTTCTATAGACCATATTGAAAAGAAAAAAGAGGTTATGTTCTAAAACACCATATATGACCCTTCAAACTATTTTTCATTGGCTATCATGTTAAACGGCCATGTAAATGGTAGCTCAGCTCATTGTTATTTTAATAATTTGTCATAAAAGGAATCGGCAGTGTTTAATCTTGATCTCCTCAAACGATATTCCATTTCCTTTTTTTTCAGGACTCCACAGTTATCTGCAGACTGCCATCTCCTCCCTGGGTTCCTGACTGCTGGAAGACACAGTTTTATTGACACGTCAGTACAGTATACACCCACAGCAAGCCTATTGGTTGTAGGTGCTATAAGAAGAAGCTCCTGGATATAAATACTGTAATGCCCTGTACACACGATAGGATTTTCCGATGGAATATGTGTGATAGGACCTTGTTGTCGGAAATTCCGACCGTGTGTAGGCTCCATCACACATTTTCCATCGGAATTTCCGACACACAAAGTTTGAGAGCTTGCTATAAAATTTTCTGACAACAAAAATCTGTTGTCAGAAATTCTGAATGCGTGCACACAAATCTGACGCACAAAGTGCCATGCATGCTCAGAATAAATTAAGAGGCAAAAGCTATTGGCTACTGCCCCGTTTATAGCCCAGATGTATGTGTTTTACGTCACCGCGTTCAGAACGATCGGATTTTCCGACAACTTTGTGTGACCGTGTGTATGCAAGACCAGTTTAAGCCAACATCCATTGGAAAAAATCCATGGATTTTGATGTTGGAATGTCTGATCGATGTCTGACCGTGTGTATAGGGCATTAGACATTTTTTATGTATTTTTTTTTGCATCTGTAGAGAAATGTGAATTTTATATATGTATTTTTTTTAAAATAAAAACTTCATTAGTAGTCAGAATTAGTTGTGGTTATTGTATAACATAGACATTGGAAATATGATGAACTTTACAACTTAAAGCTGAACAGAAGCATAAATATAGCCATAGCAGCCCACATGGGGCTCCTTTAGGTAGCATGCATGTGAAGGCAGAACATATGCAGTACTGTATCATTAGGGGCTGGAGAGGTTGCAGTTGATGTTAATACTGATGTCTGTAAAGTCTCCTGTCTAGAAGAGCTGATGTTAGACATACAGGAAGAGTCATAAATACTGTGGCTAGTCACAGATCCCCCTTGCTTTTTCAGTGCATTTAGCAGTATGTGTTTAGCTGTCTCAGTAGTGTAGATTGGAACCATTCAAACCACTGCAGTGTATTAGGGTGTTAACAATTATTGCTTTAAGGCAGCTTATTTATATAAGTGGACTAACTCATCAAAAAGGGCTCCTCCCATAAAATTCCTGATTTAGGCCATGTCTCAGCACTGCCGATTTGCCAGATTATTGTGCTCTCTCCAACTGATATCTTGCTCCAGAGGAGTAACTAGAACCTTCAGGGCCCCGGTGCAAGAAACCATGAAGGGCCGCCGACCACATTCTTCTCATGTTCTGCAGCGTGCCCCCTCCTGCTGTCTTGGGGTTCCCACATGGTGGTGGAATGCCAGGGCCTAGTCGCAAATACGATCTTTGAGCTCCCGGTAGTTCTACCACTGCCCTTACTATTACTATGGGGCATTTTGGAGGATGTATGGGAGCACTCTTGAGGCATCAAGGGGGCACTCTGGAGGCATTAAGGGAGCACTCTGGAGAATGTTTTTTTAGGCTTTTTCTCTTCTATTTTCTCTTGATGATTTCTATCCGGGGGAAGTGTGTTAGGACTACAGAACACCTCTAACTCACACCTTAGGGGAGAGTTGTTTTGTAGTTAACAGGTGAACTGGGCAGGACTGAAAACACTGTTTGAGATTTCTACATAGCATTGTCAGCTAACTACAGGAAGTTAGGAACTATCATTTTATTCTACAGGGTCTCTGCTTTCAGAAAATATGCATTATTTTGGAGTTTTAAGTAATCCTCAGGCCTACAATGTGCATTTTAACATGTGCAAAAAAATGAAAAAAAAAACTCAAAATGGTTAAAAAGCAATATATTATTATGATTATTCAGGATTTATATCATGCCAACAGTTTGTACAGAGCTGTGCAATAAAGGTAGACAGTACAGTTACAATATAGGGTTAGGAGGGCCCTGCTTGTATAAACTCAAAGTACAGCGAAACAGCAACTTCTCAATGTCATACCTTTGTTTTCTTTCTCATAAAGCCCCAGGATGAGCAGAAAAGCCTGTGCCTCTGTAATAGGCACTAAGGATGAGCCGAACACCCCCCGGTTCGGTTCGCACAAGAACTTGCAAACAGACCATTGAAGTCTATGGGACTTGTTCGAAATCAAAAGTGCTCATTTTAAAGGCTAATTTGCATGGTATTGTCCTAAAAAGTGTTTGGGGACCCGGGTCCTGCCCTAGGGGACATGTATCAATGCAAAAAAAAGTTTTAAAAATGGCTGTTTTTTTAGGAGCAGTGATTTTTAATAATGCTTAAAGTCAAACAATAAAAGTGTAATATTCCTTTAAATTTTGTACCTGGGGGGTGCCTATAGTATGCCTGTAAAGGGGCGCATGTTTCCCGTGTTTAGAACAGTCTGACAGTAAAATTACATTTGAAAGGAAAAAAGTCATTTAAAACTACTCGCGGCTATTAACCAGTTGCCGACCGCCTCACAGCGATATACGTTGGCAGAATGGCACAGGCAGGCAAAATCACATACCTGATTCAGCACGTACCTGAATCAGCGCAGTGGTGTAGTGGGTAGCACTCTAACCTAGCAGCAATAGGGTCGCTGGTTCAAATCCCAACCACGGCACTACCTGCCTGGAGTTTGCATGTTCTCCCTGTGCCTGCGTGGGTTTCCTCCGGGTACTCCGGTTTCCTCCCACACTCCAAAGACATGCTGCTAGGTTATAAAGCGCCCTGAGGCGATTCAGTTCGCATAGGTATCGCTATACAAGTCACTCATTCATTCATTCATTCACCTGTACGTGATCTGCCTTCCGCGGGCGAGGGGTCCGACTGGACTGGACATTTTTTATTTGTTTGCACAAAGTTGTCACTAAATGATATATTGCTCAAACATGACATGGGAATCCCAAAATACATTCTGTTGCTTCTCCTAAGTATGGGGATACCACATGTGTGAGACTTTTTGGGAGCCTAGCCACGTACAGGACCCCGAAAACCAATCACTGCCTTCAGGCTTTCTAAGGGCGTACATTTTTGATTTCACTCTTCACTGCCTATCACAGTTTCGGAGACCACAGAATGCCCAGGTGGCACAAACCTCCCCAAATGACCATATTTTGGAAAGTAGACACCCCAAGCTATTTGCTGAGAGGTATAGTGAGTATTTTGCAGACATCACTTTTTGTCACAAAGTTTTGAAAATTGAAAAAAGAAAACATTTTTTTTCTTGTCTTTCTTCATTTTCAAAAACAAATAAGAGCTGCAAAATACTCACCATGCCTCTCAGCAAATAGCTGGGGGTGTCTACTTTCCAAAATGGGGTCATTTGGGGGGGTTTGTGCCACCTGGGCATTCCATGGCCTCTGAAACTGTGATAGGCAGTGAAGAGTGAAATCAAAAATTTACGCCCTTAGAAATCTTGAAGGCGGTGACCTGAAGGGCCTGGTATGGAATTTATCGGGACCCCCACGCCATTTTTTTTCTAATTTTGGTTCGGGCTTCCCCTGTGAGGATTTCCCATGGCGTTTTTATCAATGAACTTTTATGTGTATTGCCGAACCGCGAGTAGTTTTATATGACTTTTTTCCTTTGAAATGTAATTTTGCTGTCAGACTGTTCTAAACACAGGAAACATGCGCCCCTTTACAGGCATACACCCCCCAGGTACAAAATTGAAAGGAATATTACACTTTTATTGTTTGACTTTAAGCATTATTAAAATCACTGCTCCCGAAAAAATGGGCGTTTTTAAAACTTTTTTTTGCATTGAAACATGTCCCCTGGGGCAGGACCCAGGTCCCCAAACACTTTTTATGACAATACCACACATATAATCCTTTAAAATGAGCACTTTTGATTTCTCCCATAGACTTTTAAAAGGTGTTCCGCGGCTTTCGAATTTGCCACGAACACCCCAAATTGTTTGCTGTTCGGCAAAATGGCGAACAGCCGATGTTCGAGTCGAACATGAGTTCAACTCGAACTCAAAGCTCATCCCAAATTGGGACAGAGGTTGCAATGAATGTGAGTGATATACTGTGAGATGGTAAAAGTGTACACTACTTTTACACAGTTTTTATTTCAAATGATGTAGCGCTGTGCTGCGAACAAAAGACATCTTCAAGAAAAGATGGTAAGTAACATGTGAATGCTTTGCTTTGACCACCCAAACTTAAATAAAGGCCCTATCAACATAAAGAAAGTGTACTCTAAAATGAAGGCCCTTCTCAACATAAAATAAAAACCAATATACCCCCAAAATAACTAAAAACCCCAAATCATACTTTTTTTTGTTTTGCAGTCCTCAGCCACACTTTTATAATGATCTGTTGACTTTCTTTTTTGCCATTGATGAAATTAACAATAACCCTACAATGTTACCAAATATTACTCTAGGATATCACATATATGACTCCTGTCTGGAGAGCAGAAGGGCGATAAAAAACACATTGCAGATTTTATCTGAACCAGGAAAGATGGTCCCAAATTACTCTTGCAGAGAACGTAAAAAAATACTGGGCTTTATTGGAGACCAGAGCTCTGCAACCACCACATCTATAGCACAGATATTGGCTTTATATCATTATGTACAGGTCAGTAAAAGCCTTTTTTTCTTTTAGAATTTAAGTTGACTCCATTAAAACAGTTTATTGTGAGAAGGTCTAAATTTCATTTTCAAATGTTCAGATCTGATCATACAGCAATGGCCTTACCAGCCAGGACCATTGTTGATGGTCTTCAATACCATCTGTCACCCACATATAATATCATTTTAACAATTCTACACTGGCAATTTGATAACAATTAACAATTATGGCTATATGACCCGAGTAATTATTACCTGTTCCAGATGCCATGGCACCATGGGATTTGGATCAAGTAATTAGAACACAAACACGTCCCAACATATTCTGGGACAATCAGCATCTGCATTGACATCCTCCATGGTGTTTGATTCTGGGTGATTAAGTGACCCATGTGGAAATAAATGATGGGGCTTCATTCTGTCATTCATTAGAACAGAGGAAGCTACTTGGATAAGTGTCAAAACATCTTCAGTGTTATAGAACAAGTCCAGCTCAATGTGATCAATTAATACTATGTAAGTGTAGCAAGGTACTAGGCTCCTTCGGTCTAATGAGAACCTCCAGGGCCAGAGATAGCTGACATCCTTCTGTATATGGTGGATTGCATGGCATAGTGGGTGTAATGCAAGGTAGATTGATTGGGCGCCAGACACTTCTTGAATGCAAAAGAGATTTTATTTCTCTTAATAGAACTTTGGGAGAGAGGGTTAGGGCCATGACACCTTTGCGAGATTAATTGGCAGATTCCGAGACTTCAACAGGAGAACAGCCATTTAGGGAAAGGTATCCAGCAAGACACCACATCTGCATGTATAGACATGCTGTCTCCCATGGCAATAGTCTTTAACAGTTCCTAACACAAAGTGTAACAGTTCCTTCACTTCCGCTACAAATCACTTCTTGTAGTTCTTCAGCCCACTGAGCTCCCAGTCTCTCACTAGTAGACTAGATGATTCACTGTCACTGAATCCCTTGAGCTCCTCCAATCTTCATGGTGGTATCTTCCTCAAGTCTCACCCACACCTCGCTGCTGGGTCCCTAGCTTGGCACTCAAGATATTTCTCAAGCTTCACCCCACTGGCCTGCCTGGTCCCTAGCTTGATACACAAGGCTGCTCTGCAAGCATCACCTCCGCTGGCTGGGTCCCTGGCTTGATACCCACTGAAGTTTCCTGATTCTTGGTGAGAATACTGCTCTGGTACTTGCTTCAGCTACTCACTGTGGTCCCTAGTAATAAGGTGGTTGGTCCCTTAGTGGCAACAGCTTTCCCTTCTACCTCCGACCATGACAGGTTCTCTGGCCGGCAGAACCATCACTTCTGGTTGGACTGCAAGCCGCAATCCCAACCCTGCACTGTTCTCTTGCTTTTGGATAGGCCCTCAGACAGCCTAGCAGCCAGATGTGCCCTGGATAGGCCCAAACTCTGGTCTAGCAGCCCGGGCAATACAACACATGCCCACCCATACAGCCGTCCAGGCGGCACAGAACACTGATCACCTGACTCCACCCAAATATATAGGTTCTCCCAGCAGGTCAAGGGATTCAAGAAAACCCCTGCTCATTGGCTGGGATACCCCATATACCCATAATCTGACCTTGTATTGCCCTTCTCATATCTAGTACCACCAAGTACCCGGCCACCTAGCGGTAAAAGAGAGAAGGGCAGCAATTACAGACTTAAAGTGAAATCAATTGATCCTTAACAATTAGCCAAGGCAGCTATACCTGGCAGTTAAATTTAGGAGCAACCCTGCCTAAACACCAGGGTGCTACATAAGTGGTCCATAAAGTGAACTTGGAGATGAGTTATTCAATTTCAGGGTCTTCACAGAGGACAAGGGGGCATTCTTTACGTCTTGAGGAAAAGAAATTTCATCTCCAAATATGGAAAGACTTATTCACAGTAAGAGCTGTGAAAATGTGGAATAGACTCCCTCAAGAGCCGGTTCCGGCCAACTCAGTAGATTGCTTTTAAAAAAAAAGCCGTGATTATTTCCTAAATGTACATAATTTAACTGAATACTAATATTCATAGGTAAAGTTGATCCAGGGAGTATCCGATTGCCTCTTGGGGGATTAGGAATGATTTTTTTACCCTGCTGGAGCAAATTGTATCATGCTTTACTTAGTTTTTTTGCCTTCCTCAACTGTGGGTACAGAATAGTATATATGGAGGTTTTCTATTTGTGTGTGTGGTTTTTTTTTTGGCTGGTTAACCTGGACTTGTGTCTTTTTTCAACCAGATTAAGTATGTAACTGTGTACTACCTACAAAAAATAATGCATTTTTGGAAATTATTGGAATTTTATTTTTGTCTTTTTAATGTATTGTCAAACAAAAAAAATATAAAATATATAAATTAGCTTACTTTTTGGGTTATTTTTTCTAATGGTTTTATCACATCTGTAATCATAATCAGTAGAAAAAGTGAAATTGGAAAACGGACTTTAAGGGCTGCCACTATAATCCCATTGGGGAAAAAAGAGGGTACTCGAAAGTATAGATAAAATATCAACATTTATTAAAAATCCTCATAAAAACATGTCACAAAGACAAGTGCATAGATATTAAAGAGAGATTAATTAGGGATAGATGGCGCTACCTTATCCGGGTACCTTGATTTATAAATTAATGAACCTCAAAGAAATCAGGGAAAAAATATAATAAATAAATACACCCCTTTATCCCTCATTAAGTAGTGGATCTAGATGTCCAGCGTTACCTAAATGGACTGTACTAGCAGGTCAATCTCATACCTACATGCAGGTGTACACCGTGTGGCTAATCATCATAAATTAATTAAGTGACAGCTTATACAAATCAATAGTGACAATCCAATCAAGAGATAAAATTAATTGAAGTAAATAAAGTTAAATAAAACACCACGGAAAAAACTTATATTGATCCCCAAATGTGTCCAAATGTGCTTATAAGCATAAAGGTGAATTGAATAGTCCCAACATTAAGCATATAGTGCAGGGCTGCACATTAGATAATATAAAACTGGTGAAAAATTAATGAAAAAATTGATGAAAAACTTAGTGGAAAAAAAATTTTTGATATAAAAAATAGTGTATCAAAGTCCAATAGCAGGAAGTGAAAACGTCTGTGATAGGTGACTTTCGTGAACACAGCTGATCAAATCCAGTGACTTGCGGTGCTCCCCCTCAAAGATCCCCACTTACCAGCTCCCTGCACCCCTGCAGGGGTAATAGGCATGTAGTAATAGGCAGCAATAAGATGTGTATGGGTCCTCAGGGTCCACTGCTCCAGCTGTAAGGTATCCTTCACTATATCCTCTTTCAATTACTGGAGATGTCCTCAGACTCTGCTGTCTTGCTGTTTGGCATGGAGCGGCTCACAGTCAGTTCAGAGCAACATTCAGTTGTAGTCACAGCACACCATTCTCCTCAATAGTAGACACTGCAGACTCCCCCTCCTTAGTATGATCCAGTCTCTACTAAGGAGGGGGAGTCCTTGGAATTTCCTTTCAAATTTGGCTGTTAATGAATGGAACGTGAATCTAATGTAACAAATGAATAATAATAAATAATAATAAAAACATTTTATTACTATTATTATTATTTATTATTAATTTGTCCCGTTTTATTTATTTAGATGCGGCATTCGTTATTTCGGATAATTCATAACTTTGGATAAATTCGTATTCATTACATTCACTAACAGCCAAATTTTAAATGAAATTTCAATACCTATAATT
Source organism: Lithobates clamitans (assembly GCA_037952925.1). Lineage (NCBI taxonomy): Eukaryota > Metazoa > Chordata > Amphibia > Anura > Ranidae > Lithobates > Lithobates clamitans. The sequence goes on along the minus strand of JBBGZY010001392.1, from coordinate 2,819,275 downwards.
TAATAGTTGGTTATTATTAGTTAGTTACTTAATGTTTCGAATTTTCGGATTTTCTTTCCTATATTCGAATTTTGAAACGAAAACTAAGGAATGTTTTGGCAGTGCACATGTATAACAGCCGGGCGGTGGCTTTAAGATCCTCACTGGACATCATACCCCGGGCCGCGCAGTAGTGCAATCTGTCACCGGCTGATGACTGATCAGATTACCGGCTCGCTACCGGTACCATGTGATCGCCGTGACCAATCACAGCAGGTCACATGACAGTTGTACACAATGGATGGTTTCCTTTCATTCCATCCAATGTGTACAGTTGTGTGGCTAATTGTGATTGGTCAGTTTGATCACGTTATACGGACAGGGCCAATCACAGCCCATCTGTACCATGTGTTAAGCTTTGACCAATGACAGCTAATCACAACAAAACAAACTGAATTAATTATTTTCATTCAGTAAAATGCTTGCATATAGCAATGTAATTTACTGCTATAAGCAAACATAATGTGTAAAAAAAAATCCTGATCACTTCCCCAGAGTAGTACAAGGTTCCTATGGTAACATTATATTGCTCTGGTCACAGAAAAACAAATTGTAAAAAAAATGAAAACAAATGTAATACTGTCACCAGTCAGTTCCCTGATCACCGCCACACCAGTTATATGATGATCCAGTACTGCACTGGTGACAGTATGTAGAACAAAAATTTCTTCATTTTCCAAAAACTTATGACAAAATATTACAACTTCAAAAAACCGGCCATGCCTCTTACTAAATACCTTGGACTATCTACTTCCTAAAAAGTGTCATTTGGGGGGTATTTGTACTGTCCTGGTATTTTCGGGCCTCAAAAAAATTAAAGGATTGATTGATTTTCAGATACGCTATATATTTAGTTTGTGGATTCTATAACCTTAATACAGACTAAATAATATACACTGATTTGGGTTATTTTCACCAAAGAAATGTAGAAGAACAATTTGCAAAAAATTTGTAATAGAAATGAAGACTTTTTTTTCAAAATTTCCAGTATTTTTTTCATTTATTTAGCAAAAAAAAGCCAGTGGTGATTAAATACCACCAAAAGAAAGTTTGAGTTATGTGAACAAAATGATAAAAATGTAGTTTGTGTACAGTGTTGTATGACCGCGCAATGGCCATTCAAAGTGCGACATCGCTGAAAGCTGAAAATTGTCCTGGGCAGGAAGGGAGTAAAAATGCAAAATACAATTTTAAAAATGGTGTGAGGTCCCTCAGGAATTCCTTGGTTTTTAAGTGAAATCCATGCAAAAAAAAATGCGTGAGGTCCCTCTAATAATCCACTCTTGACCCTTAACCTGAGCATGAAAATGCGTGAGGTCCCTCTAATAATCCACTCTTGACCCTTAACCTGAGCATGAAAATGTGCGAGGTCCCTCTAATAATCCACTCCCGACCCTTAACCTGAGCATGCAGCCTGACTGGCCAAGAACGGTGGGGACAAGAGTCACATGCCCTCAACATGTGGATTGAGCTTTGCCAGGGAGGACCCTCTCAGCAAAGTACTTTTTATTGATAAGGACAAGGGCCCCAACCCCACATTCACTGTCCAGGTTAATGTAATATCCAAAATTTAACCATGTGGCCATATTAAGGTAATGATATAACCCGCTCCATAAGCCGCCCACCCACCCTTACATGGCCGTGGACTGTAAATTAATGGGCTATGTCTGTGCAAGCAGCTGCTGGTTCCTTAGTAACCACTGAATTACCATCCATGCTGAACACCCAAAATGTTTGGCTTTTGTGTGAACGTCTGAATTAGCGTTCAGACCAAACAGTAAGCTCATCCCTAATTAGAACTCATCACTGATTACAAAATGCTTCTGCTGAAAACCGGAATGTAATCTTTGGCCAGCCAGGTCCACCATGTTTTATATATCATGCAGCTTTGTAGCATTGTCAATTCATGTTTTATAGATCAGTTATGGTGCAACCAGTCCATCACTGAAAGACAAGAGGGTTTTCCCAACCTTGTTCCGGATGCTTCGAAATGATTTTGTAATTTATTCTAACTTGGCTCAAATGCTGAAGTACTTTGGGTGGACCTGGATAGGAATTATTAGATCTGATGATGACAGCGGGAGCGAAGAGTATACGGTTTTGAGGAAAGTCATGAATCTCTATAGAATTTGCATTTCTTTTAGATTAGAATTTTCTGGCCGGGCATCCATGCTTAGAAATTTAGATGAACAAGCATATTCTATTAAAAAAGGATCTGTCAATGTCATTGTAATCTGTGGGACCTAGTTTGAGTTTGACACTGACTTTGTGCATTTTATAAGAGGTTATGTAGAAGATGGAACAATCATCCTTAGTCCTGTCTGGGCAGCAAAAATTGTCCTCATTGGTAAACACCCAGAAATATTTAATTGTAGTTTGTCCTTTGGGGCCAAGTCCACAAGTATTGTAGAATTTCAGAATTTTGTTGATGAATTCCAACCTCATAAAAAGCCAGACAACAAATTACTTGAAGATCTGTCGATGATTGAATTTGGTTGTTCTTCTGTAGATAAACGCAAAAATCTGCTCTTTGATTATTTCTATAAAAAGCCACTTCATGAGTGCAATGGCACAGAACATATTACTGATATCCAACACTTCTTCCATGGCGGTAATGCCCACCAAGTGTATCTCGCGGTTTACTCTATGGCCACCGCCTTACATGATATGCTTGGATTCATGAAGACATCTGGAAGCCATTTATCTGACTTTAATCACCAGGTGAGTGCAGCCTACTTAGAGTAAAGTATATCTAAATCACTTTTTCCCTTTTATCTTTGTAACCCAGCAAAAAACTCTCACTACTTGTCCCTGGGTGACTTCACTAAGTTCCCCACTGTATCTATAGAGGAATTCATGCTTCCCAGCCAGGCTGGACTTGAAACACGTCTGCCCATTTTTTGGGAGTAATGGGATTAGCAGGTCACATAAGAAAGATAACATTGTTTCTCTTCCAGCTCAGTTCATGGGAAATGACAACAACATCCCATTTATGGCAAGATCAGCAGGTTTTTTTTTGTTGCTGAAAATGAAAACAAATGCAGCCACCACATCCAAGGACTGGTAAACTGCAATACATTTCATTTATTGATATATTTTAATGTCCTTAGCCATGCATGTTATGTAATGTGCAAGTGTAACTGGACATGTGCTGAGCGAAAAAAAAATGTTTCTTTTCGATTCAATTTTTAAATAATTTAGTTTAGGTAAATTCGGTACATTTATTTAATTTGTTTTCGTTGCATTTATCTGTTTTTTAATTCAATTCAAACTTTCCAAATTCCGTTTAATTGAATTCAATTTGTCCGAATGCGAAAAATTCTAATTGGCATTCAAATATATTCTATTCGAAATTTATATTTTGGAAGAAGATTATATTCTTTCTATTTTATTCTATTCTATTCTCTTGTTTTTTTTCTATTTTATTCTATTCTTCTCTTTAACCATTTCAATACCGGGTACTTACCCCCCTTCCTGCCCAGGCCAATTTTCAGCTTTCTGCGCTGTCGCTGTTTAAATGACAATTGCGGGGTGATGCTACACTGTACCCAAACCAAATTTGTATCATTTTATTCACACAGATAGAGCTTTCTTTTGGTGGTATTTGATCACCTCTGCGTTTTTTTTTTAATTGTATTTTTATTGAAGTATCGAAGAATAAGTACAAAATTGTATCAAGATGTACAGTGCATCAACATAAGTGCGTTATAAACAAACATAATGAAAAGAGAAAAAAAATGGAAAAAATATATATATATATATAAGTGATAAAAGAGTGTTCACAGAAACAAGGCACATATATGCATTAAATCAAATCTTTATGATGTATGCGATAAACGCACTATGGGAGAATACCTAGAATCCTGCGATTAGTTCAGAGTATATACACAGGCAACGTAGAATTAAATTAGGTTAGGATTAGGGCATATTTGGGAGTATGGGGGTCTCGAGTTCCGAAAGATCCCATGGTTCCCATATTTTATTAAATTAGGGGGTGCAGTCATGTACCAAAGCCGTCAAAATCTCCATTGTCCGAATCTCAGCCACTAAGTGCAGAAACCTGGACCATGGGGGAGGTGTATTAGATAACCAGAAGAGTGGGATAATCCTCCTGGTGGCTAGCAATATATAGGATATCAGTTTGTTTGTCTTTTTTGGTACCCCCGATGGGGGAAGACTTAAAAGGTAGTTCAAAGGATCCAACGGAAGAGACACCCCAGTCACCTTATATATAAGTAAATGTACATCATTCCAAAACGGTTGTATCAAGGAACATTGCCAGAAGATATGGAATAGTGAGCCTATATCAGATCCACACCACCAACAGAGCTGTGAAACTGAAGGATCATACTTGTGAATAACATCGGGAGTTCTGTACCAGAACATGAAAATCTTAATGGTTGTCTCCCTCTGAGTGAAACATTTAGAAGATTTAAAGGTAGAGGACCATATCCTATCCCACATTTGTATTGTGACAGGGCGGCCTACCAACTGAGACCACTTGCGCATATAATGGTGTAATGTTTCCGTAATTGGAGTTGGCTCATGGAGGATACGATAGATACAAGAGATCAAGTGTAGTTGATTGGGGCCCTGGGCACACAAGTGCTCAAAAGTAGTTGGTTTATCTAGGGTCAGGGATGGCGATTTAGAATTAAAGAAATGTCTAAATGTAAGTAAAAGTGGAAGAAATGTGGTGGTAAATCAAATTACTCTCTTAAAGCGTCAAAGGAATATAGCTTCCTCGTTATGGGATGAACTAGATTCCGCAGCTGGAAGAGATGAACATTTATCCATGTAAAGATCCTGCCCAGGGACACACTATCCGGAATAAGAGGGTTAAGTAATACATTTATAAGAGGAGAGCAGGGGGACATGAGAGGATAATGTTTGAGGCAACTACGCCAAATGGTTAAAGTTAGTACCATTGGACCAGTACACTGACGTTTATAAATAGGATCTAAAAAAGGGGGGCGCCCCAAACCAAGGAGCTCAGGTGAACCAGATAAAGTACCCCCTTCTCAATGGCAGACCATTGGTGAGGTGCATGTAAGGAAGTCCAAGAGGTGATGGCCCTTAAGTGTGTTGCATGATAATATTTAGTGATATCCGGGGCTCCCAAGCCTCCTCTGGACCTAATGGAGAACATCACGGAGCTAGCTATGCAGTGAGCACCGCCATTCCATATGAATTTGAAAAGGGACCTTTGAAGCGTTTTTAGTTGTGAGGCAGGTACAGCTACTGGGAGAGTTTCGAAGTAATAAAGCAGCTTGGGCAAGATAGACATTTTTAACACATTAATTCTGCCCAATAGGGACAGGGGATATTTGATCCAGGACGACAAAGACTTATTTATATCCAATATCAGATTAGGGAAGTTTGTGCTATACAGGGAGGAGTAATAAGGGGTAAGTAGGATACCCAAGTATTTGAGAGAGGTACTACACCATTTATAAGGGTATGATTCTTTGAGTTGGGATAGTAATAACGCTGGAATGTGTATAGGAAGGGCTTCAGTTTTAGAATTGTTGAATTTATACCAGAGATAGCACTAAAAGTGGTCAATAATTTATGTAATGAGGGAAGAGATATCAGCGGGTTGGTGATAGTTAACAGTATGTCGTTTGAAAATAGCGATAATTTATATTCCCCCTGTCTCATCACCACCCCACGAATATCTGGATGTACATGGATAGACTCGGCCAAGGGTTCTAGGCACAGAATGAAAAGCAACGGCGATAGAGGGCAACCCTGACGGTTCCATTTGTCATGAGGAAGCCAGGAGACAGGAAGGATGTCATTTGCACCTGCGCTGAAACATTTGAGTATAAGGCCTCTAAAGCTTTTAAAAAAGGACCATCGAAACCATATATTTTTAAGGTGGCAAACATGTAGGGCCAACTTAACCTATCAAAAGCTTTCTGCGCATCTAGGCTCAAGATCAATGCCGAACGTGAAGTTCTATCTAAAAGGTCTATTAGGTCTATTGTACGTCGAGTGTTATCTCCTGCGTGTCTACCAAGGACAAAACCCACTTAAACGCGGAGAGTCGGGTAGCGAGTATTTTAGTAAATATCTTGTAATCTGAATTTAGGGGGTAGTTTTCTGGGACAGAGGGATCCTTTCCAGGTTTAGGGATAACCAAAATAAATGAGTGGGGGAACTGAGAATGTGGAGGAGTTCCCTTAAGAAGGGAGTCATATAAGGCTAACATATGAGGAGTTAGAATGTCAAAAAAAGATTTGTAGTAGGAGTAGGGCAATCCATCTGGGCCAGGTGATTTGTGTAATGGTAGTTTTTATAGCTAGGAGTTCTTCAGCTGATACTGTTACATTTAAACTTTCTAGGTCCGTTTTAGATAATTTTGGTGGTTTTATATTGGAAAAAAAGACTCGAAATGTACCTGCGTAAAATCAAAATGGTTCTCTGGAGTCAGACAATTATTCAGTTTATTCAATGGTCGTTTTCCTTCCCCTGGGTAGCTTCATCTCTAACATATCTAGGAGTCAAATTGACTTCCTCAATAGACAAAGTCTTCCAAGCAAATTTTCCACCGTTAATACGGGAAATTTCATCTGATTTGGAAAGATGGAATAAAGGCCCCTATACATGGATGGGTAGGAATGCCATTCTTAAAATGAATATTCTTCCAAGGTTACTATACCTCCTTCAGACTCTGCCAATAGCTATCCCAGAATCCTTTCTGAAATCAATACGTAGTATTTTTATTAAATTTATTTGGGCAAAAAAGCATCCGCGTCTATCTTTCAATTTACTGGCTATGTCAAAGGCTAGAGGAGGTATGGCTTTTCCCGACCCGATAAGATACTACAAAGCAGTACACCTTGCTAGGGTACTTGCTTGGTGCAGAGACGAGGGACACAAAACCTGGATAGAGATTGAACAATCATGCACGGAGATTCCTCTTCGATGTCTGCCATGACTACAACTTAAAACTCTTGGAACTTTAAGACATCACCCCTTGATAGGGGCAATTTTAAAAGTAATCCAACAGAGCCACTTTTTCTCAAGATTTGACGGGGAAATCACTCGGCTCCATCCTGTGTTGGGAAATCCACTATTTCCCTCTGGCTACACAGACAGCCGTTTTAAGCAAATTATGCGCCATGGTAGATTTCGATTAGGGGATTTTCTTGAAGCATCAATGTTGAAGACAAGGTCGGAAATGCAATCACTGTTCTGTCCGCCACTGGATCCATGGCGGATGCAACAGCTTACACATTTCCTAACCTCCCTTAATAGGGGGAAAGATCAGAGCGCTTAAATACACCATTAGAAAATCTATGCCTTTTGGAAGAGCCTTCTGCACATGGAGTATCGGAGGTATATAAAATATTAATAGATCCCCCGAAGACTTTGTCCCAAGATTTCTTTCGAAATGGGAAAGAGATCTGGACATTACACTCTCCAAAGAGCAAAGGAGCTATTTTTTACACTTTGCTCATTACTCCTCAACTGCCAGCAAATAGCAAGAGTTATGCTACAAAATTCTTACAAGGTGGTATAAAGTTCCATCATTACTACAAAAAATGTATCCAGAGAGGACAAATAAATGTGGAGAATCAGAGGGTAATATGCTCCACATCTTTTGGTCATGTCGAAAGTTAGTAGATTTCTGGTCTAAAGTACGAGATACTGTAAGACAATTAACAGAATATGACCCGGGGGCCGACCCAGCAAGATATCTTCTTCATCTTTCGGACCTCTCAAAGTGTACATACCGGAATTCTCTGGTGGCCCATCTTTTGAATGCGGCAAAGGTCTGTATCCTGGCCGTTTGGAAGCAAGAATCACCCCCCTCGATCTCACTATGGTTAAAAAAAGTAGCGGATATATACGCCATGGAAAAAGGCATTGCGATTACACAGGGTAAGGTGGAAAAATTTAATAAAAAATGGAATTCATGGTCTCTTCTGGTCTGCACCAGGGAGTACGGATATGCGCTTGGAGAGCAGGATGGGTCATTATGAGGGGGGGGGAGAGCGAGAGAACCTTAATAATGCCATAGGGTAATTTTTGTATTTGAGGTTTTGTTTTGTTTTTGTTTTTGTCATATGTGTCTACTAAAAACTGAATCACAATGTGCTAAGTTATACTCTGCAAATTGGAAGCAGCACTAACGATATTTGTTTTATATGTATATATATATATATATATATATATATGAAAATGTATTTTTTTTTCTTTTTCTGTGTTTGAAAAAATAAAATATAGAATTAAAAAAAAAAAAAAGAGGTTAATATTCTATTCTATCTATATTCTTTCTATTTTTATTCACTTCTATTCTAGTTTATTGTTTTTTCTATTCTCTTTTTCTATTCTATTATTTTCTACTTTATTTTTTTCTATTCTAAACTATTTTATTTGAATTCAAATTCTATTCAAAATTCGTATTTCGAAAGATGGTTATATTTTTTCTATTATTCTATTCTATTCTATTGAAGTCTATTCTATTTTTTATTCTATTATTTTCTATTCCATTCTAGGCTATTCTTTTCCATTCGATTCTAATCTATTCAAATTTATTTAATTCAAAATTAAAATTTCGAAAGTCAGTTCCGTTTACATAATAAAGATAACATTGTTTTGCTTTTAGCTCATTTCATGGGAAATGACAACGACATCACATTTCTGGCAAGATCAACAGGGTTTTTTTTGTTCTTGTTGAAAATGAAAACTAATGCAGCCACCACATCCAAGGACTGGTAAACCGCAATATATTTTATTTATTGATATATTTTAATGTCCTTAACCATGCATGTTAACTTGGCCCGGAAGAATTTGACCAAGTCATTTTTTTGCAATATGGCACTGCGTCGCTTTAACTGACAATTGCGCGGGTGTACGATGCTGTACCCAAACAAAATTTAAGTCCTTTTTTCCTTCAAATAGAGTTTTCTTTTGGTGGTATTTGATCACATCGGTGGTTTTTATTTTTTGCGCTATAAACAAAGACCGACAATTTTGAAATAAAAAAACTATTTTATTTGTACTTTTTGCTATAATACATATCCAAAAAATAAAAATAAAAAAACAAATGTATTCATCAGTTTAAGCCGATATATATTCTTCTACATATTTTTGGTAAAAAAAAATTGCAATAGGCATATATTAATTGGTTTTCGCAAAAGTTACAAACTATGGGATAGATTTAGGGACTTTTATTTATGTTTTATTGTTTTTACTGGTAATGGCGGCGATCTGAGATTTTTAGTGGGACTGCGACAAATCTGACCCCAAATGACACTTTTTGGGGACCATTATTACAGTATCAGTGCTATAAAAATGCACCTATCAATGTAAAAATGACACTGGAGGGGAAGGAGTTAACACTAAGGGGCGATCAAGGGGTTAAATGTGTTCCCTGGGTGTGTTCTAACTGTAGGGGGGATCGGCTGGCAGGGACATGACAGAGATCACTGTTCCCGATGACTGGGAACAGTAGATTTCTGACATGTCCTCTGTCAGAATTACAAAGGCAGATTCCCATTCTGCCTCTCTACTAGGCAATAGTAGGCCCTCGGCGGACATCAAGTCCGCCCGACCAGTGGGCACGCTCCCGCAGCAGGCAGCGGGCAGGAGCATGTGCCACTCACAACTGCGCCTGTGTGATCCACCGTATAGCTATTATTCTAATCTTGTTTTCAAATTCAATTTCAAATTCATTTTTAGATTCGATTCAATTTGAATTTGAAATTCAGCTGAATTTAGTTGAATTATTTTGGATTAATTTAAATCAGTTACTATTGTAATTCGGAAATTCAGATACATTCGAATTTCCAAATAACGAAAACTTTGTCATAATTTAGATTAGGAACTAAATGAATTGCACATGCCTAAGTATAACACTTCCAGGTATTGATCACAATATCCCCCCTGACAATGTTATACAAGACCAACTTTAGCACGCTGCCTGGGTGTCCAGGGAAGGGAGGGGCAGTGAGCTTGCAGCCTCCGCTCCCTCTTGAGCCATACCGAATTGCATGCTATCAACATTGCATGGGTACCTTGCTAAGCTCCCCTGGAAGTGCACCCAGTCCCCATGTTATTAGGAGAAAAGGTAAGGTAGATGTGAGGGTCTGCGGAGGAGAATTATCAAAATCTGGAAGCCCCTTTAAGGTGGGGGGAATTTAACATTTTGGGGCCCCTTATTTGAGTAAGGAGTGCATAGTACTCCTTGTTTATCATTCATGAAAATAAAGTAAAATGATCAATTAAAACAGCGAAAATGTGAAAAATCCTGAATTAAAAAAGTACAAAAATAAAAAACATCATCCCTCAATGTAAATTCAATGCCATTTATACCATCCAGCTATGTAGACCCAACATTGATCACAAAAAATGATGTCCTGATGACCCACAAATAAAACTTCCGCTTCTCTTGTTGCATATTAAAGCTCCAAGGCAAGCCGCTGAATGTCAACCAATTGGAAAGATATCCTGAGTGATTCCGTTGACCAAATGACCATGCTTGGACACTTGGCCAGTTGGTTGACATTCAGCAGCTGGCCAGGGAGCTGTCATTTGTGATTGGAGTATCAACAGAGAGGATCATTTTTGCACAGGACATATTGTCTGGCAGGTCATCAGGGATGATGTACCTACATTGTTGGGCAATGCGTTTAATGTTGGATTTACATCAGGGGCAATTGTATTTTTTTTGTGATTCATTTATTAATTAACCACTTGCCAGCCGCCCACTATACATTTACGGCAGGCGGCCAACATGGACAGCCTGGATCACGTACATGTACATCAACCAGCCCTTTTCTGGGTTAGGGGCGTGCAGCATGCTACTTCCCTGGACACAGCAGGTTATGGATCCCAGTCCCGGAATCTCTCTATGATCAGCTGATCACAATGCCAACAAAGCTATTGTGCATGAATTTCATTCTTAACAGCTGTGTTTCCTGCAGAGTGATGAGTGATTGGCCCACAGCTATCATATGGTACCTGGGCCAATCACAGCACCCTGTACCATGTGATTAGCTGTAGCCAATCACAGTTCCCTAGTAATCGCAGCTGTCATGAATGTAACCCATTCATGACAGTTGAAAATATTACTGTTACTATGATCACCATTGTAACAGTAATCAAAGTGTAAAAAAATAAATAAATGCTTGATTACCTCCCCAGAGTAGTACAGTGTTACTATGGTGACACTGAACTACTCTGATGAGAGTATGTAAAAAAAAGAAAAAAACAAGAAAAATTTTTTAAATAAAAGGTTTTAAAATAATTGAATAAAAAAGAATTTAAATTTTTTTTTAACATACTGTCACCAGTCAGTATTCCTAATTATTATTATTATTATTATACAGTATTTATATAGCGCCAACAGTTTACGTAGCGCTTTACAACTTGAGGGTAGACAGTACAAATACAATACAATTTGATACAGTAGGAATCAGAGGGCCCTGCTCCTTAGAGCTTACAATCTAAGAGGGGAGGTCAAGAGATACAAGAGGTAATAACTGTGGGTGATGTGCTGATTGAGAAGATAAATGTACAGTTGTTAGGTGGGGGCCAGATAGGCTTCTCTGAAGAGATGAGTTTTCAGGGATCGTCTGAAAGTGGATAAAGTAGGAGAAAAATGGACGGATTGGGGTAGAGCATTCCAGAGGATGGGGGAGGCTCTGGAGAAGTCCTGAAGGCGAACATGGGATGAGGTGACAAGGGAGTTTGAGAGCAGGAGGTCTTGGGAGGAGCGAAGAAGGAGCTAATCACAGCGACTCAGTGGTGTAGCTACAGGGGTCGCAGGGGTTGCAATGGCTCTGGGGGGGCCGTGCAACTGGCAGAAAGAGGCTGTCAGACAAAACTCCCCATCATGTATCGGCATTGGGAGCTCCGTCAGACAGTGAAGACACTGCAAAGTAAAAGCAAATAAGGAAGAAGCGTCTTCCCGTGTGCTGTGTTCTCTGCCTTCCCCTACAGCACAGTACCCGGCTGTATGATTGAAGGTACTGTACTGCTGATTTTTTGAAAGGCTGTACAGTATATATACACTATATCACCAAAAGTATTGGGACGCCTGCCTTTCCACACACATGAACTTTAATGACATCCCAGTCTTAGTCCTTATGCCGCGTACACACGGTTGGAATTTCCAACAACAAATGTTCAATGTGAGCTAGTTATTGGAATTTCCAACCGTGTGTAGGCTCCATCGGACATTTGTTGTCGGAATTTCCAACAACAAAAGTTTGAGAGCTGGATCTCAAATTTCCGACAACAAAATCCGTTGTCGTAAATTCCGATCGTGTGTACACAATTCCGACACACAAAATTCCACGCATGCTCGGAACCAAGCAGAAGAGCCGCACTGGCTATCGAAATTCATTTTTCCCGGCTCGTCGTACGTGTTGTACGTCACTGCGTTCTTGGCAAACGGAATTTCCGACAACATTTGTGTGACCGTGTGTAAGCAAGACAAGTTTGAGCCAACATCCGTCGGAAATAAATCCAGGATTTTGTTGTCAGAATGTCCAATCGTCTGTATGCGGCAATAGGGTTCAATATTGAGTTGGCCCACCCTTTGCAGCTATAACAGCTTCAACTCTCCTGAGAAGGATGTCCACAAGGTTTAGGAGTGGTGTGTCTATAGGAATGTTTGACACACCACACACCACTGGATTGCAGTCTCTAGTCTAATTCATCCCAAAGGTGTTCTATCAGGTTGAGGTCAGGACTTTGTGCAGGCCAGTCAAGTTCCTCTACCCCAAACTCGCTCATCCTTGTCTTTATGGACCTTGCTTTGTGCACTGGTCCAAATCATTTGGTGGAGGGGGGATTATCACATCAATACTTTAATGAAGACGGTGAATTTGTCAGAGTTACCCCCTTGATGAATGTTGGGAAATATTTAGAAAGAAGTAGTAAATGTGGAGGAAGCAAAGATCCCCAGAATAGACAAAGAAGAAGCAGGGGGATCCCTGCACTGCAGGCCCTCAGGTACAGCTTTCTTTCCAGCAAGGAGAACAGTTATCAGCACAGTAGTGACATCACCAAATCTCACTTCAAATCATCTAGTGAGACCATCAGTCAGAGGCAGCAGTGTCTTACATGATATTACACTGCAGATATACAAAGAAGAAAATATGGGGGTACAAAGGGATTATAATGGTGCCAAAGAAAAAAAGATATATTTTTTAATAAAAATACAAAAGAACTTTATTGAAATGTATTATCTCAAAATGAAAAACAAGAAATATACAGTAACAATGTTTAAAAAGGGGTGCAATTCACAGTTGAATTGTGGGAAACAGTAGAGTCGGGTAGGCCTGGTGAGGAAGGCCTTCAAGACAGGTAATCAATTCCTACATGTTTCGCCAAGACATTGGCTTCCTCAGGGAATAATATGAGCCTGTGCCAACATTAAAGTTTTCTACGTGAAAACAAATGAAAAACAGTAAGGAGCATTGTAAAAATGAACAAAACACAAATAACATAATATAATAAGTGAGACATCAGAGAGGGTGTGTGACATGGCTATATCACCAGAGTGATGGAATGACCCGGCATCCAAAAACGTACCTGGAAGCCACCGACCGGAACCAGGGCGGGGAAGGGACGCCCCCACCTGGGGCCAACAAGGTCCCACTGTCCCACCGTATCTATGGCTGCAAGGGGCTTACAGATGACCTGGAGATCAAAAATTTAAAAATAAAAAGATATATATATCTAAAAAAGGGGGATGAGAATATCACCAAATAAGTGGGATAAACATTACCACCACATCAAATAAATATGACTAACACAGCCGCAGCAACTTACAGTTTAAAATAAGTATAATCAAAGGGGAGCGCCAGGAGAGTATAGAGAGGATATGCTTGAGAGATGACTAGGATGGTAAAAGTATGTCTCTAAGGGAGAAAAAACAAGAGTAAGCCAAGATAAGTAGGAAAAAGTAAGAGAAAATGATATATATATATATATATATATATATATATATATATATATATATATATACTAACCATAGCTGAATGGTTAAAGATTGACTTACCTAGACGAGAGCAGAAAAAGGTTCAGAAGGGCCATAACAGCACCCCTTTGGAAATATAGGAATCACTAGGTAGAAAATGTAGTGATTGGGCAACAGCCAAAGTTGTTATGTCCTGTGAAGGATCAGGTTTGTATACGATCATGGCGTAGAAAACAGAAGCTAACATAATAAAGGGGGATATAAAAAGGATCAGACATACCCCGAGTGTACTCGAAGCTGGTAACAGGCGTTCCTCATGTCCAGCTGAATCAGAGGACAAGCCAGCTTAAGTATGCCCCCCACACCAAGTGAGCAGACAAAAAAAGGCTCCCGCGCATGCGCCAGCAGTAGCATCCAGGGAGCCTAGAATCCAGATATTCCCCAATATCAAAAAAACAAATGATTCCCTAAAATCATCTTGTGAGGATAATCTTCAATCCTGTTCCCTCAACATGATTTCCATTTTATGTAAGGAATATGAATCTGAGCTAGAACAATTGGATGTTTCCATCAACCGTTGGCATTTGGACCACTCCTCTGGTGTGTCCTCCCCGAGATACAGTAAGCAGGATAAACTCCTGCATGCTCACCTCAAGGACTATACACTGAGTGTCATAAATGCCAAGGAAGTGAAATTTCTCAGAGACTTGTCTGCTCACGAAAATGGCTATGCCTACAGATGGGATAACACCACCGATAGTAAATCAAGGACCAAACCCTTCACTTCTAATGTACCTACTTCAAATAACGATGTACCTAACACTCCTTCTGCTTCTTTTTCCTCTAGCACTTCCACTGCTTACCATAATGTCACTCAGGAGCAAACTTACAAGAAAAGAAAGGGTGAATTATCCACCACTTCTACGGAATCACTGCGTCGCACCTTCGGGCCCACTCCTTCTTCCCAGCCATCCACGGTCTGCTCTAAGGCCACCCACATATCCACTCCCTTTAATCATGCACAAGTTGTCTTCTATGTCTAAATCGACTGCATCCAACGCACTGATCTCCACCACTTTGGCACTTCCTCATTCTCAGGCACTTACTGTCAACAGAAGGGTAAGTTACCCTAGTCTTACATCCGTGTTCCCTGCCAGTACACAGTCCATAGACCCTAAGATTTTCCCCATTTTTTTAGTTCAGGCTCCAGACCCCCTCCAAAGTCCAATTCCAAATTCTCAAACCCCACTCCAAGTAATCCCAAACCCCCAACCCTAACGGTAATCCCGGGCCCTATAGTCCCAAAACCCTAACCCTAACCCGGTCCCTATAGTCCCAAACCTGCTACACGTAACCTTAATTCTTGTCCTTATAGTTCCAAACCCCTAACCCCAGTCCCTATAGCCCCAAAACCCTAACTCTAATCAAAGTCCCTATAAACCCAAACCCCTGACCCTAATCCCACTCCCTGTAGTCCCAAACCCTTAACCCTAATCCCAGGTCCCTATAGTACCAAGCCCTAACCCTAATCCCGGTCATTTTAATTCAAAACCTGCTACCCTTAAACCTAATCCTAGTCCCTATAGTTCTAAACCCCTAACCCTAATCCTGTTCCCCACAGTCTCAAACCCGCTACTCTTAACCCTAATACTATCTCTATAGTCCCAAACCATTAACCCTAACCCTAGTCCCTCTCCCAGTAGTCCCAAAGCCCCAACCTTAACCCTAATCCTGCTCCCTATAGTCCCAAACCCCTAACCCTAACCCTATCCCATCCCTATAGTCCCAAACCATTAACCCTAACCCTAATCCCTCTCCCAGTAGTCCCAAACCCCCAACATTAACCCTAATCCTGGTCCCTATAGTCCCAAACCCTTAACCCTAACCCTAATACCACTCCCAGTAGCCCTAACCCCCAACTCTAACTATAATCCCGGTCCCTATACTCCCAAACCCCTAACCCTAATCCCTGTCTCTATAATCTCAAACCCCTAACCCTAATCCTATAGTCCCAAAACTCTAACCCTAACCCCTATAGTCCCAAACCTCTAACCCTAACCCTAATCCCAGTCCCTATAGTCCCAAACCCTAACCCTAATCATGGTCCCTATAGTCCAAAACCTGATACCCTTAACCCTAATCCCATCCCTTTAGTCCCAAACCCTTAACCCTAATCTTACTCCCTATTGTCTCAAACCCTTAACCCCAACCCCGGTCCCTATAGTCCCAAACATGCTACCCTTAAACCCTAATCCTTGTCCTTATAGTTCCAAACCCCTATCCCTAACCCCAGTCCCTATAGTCCAAAAACCTTAACTCTAAATCTAGTCCCACTTTTACCACCCCTAACCTTAATCCCACTCCCATTAGTCCCAAACTCCTAACCCTAACCCTAATCCCAGTCCCTTTAGTCCCAAACCTCTAACCCTAACCATAATCCCGGTCACTATAGCTCAAAACCCTAACCTTAATCCCACTCCCAGTAGTCCCAACCCCTATCCCTAATCCCACTCCCTGTAGTCCCAAACCCCTAACCCTAATCCCACTCTTAGCAGTCCATAACCCCCATCACTAACCCTAATCCCTATAGTTCAAAACTCTTAACCCTAATCCCAGTTCTTATAGTCTCAAACCCCTAACCCTAATACTAATCCCAGTCCCTATAGTCCCAAAACAATAACCCTAATCCCAGTCCCTATAGTCCCAAACCCCTAACCCTAATACTAATCCCAGTCCCTATAGTCCCAAAACCATAACCCTAATCCCAGTCCCTATAGTCCAAAACCCCTAACCATAATCACGGTCCCTATAGTCCAAAACCCGATACCCTTAACCCCAATCCCATCCCTTTAATCCCAAACCCCCAACCCTAACCCTAATCCTTTGCCCTATAGTCCCAAACCCCTAACCCTAATCTTAGTCCCTATAGTCCCAAACCCCTAACCCTAACCCCGGTCCCTGTAGTCCCAAACCTCCTACCCTTTACCCTAATCCCAGTCCTTACAGTTCCAAACCCACTATCCTTAACCCTAATCCTTGTCCTTATAGTTCCAAACCCCTAACCCCAGTCCCTATAGTTCCAAAACCCTAACTTTAATCCCAGTCTCTATAGTCCCAAACCCTTAAGCCTAATCCCACTCCCTGTAGTCCCAAACCCCTAACCCTAATCCCAGTCCCTATAGTCCCAAACCTCTAACCCTTATCCCGGTCACTAAAGTTCCAATCCCTAAACCTAATCCCACTCCCAGTAGTCCAAAACCCCTTACCCTAATCCCACTTTCAGTAGTCCATAACCCCCATCCCTAACCTTAATCCTGGTCCCTATAGTCCCAAACCCCTAACCCTAATCCCAATCCCTATAGTCCCAAACCCCTAACCCTACTCCCAGTCCCTATAATCCCAAACCCTAACCCTTATCCCGGTCCTTATAGTACCAAACCTGCTACCCTTAACCCTAATTCCATTCCTGTAGTCCCAAACCATTAACCCAAACTTAATCCCTATTCCAGTAATCCCAAACCCCCAACATTAACCCTAATCCTAGTCTCTTTAGTCCCAAACCCCTTACTCTAACCCCAATGCCATCCCTTTAGTCCCAAACCATTAACTCTAACCCTAATCCCTCTCCCAGACGTTCCAAATCCCCAACTTAACCCTAATCCTGGTCCCGTTTGCCCAAATCCTTTACACTAACACTAATACCACTCCCAGTAGTCCCTAACACCCAACTCTAACCCTAATGCTCCCAAACTCCTAACCTTAATCCCAGTCTCAAAAGTCCCAAATGCCTAACCCTAATCCCAGTCCCTATAGTCCCAAACCTCTAACCCTAATCCCAGTCCTTATAGACCCAACCCCTAACTGTAATCCTAATCACGGTCCTTATAGTCCAAAACCCAATACCCTTAACCTTAATCCCATCCCTATAGTCCCAAACCTTTAACCCTAATTTTAATCCCACTCTGAGTAATCCCTAACCCCCAACCCTAACCCCAGTTCCTATAGTCCCAAACCTGCTACCCTTAACCTTAATCCTGGTCACTATAGTCCCAAACCCCTAACCCTAATCCCAGTCCCTATAGTCCCAAACCCTCTACCCTTAACCATAATCCTTGTCCTTATAGTTCCAAACCCCTAACTCTAACCCCAGTCTCTATAGTCCCAAAACCTTAACTCTAATCCCAGTCCCTATTGTCCCAAAACCCTAACCCTAATTAAACTCCCAGTAGTACCAAATCCCTAACCCTAACCATAATCCCAGTCCCTTTAGTCTCAAACCCTAACCCTAATCCCGGTCACTATAGTTCCAAACCCTAATCCCACTCCCAGTTGTCCCAAACCCTTAACCCTAATCCCACTCTTAGCAGTCCATAACCCCATCCCTAACCCTAATCCCAGTCCCTATAGTCCCAAATCTCTAACCCTAATTCCAGTCCCTATATTCCCAAACCCCTAACCCTAACCCTAATCCAGGTCCATATAGTCCCACCCCCTTACCTTAATCCCAGTCCCTATAGTCCCAAACCCTCCAACCTTAACCCTAATCCCGGTCCATATAGTTCCAAACCCCTAAACCTAACCCCAGTCTCTATAGTCCCAAAACCTTAACTCTAATCCCAGTCCCTATTGTCCCAAAACCCTAACCCTAATTAAACTCCCAGTAGTACCAAATCCCTAACCCTAACCATAATCCCAGTCCCTTTAGTCTCAAACCCTAACCCTAATCCCGGTCACTATAGTTCCAAACCCTAATCCCACTCCCAGTTGTCCCAAACCCTTAACCCTAATCCCACTCTTAGCAGTCCATAACCCCATCCCTAACCCTAATCCCAGTCCCTATAGTCCCAAACCTCTAACCCTAATTCCAGTCCCTATATTCCCAAACCCCTAACCCTAACCCTAATCCAGGTCCATATAGTCCCACCCCCTTACCTTAATCCCAGTCCCTATAGTCCCAAACCCCCAACATTAACCCTAATCCTAGTCTCTTTAGTCCCGAACCCCTTACTCTAACCCCAATGCCATCCCTTTAGTCCCAAACCATTAACTCTAACCCTAATCCCTCTCCCAGACGTTCCAAATCCCCAACTTAACCCTAATCCTGGTCCCGTTTGCCCAAATCCTTTACACTAACACTAATACCACTCCCAGTAGTCCCTAACACCCAACTCTAACCCTAATGCTCCCAAACTCCTAACCTTAATCCCAGTCTCAAAAGTCCCAAAGGCCTAACCCTAATCCCAGTCCCTATAGTCCCAAACCTCTAACCCTAATCCCAGTCCTTATAGACCCAACCCCTAACTGTAATCCTAATCACGGTCCCTATAGTCCAAAACCCAATACCCTTAACCTTAATCCCATCCCTATAGTCCCAAACCTTTAACCCTAATTTTAATCCCACTCTGAGTAATCCCTAACCCCCAACCCTAACCCCAGTTCCTATAGTCCCAAACCTGCTACCCTTAACCTTAATCCTAGTCACTATAGTCCCAAACCCCTAACCCTAATCCCAGTCCCTATAGTCCCAAACCCTCTACCCTTAACCATAATCCTTGTCCTTATAGTTCCAAACCCCTAACTCTAACCCCAGTCTCTATAGTCCCAAAACCTTAACTCTAATCCCAGTCCCTATTGTCCCAAAACCCTAACCCTAATTAAACTCCCAGTAGTACCAAATCCCTAACCCTAACCATAATCCCAGTCCCTTTAGTCTCAAACCCTAACCCTAATTCCGGTCACTATAGTTCCAAACCCTAATCCCACTCCCAGTTGTCCCAAACCCTTAACCCTAATCCCACTCTTAGCAGTCCATAACCCCATCCCTAACCCTAATCCCAGTCCCTATAGTCCCAAACCTCTAGCCCTAATTCCAGTCCCTATATTCCCAAACCCCTAACCCTAACCCTAATCCAGGTCCATATAGTCCCACCCCCTTACCTTAATCCCAGTCCCTATAGTCCCAAACCCTCCAACCTTAACCCTAATCCCGGTCCATATAGTTCCAAACCCCTAAACCTAATCCTGATCACAATAGTCCCAAACCCACTACTCTTAACCCTAATCCCATCCCTATAGTCCCAAACCATTAACCTTAACCCTAATCCCTCTCCCAGTAGTCCCAAACCCCCAAAATTAACCCTAATTCTGGGCCATATAGACCCAAAGCCCGATCCCTAATCCTAATCCCTGTCCCCATAGTCCCAAACCCCTAACCCTAACCCTAATCCCAATCCCTATAGTCCCAAACCCCTAACCCTAATGCCAGTTCCTATAGTCCTAAACCCCTTACCCTAACCGTAATCCCTGTCCCTATGGTTCCAAACCCACTACCCTTAACCCTAATCCCATCCCTATAGTCCCAAACCCTAATCCCACTGCCAGTAGGCCCAACCCTAACCCTAATCCCAGTCCCTATAGTCCCAAACACCTAATCCCACTCCCTATAGTTCCAAACCCCTAAACCTAACCCCTGTCCCTATTGTCCAAAACCCCTAGCCAAAACCCTAATCCCAGTCCCTATAGTCCAAAACCCCAACCCTAACCCTAATCCAAGTCCCTATAGTCCCAAACCTGCTACCCTTAACACTAATACTGGACCCTATACTTCCAAACACCTAACCCTATCCTCAGTCATTATAGTCCCAAACCCCTAACCTCCAATGCTAATCCCTCTCCCAGTAGTCCCAACTCCTAACCCTTACCCCAGTCCCCATAGTCCTAAACCACTAACCCTATCCCCGGTCACTATAGTCCCAACCCTAACCCTAATCCCACTCCCAGTAATCACAAACCCCAAACCCTAATCCCAGTCTCTATAGTCCCAAACCCCTAACCCTAATCCCAGTTCCTATAGTCCAAAACCCCAAAACCTAACAATAATCATGGTCCCTATAGTCCTAAATCCAATATCCTTAACTCAAATCCCATCCATATAGTACCAAACCCTTAAAGCTAACCCTAACCCCACTCTGAGTAATCCCAAACCCCAACGCAACTCTAATCCCGGGCCCTATAGTCAAAAACTCTATCCTTAATCTTAGTCCCTATACTCCCAAACTTATAACCGCGGTCTCTATAGTCCCAAACCTGCTACCCTTAACCCTATTCCTGGTCCATAAAGTCCCCAAACCCGCTACCCTTAACCCTAATCCTTGTCCTTATAGTTCCAAACCCCTAACCCCAGTCCCTATAGTCCCAAAACCCTAACTCTAATCCCAGTCCCTATAGTCCCAAAACCCTAATCCTAGTAGTCCCAAACCCTTAACCCCAACCCTAATCCCAGTCCCTATAGTCCCAAACCCCAAACCTCAACCCTAATCCCAGTCACTATAGTTCCAAATCCTAACCCTAATCCCATCCCTATAGTCCCAAACCCTTAACCCTAATCCCAGTCCCTATAGTCCCAAACCCCTAACCCTGTTCCCTATAGTTCCAAACTGCTATCCCTAACCCTAGTAACTATAGACCCAAACTGCTAACCCTAATGCTAACCCCAATCCCAGTTGTCCCAAACCCCTAACCCTAACCCCAGTCCCTATAGTACCAAACCCCTAAACCTAACCCCAGTCACTAAAGTTCCAAAACCCTAACCCTAATCCCACTCCCAGTAGTCCCAAGCCCCCTACCCTAATCCCAGTCCCTATAGTCCCAAACCCCTTACCCTAATACTAATCCCAGTCCCTATAGTCCCAAAACAATAACCCTAATCCCAGTCCCTATAGTCCCAAACCCCTAACCCTAATACTAATCCCAGTCCCTATAGTCCCAAAACCATAACCCTAATCCCAGTCCCTATAGTCCAAAACCCCTAACCATAATCACGGTCCCTATAGTCCAAAACCCGATACCCTTAACCCCAATCCCATCCCTTTAATCCCAAACCCCCAACCCTAACCCTAATCCTTTGCCCTATAGTCCCAAACCCCTAACCCTAATCTTAGTCCCTATAGTCCCAAACCCCTAACCCTAACCCCGGTCCCTGTAGTCCCAAACCTCCTACCCTTTACCCTAATCCCAGTCCTTACAGTTCCAAACCCACTATCCTTAACCCTAATCCTTGTCCTTATAGTTCCAAACCCCTAACCCCAGTCCCTATAGTTCCAAAACCCTAACTTTAATCCCAGTCTCTATAGTCCCAAACCCTTAAGCCTAATCCCACTCCCTGTAGTCCCAAACCCCTAACCCTAATCCCAGTCCCTATAGTCCCAAACCTCTAACCCTTATCCCGGTCACTAAAGTTCCAATCCCTAAACCTAATCCCACTCCCAGTAGTCCAAAACCCCTTACCCTAATCCCACTTTCAGTAGTCCATAACCCCCATCCCTAACCTTAATCCTGGTCCCTATAGTCCCAAACCCCTAACCCTAATCCCAATCCCTATAGTCCCAAACCCCTAACCCTACTCCCAGTCCCTATAATCCCAAACCCTAACCCTTATCCCGGTCCTTATAGTACCAAACCTGCTACCCTTAACCCTAATTCCATTCCTGTAGTCCCAAACCATTAACCCAAACTTAATCCCTATTCCAGTAATCCCAAACCCCCAACATTAACCCTAATCCTAGTCTCTTTAGTCCCAAACCCCTTACTCTAACCCCAATGCCATCCCTTTAGTCCCAAACCATTAACTCTAACCCTAATCCCTCTCCCAGACGTTCCAAATCCCCAACTTAACCCTAATCCTGGTCCCGTTTGCCCAAATCCTTTACACTAACACTAATACCACTCCCAGTAGTCCCTAACACCCAACTCTAACCCTAATGCTCCCAAACTCCTAACCTTAATCCCAGTCTCAAAAGTCCCAAACGCCTAACCCTAATCCCAGTCCCTATAGTCCCAAACCTCTAACCCTAATCCCAGTCCTTATAGACCCAACCTCTAACTGTAATCCTAATCACGGTCCTTATAGTCCAAAACCCAATACCCTTAACCTTAATCCCATCCCTATAGTCCCAAACCTTTAACCCTAATTTTAATCCCACTCTGAGTAATCCCTAACCCCCAACCCTAACCCCAGTTCCTATAGTCCCAAACCTGCTACCCTTAACCTTAATCCTGGTCACTATAGTCCCAAACCCCTAACCCTAATCCCAGTCCCTATAGTCCCAAACCCTCTACCCTTAACCATAATCCTTGTCCTTATAGTTCCAAACCCCTAACTCTAACCCCAGTCTCTATAGTCCCAAAACCTTAACTCTAATCCCAGTCCCTATTGTCCCAAAACCCTAACCCTAATTAAACTCCCAGTAGTACCAAATCCCTAACCCTAACCATAATCCCAGTCCCTTTAGTCTCAAACCCTAACCCTAATCCCGGTCACTATAGTTCCAAACCCTAATCCCACTCCCAGTTGTCCCAAACCCTTAACCCTAATCCCACTCTTAGCAGTCCATAACCCCATCCCTAACCCTAATCCCAGTCCCTATAGTCCCAAATCTCTAACCCTAATTCCAGTCCCTATATTCCCAAACCCCTAACCCTAACCCTAATCCAGGTCCATATAGTCCCACCCCCTTACCTTAATCCCAGTCCCTATAGTCCCAAACCCTCCAACCTTAACCCTAATCCCGGTCCATATAGTTCCAAACCCCTAAACCTAACCCCAGTCTCTATAGTCCCAAAACCTTAACTCTAATCCCAGTCCCTATTGTCCCAAAACCCTAACCCTAATTAAACTCCCAGTAGTACCAAATCCCTAACCCTAACCATAATCCCAGTCCCTTTAGTCTCAAACCCTAACCCTAATCCCGGTCACTATAGTTCCAAACCCTAATCCCACTCCCAGTTGTCCCAAACCCTTAACCCTAATCCCACTCTTAGCAGTCCATAACCCCATCCCTAACCCTAATCCCAGTCCCTATAGTCCCAAACCTCTAACCCTAATTCCAGTCCCTATATTCCCAAACCCCTAACCCTAATCCAGGTCCATATAGTCCCACCCCCTTACCTTAATCCCAGTCCCTATAGTCCCAAACCCCCAACATTAACCCTAATCCTAGTCTCTTTAGTCCCGAACCCCTTACTCTAACCCCAATGCCATCCCTTTAGTCCCAAACCATTAACTCTAACCCTAATCCCTCTCCCAGACGTTCCAAATCCCCAACTTAACCCTAATCCTGGTCCCGTTTGCCCAAATCCTTTACACTAACACTAATACCACTCCCAGTAGTCCCTAACACCCAACTCTAACCCTAATGCTCCCAAACTCCTAACCTTAATCCCAGTCTCAAAAGTCCCAAAGGCCTAACCCTAATCCCAGTCCCTATAGTCCCAAACCTCTAACCCTAATCCCAGTCCTTATAGACCCAACCCCTAACTGTAATCCTAATCACGGTCCCTATAGTCCAAAACCCAATACCCTTAACCTTAATCCCATCCCTATAGTCCCAAACCTTTAACCCTAATTTTAATCCCACTCTGAGTAATCCCTAACCCCCAACCCTAACCCCAGTTCCTATAGTCCCAAACCTGCTACCCTTAACCTTAATCCTAGTCACTATAGTCCCAAACCCCTAACCCTAATCCCAGTCCCTATAGTCCCAAACCCTCTACCCTTAACCATAATCCTTGTCCTTATAGTTCCAAACCCCTAACTCTAACCCCAGTCTCTATAGTCCCAAAACCTTAACTCTAATCCCAGTCCCTATTGTCCCAAAACCCTAACCCTAATTAAACTCCCAGTAGTACCAAATCCCTAACCCTAACCATAATCCCAGTCCCTTTAGTCTCAAACCCTAACCCTAATTCCGGTCACTATAGTTCCAAACCCTAATCCCACTCCCAGTTGTCCCAAACCCTTAACCCTAATCCCACTCTTAGCAGTCCATAACCCCATCCCTAACCCTAATCCCAGTCCCTATAGTCCCAAACCTCTAGCCCTAATTCCAGTCCCTATATTCCCAAACCCCTAACCCTAACCCTAACCCAGGTCCATATAGTCCCACCCCCTTACCTTAATCCCAGTCCCTATAGTCCCAAACCCTCCAACCTTAACCCTAATCCCGGTCCATATAGTTCCAAACCCCTAAACCTAATCCTGATCACAATAGTCCCAAACCCACTACTCTTAACCCTAATCCCATCCCTATAGTCCCAAACCATTAACCTTAACCCTAATCCCTCTCCCAGTAGTCCCAAACCCCCAAAATTAACCCTAATTCTGGGCCATATAGACCCAAAGCCCGATCCCTAATCCTAATCCCTGTCCCCATAGTCCCAAACCCCTAACCCTAACCCTAATCCCAATCCCTATAGTCCCAAACCCCTAACCCTAATGCCAGTTCCTATAGTCCTAAACCCCTTACCCTAACCGTAATCCCTGTCCCTATGGTTCCAAACCCACTACCCTTAACCCTAATCCCATCCCTATAGTCCCAAACCCTAATCCCACTGCCAGTAGGCCCAACCCTAACCCTAATCCCAGTCCCTATAGTCCCAAACACCTAATCCCACTCCCTATAGTTCCAAACCCCTAAACCTAACCCCTGTCCCTATTGTCCAAAACCCCTAGCCAAAACCCTAATCCCAGTCCCTATAGTCCAAAACCCCAACCCTAACCCTAATCCAAGTCCCTATAGTCCCAAACCTGCTACCCTTAACACTAATACTGGACCCTATACTTCCAAACACCTAACCCTATCCTCAGTCATTATAGTCCCAAACCCCTAACCTCCAATGCTAATCCCTCTCCCAGTAGTCCCAACTCCTAACCCTTACCCCAGTCCCCATAGTCCTAAACCACTAACCCTATCCCCGGTCACTATAGTCCCAACCCTAACCCTAATCCCACTCCCAGTAATCACAAACCCCAAACCCTAATCCCAGTCTCTATAGTCCCAAACCCCTAACCCTAATCCCAGTTCCTATAGTCCAAAACCCCAAAACCTAACAATAATCATGGTCCCTATAGTCCTAAATCCAATATCCTTAACTCAAATCCCATCCATATAGTACCAAACCCTTAAAGCTAACCCTAACCCCACTCTGAGTAATCCCAAACCCCAACGCAACTCTAATCCCGGGCCCTATAGTCAAAAACTCTATCCTTAATCTTAGTCCCTATACTCCCAAACTTATAACCGCGGTCTCTATAGTCCCAAACCTGCTACCCTTAACCCTATTCCTGGTCCATAAAGTCCCCAAACCCGCTACCCTTAACCCTAATCCTTGTCCTTATAGTTCCAAACCCCTAACCCCAGTCCCTATAGTCCCAAAACCCTAACTCTAATCCCAGTCCCTATAGTCCCAAAACCCTAATCCTAGTAGTCCCAAACCCTTAACCCCAACCCTAATCCCAGTCCCTATAGTCCCAAACCCCAAACCTCAACCCTAATCCCAGTCACTATAGTTCCAAATCCTAACCCTAATCCCATCCCTATAGTCCCAAACCCTTAACCCTTATCCCAGTCCCTATAGTCCCAAACCCCTAACCCTGTTCCCTATAGTTCCAAACTGCTATCCCTAACCCTAGTAACTATAGACCCAAACTGCTAACCCTAATGCTAACCCCAATCCCAGTTGTCCCAAACCCCTAACCCTAACCCCAGTCCCTATAGTACCAAACCCCTAAACCTAACCCCAGTCACTAAAGTTCCAAAACCCTAACCCTAATCCCACTCCCAGTAGTCCCAAGCCCCCTACCCTAATCCCAGTCCCTATAGTCCCAAACCCCTTACCCTAATACTAATCCCAGTCCCTATAGTCCCAAAACAATAACCCTAATCCCAGTCCCTATAGTCCCAAACCCCTAACCCTAATACTAATCCCAGTCCCTATAGTCCCAAAACCATAACCCTAATCCCAGTCCCTATAGTCCAAAACCCCTAACCATAATCACGGTCCCTATAGTCCAAAACCCGATACCCTTAACCCCAATCCCATCCCTTTAATCCCAAACCCCCAACCCTAACCCTAATCCTTTGCCCTATAGTCCCAAACCCCTAACCCTAATCTTAGTCCCTATAGTCCCAAACCCCTAACCCTAACCCCGGTCCCTGTAGTCCCAAACCTCCTACCCTTTACCCTAATCCCAGTCCTTACAGTTCCAAACCCACTATCCTTAACCCTAATCCTTGTCCTTATAGTTCCAAACCCCTAACCCCAGTCCCTATAGTTCCAAAACCCTAACTTTAATCCCAGTCTCTATAGTCCCAAACCCTTAAGCCTAATCCCACTCCCTGTAGTCCCAAACCCCTAACCCTAATCCCAGTCCCTATAGTCCCAAACCTCTAACCCTTATCCCGGTCACTAAAGTTCCAATCCCTAAACCTAATCCCACTCCCAGTAGTCCAAAACCCCTTACCCTAATCCCACTTTCAGTAGTCCATAACCCCCATCCCTAACCTTAATCCTGGTCCCTATAGTCCCAAACCCCTAACCCTAATCCCAATCCCTATAGTCCCAAACCCCTAACCCTACTCCCAGTCCCTATAATCCCAAACCCTAACCCTTATCCCGGTCCTTATAGTACCAAACCTGCTACCCTTAACCCTAATTCCATTCCTGTAGTCCCAAACCATTAACCCAAACTTAATCCCTATTCCAGTAATCCCAAACCCCCAACATTAACCCTAATCCTAGTCTCTTTAGTCCCAAACCCCTTACTCTAACCCCAATGCCATCCCTTTAGTCCCAAACCATTAACTCTAACCCTAATCCCTCTCCCAGACGTTCCAAATCCCCAACTTAACCCTAATCCTGGTCCCGTTTGCCCAAATCCTTTACACTAACACTAATACCACTCCCAGTAGTCCCTAACACCCAACTCTAACCCTAATGCTCCCAAACTCCTAACCTTAATCCCAGTCTCAAAAGTCCCAAACGCCTAACCCTAATCCCAGTCCCTATAGTCCCAAACCTCTAACCCTAATCCCAGTCCTTATAGACCCAACCCCTAACTGTAATCCTAATCACGGTCCTTATAGTCCAAAACCCAATACCCTTAACCTTAATCCCATCCCTATAGTCCCAAACCTTTAACCCTAATTTTAATCCCACTCTGAGTAATCCCTAACCCCCAACCCTAACCCCAGTTCCTATAGTCCCAAACCTGCTACCCTTAACCTTAATCCTGGTCACTATAGTCCCAAACCCCTAACCCTAATCCCAGTCCCTATAGTCCCAAACCCTCTACCCTTAACCATAATCCTTGTCCTTATAGTTCCAAACCCCTAACTCTAACCCCAGTCTCTATAGTCCCAAAACCTTAACTCTAATCCCAGTCCCTATTGTCCCAAAACCCTAACCCTAATTAAACTCCCAGTAGTACCAAATCCCTAACCCTAACCATAATCCCAGTCCCTTTAGTCTCAAACCCTAACCCTAATCCCGGTCACTATAGTTCCAAACCCTAATCCCACTCCCAGTTGTCCCAAACCCTTAACCCTAATCCCACTCTTAGCAGTCCATAACCCCATCCCTAACCCTAATCCCAGTCCCTATAGTCCCAAATCTCTAACCCTAATTCCAGTCCCTATATTCCCAAACCCCTAACCCTAACCCTAATCCAGGTCCATATAGTCCCACCCCCTTACCTTAATCCCAGTCCCTATAGTCCCAAACCCTCCAACCTTAACCCTAATCCCGGTCCATATAGTTCCAAACCCCTAAACCTAACCCCAGTCTCTATAGTCCCAAAACCTTAACTCTAATCCCAGTCCCTATTGTCCCAAAACCCTAACCCTAATTAAACTCCCAGTAGTACCAAATCCCTAACCCTAACCATAATCCCAGTCCCTTTAGTCTCAAACCCTAACCCTAATCCCGGTCACTATAGTTCCAAACCCTAATCCCACTCCCAGTTGTCCCAAACCCTTAACCCTAATCCCACTCTTAGCAGTCCATAACCCCATCCCTAACCCTAATCCCAGTCCCTATAGTCCCAAACCTCTAACCCTAATTCCAGTCCCTATATTCCCAAACCCCTAACCCTAATCCAGGTCCATATAGTCCCACCCCCTTACCTTAATCCCAGTCCCTATAGTCCCAAACCCCCAACATTAACCCTAATCCTAGTCTCTTTAGTCCCGAACCCCTTACTCTAACCCCAATGCCATCCCTTTAGTCCCAAACCATTAACTCTAACCCTAATCCCTCTCCCAGACGTTCCAAATCCCCAACTTAACCCTAATCCTGGTCCCGTTTGCCCAAATCCTTTACACTAACACTAATACCACTCCCAGTAGTCCCTAACACCCAACTCTAACCCTAATGCTCCCAAACTCCTAACCTTAATCCCAGTCTCAAAAGTCCCAAAGGCCTAACCCTAATCCCAGTCCCTATAGTCCCAAACCTCTAACCCTAATCCCAGTCCTTATAGACCCAACCCCTAACTGTAATCCTAATCACGGTCCCTATAGTCCAAAACCCAATACCCTTAACCTTAATCCCATCCCTATAGTCCCAAACCTTTAACCCTAATTTTAATCCCACTCTGAGTAATCCCTAACCCCCAACCCTAACCCCAGTTCCTATAGTCCCAAACCTGCTACCCTTAACCTTAATCCTAGTCACTATAGTCCCAAACCCCTAACCCTAATCCCAGTCCCTATAGTCCCAAACCCTCTACCCTTAACCATAATCCTTGTCCTTATAGTTCCAAACCCCTAACTCTAACCCCAGTCTCTATAGTCCCAAAACCTTAACTCTAATCCCAGTCCCTATTGTCCCAAAACCCTAACCCTAATTAAACTCCCAGTAGTACCAAATCCCTAACCCTAACCATAATCCCAGTCCCTTTAGTCTCAAACCCTAACCCTAATTCCGGTCACTATAGTTCCAAACCCTAATCCCACTCCCAGTTGTCCCAAACCCTTAACCCTAATCCCACTCTTAGCAGTCCATAACCCCATCCCTAACCCTAATCCCAGTCCCTATAGTCCCAAACCTCTAGCCCTAATTCCAGTCCCTATATTCCCAAACCCCTAACCCTAACCCTAATCCAGGTCCATATAGTCCCACCCCCTTACCTTAATCCCAGTCCCTATAGTCCCAAACCCTCCAACCTTAACCCTAATCCCGGTCCATATAGTTCCAAACCCCTAAACCTAATCCTGATCACAATAGTCCCAAACCCACTACTCTTAACCCTAATCCCATCCCTATAGTCCCAAACCATTAACCTTAACCCTAATCCCTCTCCCAGTAGTCCCAAACCCCCAAAATTAACCCTAATTCTGGGCCATATAGACCCAAAGCCCGATCCCTAATCCTAATCCCTGTCCCCATAGTCCCAAACCCCTAACCCTAACCCTAATCCCAATCCCTATAGTCCCAAACCCCTAACCCTAATGCCAGTTCCTATAGTCCTAAACCCCTTACCCTAACCGTAATCCCTGTCCCTATGGTTCCAAACCCACTACCCTTAACCCTAATCCCATCCCTATAGTCCCAAACCCTAATCCCACTGCCAGTAGGCCCAACCCTAACCCTAATCCCAGTCCCTATAGTCCCAAACACCTAATCCCACTCCCTATAGTTCCAAACCCCTAAACCTAACCCCTGTCCCTATTGTCCAAAACCCCTAGCCAAAACCCTAATCCCAGTCCCTATAGTCCAAAACCCCAACCCTAACCCTAATCCAAGTCCCTATAGTCCCAAACCTGCTACCCTTAACACTAATACTGGACCCTATACTTCCAAACACCTAACCCTATCCTCAGTCATTATAGTCCCAAACCCCTAACCTCCAATGCTAATCCCTCTCCCAGTAGTCCCAACTCCTAACCCTTACCCCAGTCCCCATAGTCCTAAACCACTAACCCTATCCCCGGTCACTATAGTCCCAACCCTAACCCTAATCCCACTCCCAGTAATCACAAACCCCAAACCCTAATCCCAGTCTCTATAGTCCCAAACCCCTAACCCTAATCCCAGTTCCTATAGTCCAAAACCCCAAAACCTAACAATAATCATGGTCCCTATAGTCCTAAATCCAATATCCTTAACTCAAATCCCATCCATATAGTACCAAACCCTTAAAGCTAACCCTAACCCCACTCTGAGTAATCCCAAACCCCAACGCAACTCTAATCCCGGGCCCTATAGTCAAAAACTCTATCCTTAATCTTAGTCCCTATACTCCCAAACTTATAACCGCGGTCTCTATAGTCCCAAACCTGCTACCCTTAACCCTATTCCTGGTCCATAAAGTCCCCAAACCCGCTACCCTTAACCCTAATCCTTGTCCTTATAGTTCCAAACCCCTAACCCCAGTCCCTATAGTCCCAAAACCCTAACTCTAATCCCAGTCCCTATAGTCCCAAAACCCTAACCCTAATCCTAGTAGTCCCAAACCCTTAACCCCAACCCTAATCCCAGTCCCTATAGTCCCAAACCCCAAACCTCAACCCTAATCCCAGTCACTATAGTTCCAAATCCTAACCCTAATCCCATCCCTATAGTCCCAAACCCTTAACCCTAATCCCAGTCCCTATAGTCCCAAACCCCTAACCCTGTTCCCTATAGTTCCAAACTGCTATCCCTAACCCTAGTAACTATAGACCCAAACTGCTAACCCTAATGCTAACCCCAATCCCAGTTGTCCCAAACCCCTAACCCTAACCCCAGTCCCTATAGTACCAAACCCCTAAACCTAACCCCAGTCACTAAAGTTCCAAAACCCTAACCCTAATCCCACTCCCAGTAGTCCCAAGCCCCCTACCCTAATCCCAGTCCCTATAGTCCCAAACCCCTTACCCTAATACTAATCCCAGTCCCTATAGTCCCAAAACAATAACCCTAATCCCAGTCCCTATAGTCCCAAACCCCTAACCCTAATACTAATCCCAGTCCCTATAGTCCCAAAAAAATAACCCTAATCCCAGTCCCTATAGTCCAAAACCCCTAACCATAATCACGGTCCCTATAGTCCAAAACCCGATACCCTTAACCCCAATCCCATCCCTTTAATCCCAAACCCCCAACCCTAACCCTAATCCTTTGCCCTATAGTCCCAAACCCCTAACCCTAATCTTAGTCCCTATAGTCCCAAACCCCTAACCCTAACCCCGGTCCCTGTAGTCCCAAACCTCCTACCCTTTACCCTAATCCCAGTCCTTACAGTTCCAAACCCACTATCCTTAACCCTAATCCTTGTCCTTATAGTTCCAAACCCCTAACCCCAGTCCCTATAGTTCCAAAACCCTAACTTTAATCCCAGTCTCTATAGTCCCAAACCCTTAAGCCTAATCCCACTCCCTGTAGTCCCAAACCCCTAACCCTAATCCCAGTCCCTATAGTCCCAAACCTCTAACCCTTATCCCGGTCACTAAAGTTCCAATCCCTAAACCTAATCCCACTCCCAGTAGT
Source organism: Lithobates clamitans (assembly GCA_037952925.1). Taxonomy (NCBI): domain Eukaryota; kingdom Metazoa; phylum Chordata; class Amphibia; order Anura; family Ranidae; genus Lithobates; species Lithobates clamitans. The sequence continues at coordinate 2,786,988 of JBBGZY010001392.1, read as the reverse complement.
CCAAAACCCCTTACCCTAATCCCACTTTCAGTAGTCCATAACCCCCATCCCTAACCTTAATCCTGGTCCCTATAGTCCCAAACCCCTAACCCTAATCCCAATCCCTATAGTCCCAAACCCCTAACCCTACTCCCAGTCCCTATAATCCCAAACCCTAACCCTTATCCCGGTCCTTATAGTACCAAACCTGCTACCCTTAACCCTAATTCCATTCCTGTAGTCCCAAACCATTAACCCAAACTTAATCCCTATTCCAGTAATCCCAAACCCCCAACATTAACCCTAATCCTAGTCTCTTTAGTCCCAAACCCCTTACTCTAACCCCAATGCCATCCCTTTAGTCCCAAACCATTAACTCTAACCCTAATCCCTCTCCCAGACGTTCCAAATCCCCAACTTAACCCTAATCCTGGTCCCGTTTGCCCAAATCCTTTACACTAACACTAATACCACTCCCAGTAGTCCCTAACACCCAACTCTAACCCTAATGCTCCCAAACTCCTAACCTTAATCCCAGTCTCAAAAGTCCCAAACGCCTAACCCTAATCCCAGTCCCTATAGTCCCAAACCTCTAACCCTAATCCCAGTCCTTATAGACCCAACCCCTAACTGTAATCCTAATCACGGTCCTTATAGTCCAAAACCCAATACCCTTAACCTTAATCCCATCCCTATAGTCCCAAACCTTTAACCCTAATTTTAATCCCACTCTGAGTAATCCCTAACCCCCAACCCTAACCCCAGTTCCTATAGTCCCAAACCTGCTACCCTTAACCTTAATCCTGGTCACTATAGTCCCAAACCCCTAACCCTAATCCCAGTCCCTATAGTCCCAAACCCTCTACCCTTAACCATAATCCTTGTCCTTATAGTTCCAAACCCCTAACTCTAACCCCAGTCTCTATAGTCCCAAAACCTTAACTCTAATCCCAGTCCCTATTGTCCCAAAACCCTAACCCTAATTAAACTCCCAGTAGTACCAAATCCCTAACCCTAACCATAATCCCAGTCCCTTTAGTCTCAAACCCTAACCCTAATCCCGGTCACTATAGTTCCAAACCCTAATCCCACTCCCAGTTGTCCCAAACCCTTAACCCTAATCCCACTCTTAGCAGTCCATAACCCCATCCCTAACCCTAATCCCAGTCCCTATAGTCCCAAATCTCTAACCCTAATTCCAGTCCCTATATTCCCAAACCCCTAACCCTAACCCTAATCCAGGTCCATATAGTCCCATCCCCTTACCTTAATCCCAGTCCCTATAGTCCCAAACCCTCCAACCTTAACCCTAATCCCGGTCCATATAGTTCCAAACCCCTAAACCTAACCCCAGTCTCTATAGTCCCAAAACCTTAACTCTAATCCCAGTCCCTATTGTCCCAAAACCCTAACCCTAATTAAACTCCCAGTAGTACCAAATCCCTAACCCTAACCATAATCCCAGTCCCTTTAGTCTCAAACCCTAACCCTAATCCCGGTCACTATAGTTCCAAACCCTAATCCCACTCCCAGTTGTCCCAAACCCTTAACCCTAATCCCACTCTTAGCAGTCCATAACCCCATCCCTAACCCTAATCCCAGTCCCTATAGTCCCAAACCTCTAACCCTAATTCCAGTCCCTATATTCCCAAACCCCTAACCCTAATCCAGGTCCATATAGTCCCACCCCCTTACCTTAATCCCAGTCCCTATAGTCCCAAACCCCCAACATTAACCCTAATCCTAGTCTCTTTAGTCCCGAACCCCTTACTCTAACCCCAATGCCATCCCTTTAGTCCCAAACCATTAACTCTAACCCTAATCCCTCTCCCAGACGTTCCAAATCCCCAACTTAACCCTAATCCTGGTCCCGTTTGCCCAAATCCTTTACACTAACACTAATACCACTCCCAGTAGTCCCTAACACCCAACTCTAACCCTAATGCTCCCAAACTCCTAACCTTAATCCCAGTCTCAAAAGTCCCAAAGGCCTAACCCTAATCCCAGTCCCTATAGTCCCAAACCTCTAACCCTAATCCCAGTCCTTATAGACCCAACCCCTAACTGTAATCCTAATCACGGTCCCTATAGTCCAAAACCCAATACCCTTAACCTTAATCCCATCCCTATAGTCCCAAACCTTTAACCCTAATTTTAATCCCACTCTGAGTAATCCCTAACCCCCAACCCTAACCCCAGTTCCTATAGTCCCAAACCTGCTACCCTTAACCTTAATCCTAGTCACTATAGTCCCAAACCCCTAACCCTAATCCCAGTCCCTATAGTCCCAAACCCTCTACCCTTAACCATAATCCTTGTCCTTATAGTTCCAAACCCCTAACTCTAACCCCAGTCTCTATAGTCCCAAAACCTTAACTCTAATCCCAGTCCCTATTGTCCCAAAACCCTAACCCTAATTAAACTCCCAGTAGTACCAAATCCCTAACCCTAACCATAATCCCAGTCCCTTTAGTCTCAAACCCTAACCCTAATTCCGGTCACTATAGTTCCAAACCCTAATCCCACTCCCAGTTGTCCCAAACCCTTAACCCTAATCCCACTCTTAGCAGTCCATAACCCCATCCCTAACCCTAATCCCAGTCCCTATAGTCCCAAACCTCTAGCCCTAATTCCAGTCCCTATATTCCCAAACCCCTAACCCTAACCCTAATCCAGGTCCATATAGTCCCACCCCCTTACCTTAATCCCAGTCCCTATAGTCCCAAACCCTCCAACCTTAACCCTAATCCCGGTCCATATAGTTCCAAACCCCTAAACCTAATCCTGATCACAATAGTCCCAAACCCACTACTCTTAACCCTAATCCCATCCCTATAGTCCCAAACCATTAACCTTAACCCTAATCCCTCTCCCAGTAGTCCCAAACCCCCAAAATTAACCCTAATTCTGGGCCATATAGACCCAAAGCCCGATCCCTAATCCTAATCCCTGTCCCCATAGTCCCAAACCCCTAACCCTAACCCTAACCCCAATCCCTATAGTCCCAAACCCCTAACCCTAATGCCAGTTCCTATAGTCCTAAACCCCTTACCCTAACCGTAATCCCTGTCCCTATGGTTCCAAACCCACTACCCTTAACCCTAATCCCATCCCTATAGTCCCAAACCCTAATCCCACTGCCAGTAGGCCCAACCCTAACCCTAATCCCAGTCCCTATAGTCCCAAACACCTAATCCCACTCCCTATAGTTCCAAACCCCTAAACCTAACCCCTGTCCCTATTGTCCAAAACCCCTAGCCAAAACCCTAATCCCAGTCCCTATAGTCCAAAACCCCAACCCTAACCCTAATCCAAGTCCCTATAGTCCCAAACCTGCTACCCTTAACACTAATACTGGACCCTATACTTCCAAACACCTAACCCTATCCTCAGTCATTATAGTCCCAAACCCCTAACCTCCAATGCTAATCCCTCTCCCAGTAGTCCCAACTCCTAACCCTTACCCCAGTCCCCATAGTCCTAAACCACTAACCTTATCCCCGGTCACTATAGTCCCAACCCTAACCCTAATCCCACTCCCAGTAATCACAAACCCCAAACCCTAATCCCAGTCTCTATAGTCCCAAACCCCTAACCCTAATCCCAGTTCCTATAGTCCAAAACCCCAAAACCTAACAATAATCATGGTCCCTATAGTCCTAAATCCAATATCCTTAACTCAAATCCCATCCATATAGTACCAAACCCTTAAAGCTAACCCTAACCCCACTCTGAGTAATCCCAAACCCCAACGCAACTCTAATCCCGGGCCCTATAGTCAAAAACTCTATCCTTAATCTTAGTCCCTATACTCCCAAACTTATAACCGCGGTCTCTATAGTCCCAAACCTGCTACCCTTAACCCTATTCCTGGTCCATAAAGTCCCCAAACCCGCTACCCTTACCCCTAATCCTTGTCCTTATAGTTCCAAACCCCTAACCCCAGTCCCTATAGTCCCAAAACCCTAACTCTAATCCCAGTCCCTATAGTCCCAAAACCCTAACCCTAATCCTAGTAGTCCCAAACCCTTAACCCCAACCCTAATCCCAGTCCCTATAGTCCCAAACCCCAAACCTCAACCCTAATCCCAGTCACTATAGTTCCAAATCCTAACCCTAATCCCATCCCTATAGTCCCAAACCCTTAACCCTAATCCCAGTCCCTATAGTCCCAAACCCCTAACCCTGTTCCCTATAGTTCCAAACTGCTATCCCTAACCCTAGTAACTATAGACCCAAACTGCTAACCCTAATGCTAACCCCAATCCCAGTTGTCCCAAACCCCTAACCCTAACCCCAGTCCCTATAGTACCAAACCCCTAAACCTAACCCCAGTCACTAAAGTCCCAAAACCCTAACCCTAATCCCACTCCCAGTAGTCCCAAGCCCCCTACCCTAATCCCAGTCCCTATAGTCCCAAACCCCTTACCCTAATCCCAGTCCCTATACTCCCAAACATCAACCCTAATCCCAGTCCCTACAGTCCCAAACCCCAATCCCACTATCAGTAGTCCAAAACCCTAAACCTAATCCCAGTCTTTATGATCCCAAACCCCTAACCCTAATCCTGGTCACTATAGTTCCAAACCCCAAACTCTAGTAACACTCTTAGTAGTCCCAAATCCCTAACCCTAATCCCACTCCCAGTAGCCCCAAACTCCTAACCCTTAATCCAACTCTTAGTAGTCCATAACCCCCAACCCTAACCCTAATCCCGGTACCTATAGTCCTAAACCCCTATCTCTAACCCCGGTCCCTATAGTCCGAAACCACTAACCATTAATCTAATCAAAGTCCCTAAAGTCCAAAACCCCTAACCCTAATCCCAGTCCCTATAGTACCAAACACTTAACCCCAAAGCTAATACCAGTACCTATAGCCTCAAACCCCCAACCTTAACCCTAATCCCACTTCCAGTAGTCCCAAATCATTAAACCCTAATCCCACTCCCAGTAGTCCCAAACCCCAAACCCTAACCCTGGTCTCTATAGTCCTAAACCCACTACCCTTAACCCTAATCTCGGTCCCTATAGTCCTAAACCCCTAACCCTAACCCTGGTCCCTATAGTCCCAAACCCCTAATCCCAGACCCTATAGTCCCAAACCACTAACCCTGGTCCCTATAGTCCCAAACCCGCTAACCTTAAACCTAATCCTTTACTCTATAGTTCCAAACCGCTAACCCTAGTAAGTATAGTCCCAAACCCCTAACCCTAATGATAATCCCACTCCCAGTTATCCCAAACCCCTAACCCCAGTCCCTATAGTCCAAAAACCCTAACCCTAACCCTAATCCCAGTCTCTCTATTACCAAACCCTTAACCCTAACCCTAATACCTGTACCTATAGCCCCAAACCCCCAACCCTAACCATAATCACATTTCCAGTATTCCCAACCCCCTAACCCTAAACCCACCCCCACTAGTCCCAAACCCCTAAACCTAACCCAAATCCCGGTCCCTATAGTCCCAAACCCCTAACCCTTATCCCAGTCCCTATAGTCCCAAGCCCCTAACCCTAATCCCAGTCCCTGTAGTCCCAAACCCCTAACCCGCCTCCCAGTCCCTATAGTCCAAAACCCCTAACCCTAATTCCAGTCCCTATAGTCCCAAACCCACTACCCTTTCCCTAATCCCAGTCCCTATAGTTCCAAACCCCTAACCCTAACCCTAATCCTGGTCATAATAGTCCCAAACATGCAACCTTTAACCCTAATCCCATCCCTGTAGAACCAAACCCTTAACCCTAATCTCACTACCAGTATTCCTTAACCCCAACTCTAACCCTAATCCTGATCCCTATAGTCCAAAACCCCTAACCCTAATCCCAGTCCCTATAGTCCCAAACCCCTAACCCTAATCATGATTCCTACTGTCCAAAACCCGATACTCTTAACGCTAATCCTATCCCTATTGTCCTAAAACCCTTAACCCTAACACCAATATTGTCCCAAACCCCCAACCCTAACCTTATTCCTGGGCCCTATTGTCCCAAACCCATAACCCTAAGCCTGGTCCCTATAGTCCCAAACCTGCTACCCTTAACCCTAATCCCGGTCCATATAGTCCCAAACCTGCTACCCTTAACAATAATCCTTGTCCTTATAGTTCCAAACCCCTAACCCCAGTGCCTATAGCCCCCAAACCCTAACTCTAATCCCAGACCCTATAGACCCAAACCCCTAACCCTAATCCCACTCCCTGTAGTCCCAAACCCCTAACAGTAATCCCACTATTAGTAGTCCATAACCCCAATCCCTAACCCTAATCCAGAACCCTAGAGCTCCAAACCCCATAACCCTAATCTCAGTCCCTATAGTCCCAAACCCCTAACCCTAATCCCAGGTCCCTATAGTCCCAAGCCCTAACCCTAATCCCGGCCATTATAATTCAAAACCTGCTACCCTTAATCCTAATCCTAGTCCCTATAGTTCAAAACCCCTAACCCTAATCCTATTCCCCATACTCTCAAACCCACTACACTTAACCCTAATCCCATCTTTATATTTCCAAACCATTAGCCCTAAGCCTAATCCCTCTCCCAGTAGTCCCAAAGCCCCAACCTTAACCCTAATCCTGCTCCCTATAGTCCCAAACCCTTAACCCTAACCCTAATACCACTCCCATTAGTCCCTAACCCCCAACTCTAACCCTAATCACGGTCCCTATACTCCCAAACCCCTAACCCTAATCCCTGTCTCTATAGTCTCAAACCCCTAACCCTAATCCTATAGTTCTAAACCTCTAACCCTAACCCCTATAGTTCCAAACCTCTAAACCTAACCTTTATCCCAGTCCCTATAGTCCCAAACAGCAAAACCCCTTACCATAATCATGGTCCCTATAGTCCAAAAAACGATACTCTTAACCCTCATGCCATCCCTTTAGTCCCAAAACCTTAACCCTAATCTTAGTAACTATTGTCTCAAACCATTAACCATAACCCCAGTCCCTATAGTCCCAAACATGCTGCCCTTAACCCCAATCCCAGTCCCTATAGTCCAAAACCCCTAACCCTAATCCCAGTCCCTATAGTCCCAAACCCTTACTCTAATCCCAGTCCCTATAGTCCCAAACCCGCTACCCTTATCCCTAATCCCACTCCCTATAGTTCCAAACCCCTAACCCTAATACCGGTCCCAATAGTCCCAAACGCGCTACCCTTAACCCTAATCCCATCCCTATAGTCCCAAACCTGCTACCCTTAACCCTAATCCCATCCCTATAGTCCCAAACCTGCTACCCTTAACCCTAATCCCATCCCTATAGTCCCAAACCATTAATATCTAACCCTAATCCCACTCCCAGTAGTCCCAAACCCTTAAAACTAACCCTAATCCCACTCCCAGTAGTCCCAAACCGCTAACCCTAATCCCACTCTAAGCAGTCCATAACCCCTATCCCTAACCCTAATCCTGGTCCCTATAGTTCAAAACTCCCAACCCTAATCCCAGTCCTTACAGTCCCAAACCACTAACCCAATCCCTAATCCTGTTTTCTATAGTCCCAAACCCTTACCCTATTCCCAGTCCCTATAGTTCCATCCCGCTACCATTAACCCTAATCCGGTTCCCTATAGTTCCAAACCCCTAGCCCTGATCCCGGTCCCAATAGTCCCAAACCTGCTACCCTTAACCCTAATCCCATTCCTAGAGTCCCAGCCATTAACCCTAATCCCACTCCCAGTAGTCCCAAACCCCCAAACTCTTATCCCAGTCCCTATAGTCTTAAACCCCTAACTCTAACCCTAATCCTCATTCCTATAGTCCCAAAACATGAACCTTAACCCTAATCCCAGTCCCTATAGTCCCAAACCTCTAAACCTAACCTAATTCCACTCTCTATAGTCCCAAACCCGCTACCCTTAACCCTAATACCATCCCTATAGTCCAATACTCTTAACCCTAATGCTAATCCCACTCCTAGTATTCCCAACCTTAACCCTAACCCTGGTCCCTATTGTCCCAAACCCGCTACCCTTAACCCTGGTCCCTACAGTCCAAACACTTAACCATAACCCTAATCCCAGTCCCTATTGTCCCAAACCCGAATCCCACTCCCAGTAGTCTCAAACCCCTAACCCTAATCCCAGTCCCTATAGTCCCAAACCCCTAACCCTAATCGTGGTCACTATAGTTCCAAAACCCTAACCATAATCTCACCCAGTAGTCCCAAACCCCTAACCCTAATCCCACCCCCAGTAGTCCCAAAACCCTAACCCTAATCCCACTCTTGGTTGACCTTAACCCCCAACCCTGACCCTAATCCTGGTCCCTATAGTCCCAAACCCCTAACCCTAATCCCAGTTTTTATAGTCCCAATCCCCTAATCCTAACCCAATCCCTGTCCCTGTAGTCCCACACCCCTAACCCTAATCCTAGTCCTTATAGTCCCAAACCCCTAACCCTAATCCTGATCTCTATAGTCCCAAACCTGCTACCCTTAACCCTAATCCCAGTCCCTATAGTTCCAAACCCCTAACCCTAACCCAGGTCACAATAGTCCCAAACCTGCTTCCCCTAACCCTAATCCCATCCCTACAGCCCCAAACCCCTTAACCCTAATACTACTCCCTGTGTTCCCTAACCCCCATCTCTAACCCTAATCCAGTCCCTATAGTCCCAAACACTTAACCCTAATCCCAGTCTCTATAGTCCCAAACTCCTTAACCTAAACCTAATCCTAGTCCCTATAGTCCCAAACCTTTAACCCTAACCCTAATCCCACTCCCTATATTCCCAAACTCCTAACCCTAACCCTAATCCCAGTCCCTATATTTCCAAACTCCTAACCCTAACCCTAATAATGGTCCCTATAGTCCAAAACCCAATACCCTTAACCCTAATCCCATCCCTATAGTCCCAAACCCTTAAACATAACCCTAATCCAAATCCGAGTAACCCCAAACCCCAACCCTAACTCTAATCCTTGGCCCTATAGTCACAAACCCCTAACCCTAATCTTAGTCCCTATAGTCCCAAACCCCTAACTCGGGTCCCTATAGTTCCCAACCCGCTACCCCTAACCCTAATCCCAGTCCCTATAGTCCCAAACCCACTTCCCTTAACCCTAATCCTTGTCTTTTTAGTTCCAAACCCCCAACCCCAGTCCCTATAGTCCCAAAAACCTAACTTTAATATCAGTTCCTATAGTCCCAAATCCCTAACCCTTATCCTGGACACTATAGTTCCAATCCCTAACCGTAATCTCACTGACAGTAGTCCAAAAACCCTAACCCTAATCCCTCACTTAGTAGTCCATAACCCTATCCCTAACCTTAATCCTGGTCCCTATAGTCCCAAACCCCTAACACTAATTCCACTCCCAGTATTCCCTAACCCCCAACTCTATTCCTAATCCTGGTACCTATAGTTCCAAACCCCTAACCCTAACCCTAATTCCAGTCCCTATAGCCCCAAACCCCTAACCCTCATCCCAGTCCCTGTAGTCCCAAACCCGAATTCCAGTCCCTATAGTCCCAGACCCCTAATTCCAGTCCCTATAGTCCCAAAACCACTACCCTAACCCTAATCCCAGTCCCTATAGTTCCAAACCCCTAACCCTAATCCTGGTCATAATAGTCCCAAACCTGCTACCATTAACCCTAATAGAATCCCTATAGAACCAGACCCTTAACCCTAACCCTAATCCCAGTCCCTATGGTCCCAAACCCCTAACCCTAATGCCAGTCCCTATATTCCCAAACCCCTAACCCTATCCCTAATCACGGTCCCTATATTCCAAAACCTGATACTCTTAACGCTAATCCCCTATAGTCCCAAACCCTTAACCCTAACTCCAGTCCAAGTAATCCATCACCCCCAACCTTAACTCTAATCCCGGGCCCTATAGTCCCAAACCCCTAACCCTAACCCCGGTCCCTATAGTCCCAAACCTGCTACCCTTAACCCTAATCCCGGTCCATATAGTCCCAGACTTCTAACTTTAATCCCGGTCCCTATAGTCCCAAACCCCTAACCCTAATCCCACTCCCTGTAGTCCCAAACCCCTAACTATAATCCGACTCTTAGTAGTCCATAACCCCCATCCCTAACCCTAATCCAGATCCCTATAGTTCCAAACCCCTAACCCTAATCCCAGTTCTTATAGTCCCAAACCCCTAACCCTAATTCTGGTCCCCATAGTCCCAAGCCCTAACCCTAATCCCAGTCCCTATAATAAAAAAACCACTACCCTTAACCCTAATCCCAATCCCTATAGTTCCAAACCCCTAACCTAAGCCTAATCCTGGCCCCCATTGTCTCAAACCCGCTACCCTTAACCCTAATCCCAGCTCTACAGTCTCAAACCATTAACCCTAACCTTAATCCCTCTCCCAGTAGTCCCAAAGCCCCAACCTTAACCCTAATTCTGCTCCCTATAGTCCCAAATCCCTAACCCTATCCCATTACTATAGTCCCAAACCATTAACCCTAACCCTAATCCCTCTCCCAGTAGTCCCAAACCCCCAACCTTAACCCTAAACCCGGTCCCTATAGTCCCAAACCCTTAACCCTAACCCTAATACCACTCCCAGTAGTCCCTAACCCCCAACTCTAACCCTAATCCTGGTCCCTATACTCCCAAACCCCTAACCCTAATCCCAGTCTCTATAGTCTCAAACCCCTAACCCTAACCCCTATAGTCCCAAACCTCTAACCCTAACCCCTATAGTCACAAAGCTCTAACCCTAATCCTAATCCCAGTCCCTATAGTCCCAAACCCCTAACCCTAACCATGGTCCCTATAGTCCAAAACCCGATACCCTTAACCCTAATCTCATCCCTTTAGTCCCAAACCCTTAACCCTAATCCCGCTCTGAGTAATCCCAAACCCCCAACCCTAACCCTAATCCCAGGACCTATAGTCCCAAACCGCTAAACCTTATCTTAGTCCGAATAGTCTAATACCCTTAACCCTAACGCCAGTCCCTATAGTAATAAACCTGGTACCCTTAACCCTAATCCCTGTCCCTATAGTAACAAACCCCTAACCCTAATCCTAGTCCATAAAGTCCCAAACCTGCTACCCTTAACCCTAATCCTTGTCCTTATAGTTCCAAACCCCTAACCCTAACCCCAGTCCCTATTGTCCCCAAACCCTAACTCTAAGTCCATTCCCACTTGTACCACCCCCTAACCCTAATCCCACTCCCAGTAGTTCCAAACCCCTATCCCTAATCCCAGTCACTATAGTTCAAAACCCTAACCCTAATCTCACTCCCAGTAGACCCAAACCCCTATCCCTAATCCCACTCCCTGTAGTCCCAACCCCCTAACCCAAATCCCACTATTAGCAGTCCATAACCCTCATCCCTAACCCTAATCCCGGTCCCTATAGTCCCAAATCCCTAATCCAAGTCCCTATATTCCCAAACCCCTAACCCTAATACCACTCCCAGTAGTCCCAAACCCCCAACTCTAACCCTAATCCCAGTCCCTATAGTCCCAAACCCCTAACCCTAATCCCAGTCTCTATAGTCCCAAACCCCTAACCCTAATCCTGGTCACTATCGTTTCAAACCCCAAACCCTAATCCCACTCCCAGTAGTCCCAAACCCCTAACCCTAATCCCACTCCCAGTAGCCCCAAACCCCTAACCCTAATCCCACTCTTAGTAGTCCATAACCCCCAACTCTAACCCTAATCCCGGTACCTATAGTCCCAAACCCTATCCCTAACCGCAGTCCCTATAGTGCCAAACCACTAACCATTACCCTAATCCAAGTCCCTATAGTCCAAAACCCCAAACCCTTATCCCAGTCCCTATAGTACCAAACCCTTAACCCTAACCCTAATATCGGTACCTATAGCCCCAAACACCCAACCCTAACCCTAATGCAATTTCCAGTAGTCCCAAACCCCTAATCTCACTCCCAGTAGTCCCAAACCCCTAAACCTAAACCAAATCCTGGTCCCTTTAGTCCCAAACCCTAATTCCAGTCCATATAGTCCCAAACCAACTACCCTAACCCTAATCCCGGTCAATATAATTCCAAACACCCTAACCCTAATCCTGGTCATAATAGTCCCAAATCCGCTACCATTAACCCTAATCCCATCCCTATAGAACCAAACCCTTACCCAAACTTTAATCCAACTCACTGTATTCCCTAACCCCCAACTCTAACCCTAATCCTGGTCCCTATAGTCCCAAACCACTAACCCTAATCCCAGTCACTATAGTTCCAAAACCATAACACTTATCCCACTCCCATAGGTCCCTAACCCTAACCCTAAACCGACTCCCAGTAGTCCCAAACACCTAACCCTTATCCCACTGCCAGTAGTCAAAGCCCCCAACCCTAACCCTAATCCCAGTCCCTATAGTCCCAAACCCTTAACCCTTACCCTAATCCCAATCCCTATACTCCCAAACCCAAAACCCTAATCCCAGTCCCAATAGTCCCAAACCCTAATCCCATTTCCAGTAGTCCAAAACACCTACCCCTAATCCCACTCCCTATAACCCCAAACCCCTAACCCTAATCTCACTCCCAGTAGCCCCAAACCCCTAACCCTAATACCACTCTTAGTAGTCCATAACCCCCAACTCTATCCCTAATCCTGGTACCTATAGTCCCAAACCCTAACCCCGGTCCTTATAGTCCCAAACCACTAACCATTACCCTAATCAAAGTCCCTATAGTCCAAAACCCCTAACCCTAATCCCAGTCCCTATAGTACCAAAACCCCAACCCTAACCCTAATCCAATTTCCAGTAGTACCAAACCCTTAACCCTAATCCCACTCCCAAAAGTTCAAAACCCCTAAACCTAACCCAAATCCCGGTCCCTATAGTCCCAAACTCCTAATCCTAATCCCAGTCCCTATAGTCCCAAACCCCTAACCCTCATCCCGGTCACTATAGTTCCAAACCCCGAACCCTAATCCTGTTCATAATAGTCCCAAACCCGCTACCATTAACCCTAATCCCATCCCTATAGAACCAAATCCTTAACCATAACCCTAATCCCACTCCCAGTATTCCCTAACCCCCAACTCTATTCCTAATCCTGGTCCCTATTGTCCCAAACCCCTAACCCTAATCCCAGTCTCTATAGTCCCAAACCCCTAACCCTATTCCTAATTCCAGTCCCTATAGCCCCAAACCCCTAACCCTCATCCCAGTCCCTGTAGTCCCAAACCCCTAACCCGAATCCCAGTCCCTATAGTCCCAGACCCCTAATTCCAGTCCCTATAGTCCCAAAACCACTACCCTAACCCTAATCCCAGTCCCTATAGTTCCAAACACCTAACCCTAACCCTAATCCTGGTCATAATAGTCCCAAACCTGCTACCATTAACCCTAATCAAATCCCTATAGAACCAGACCCTTAACCCTAACCCTAATCCCAGTCAATATGGTCCCAAACCCCTAACCCTAGTCCCAGTCCCTATATTCCCAAACCCCTAACCCTATCCCTAATCATGGTCCCTATATTCCAAAACCCGTTACTCTTAACGTTAATCCCCTATAGTCCCAAACCCTTAACCCTAACTTCAGTCCAAGCAATCCATCACCCTCAACCCTAACTCTAATCCCGGGCCCTACAGTCCCAAACCCCTAACCCTAACCCCGGTCCCTATAGTCCCAAACCTGCTACCCTTATCCCTAATCCCGGTCCATATAGTCCCAGACTCCTAACTTTAATCCCAGTCCCTATAGTCCCAAACCCCTAACCCTAATCCCACTCCCTGTAGTCCCAAACCCCTAACTATAATCCCACTCTTAGTAGTCCATAACCCCCATCCCTAACCCTAATCCAGATCCCTATAGTTCCAAACCCCTAACCCTAATCCCAGTTCTTACAGTCCCAAACCCCTAACCCTAATCCTGGTCCCCATAGTCCCAAGCCCTAACCCTAATCCCAGTCCCTATAATAAAAAACCTGCTACCCTTAACCCTAATCCCGGTCCCTATAGTTCCAAACCCCTAACCCTAACCCTAATCCTGGTCCCCATAGTCTCAAACCCGCTACCCTTAACCCTAATCCCATCTCTACAGTCTCAAACCATTAACCCTAACCTTGATCCCTCTCCCAGTAGTCCCAAAGTCCCAACCTTAATCCTAATTCTGCTCCCTATAGTCCCAAACCCCTAACCCTATCCCATCCCTATAGTCCCAGACCATTAACCCTAACCCTAATCCCTCTCCCAGTAGTCCCAAACCCCCAACCTTAACCCTAAACCCGGTCCCTATAGTCCTAAACCCTTAACCCTAACCCTAATACCACTCCCAGTAGTCCCTAACCCCCAACTCTAACCCTAATCCTGGTCCCTATACTCCCAAACCCCTAACCCTAATCCCAGTCTCTATAGTCTCAAACCCCTAACCCTAACCCCTATAGTCCCAAACCTCTAACCCCTATAGTCCCAAACCTCTAACCCTAATCCTAATCCCAGTCCCTATAGTCCCAAACCCCTAACCCTAACCCTAACCATGGTCCCTATAGTCCAAAACCCGATACCCTTAACCCTAATCACATCCCTTTAGTCCCAAACCCTTAACCCTAATCCCGCTCCGAGTAATCCCAAACCCCCAACCCTAACCATAATCCCAGGACATATAGTCCCAAACCCCTAAACCTTATCTTAGTCCCAATAGTCTAAAACCCTTAACCCTAATGCCAGTCCCTATAGTCCCAAACATGCTACCCTTAACCCTAATCCTGGTCCCTATAGTAACAAACCCCTAACCCTAATCCCAGTCCAAATAGTTTCAAACCCGCTACCCTTAACCCTAATCCTTGCCCTTATAGTTCCGAACCCCTAACCCTAACACCAGTCCCTATAGTCCCCAAACCCTAACTCTAAATCCATTCCCACTTGTACCACCCCCTAAACCTAATCCCACTCCCAGTAGTTCCAAACCCTTATCCCTAATCCCAGTCACTATAGTTCAAAACCCTAACCCTAATCTCACTCCCAGTAGACCCAAACCCCTATCCCTAATCCCACTCCCTGTAGTCCCAAACCCCTAACCCAAATCCCACTATTAGCAGTCCATAACCCTCATCCCTAATCATAATTCCGGTCCCTATCGTCCAAAATCCCTAACCCTAATCCCAGTCCCTATATTCCAAAACCCCTAACCCTAATACCACTCCCAGTAGTCCTTAACCCCCAACTCTAAACCTAATCCTGGTCCTTATAGTCCCAAACCCCCAGCCCTAACCCTAATCCCAGTCTCTATAGTCCCAAACTCCTAACCCTAATCCCAGTCCCTATAGTCCAAAACCCCTAACCCTAATCCCACTCCCAGTTATCCCAAACCCTTAACCCTTGTCCCCAAACCCCTAAACCTAGTCCCAGTCCATATAGTCCCCAAACCCCTAACCCTAACCCTGGTCAATATATAATCCCAAACGCACTACCCTTAACTCTAATACTGGTCCCTATAGTCCCAAACCCCTAACCATAACCCGAATCCCAGTCCCTATAGTCCCAGACCCCTAATTCCAGTCCCTGTAGTCCAAAAACCACTACCCTAAACCTAATCCCAGTCCCTATAGTTCCAAATCCCTAACCCTAACCCTAATCCTGGTCATAATAGTCCCAAACCTGCTACCATTAACCCTAATCAAATCCCTATAGAACCAGACCCTTAACCCTAACCCTAACCCTAATCCCAGTCCCTATGGTCCCAAACCCCTAACCCTAATCCCAGTCCCTATATTCCCAAACCCCTAACCCTAAGCCTAATCACGGTCCCTATATTCCAAAACCCGATACTCTTAATGCTAATCCCCTATAGTCCCAAACCCTTAACCCTAACTCCAGTCCAAGTAATCCATCACCCCCAACCCTAACTCTAATCCCAGGCCCTACAGTCCCAAACCCCTAACCCTAACCCCGGTCCCTATAGTCCCAAACCTGCTACCCTTAACCCTAATCCCGGTCCATATAGTCCCAGACTCCTAACTTTAATCCCGGTCCCTATAGTCCCAAACCCCTAACCCTAATCCCACTCCCTGTAGTCCAAAACCCCTAGCTATAATTCGACTCTTAGTAGTCCATAACCCCCATCCCTAACACTAATCCAGATCCCTTTAGTTCCAAACCCCTAACCCTAATCCCAGTTCTTATAGTCCCAAACCCCTAACCCTAATCCTGGTCCCTATAGTCCCAAGCCCTAACCCCAATCCCAGTCCCTATAATATAAAACCCGCTACCCTTAACCCTAAACCTGGTCCCTATAGTTCCAAACCCCTAACCCTAACCCTAATCCTGGTCCCCATGGTCTCAAACCCGCTACCCTTAACCCTAATCCCATCTCTATAGTCTCAAACCAATAACCCTAACCTTAATCCCTCTCCTAGTAGTCCCAAAGCCCCAACCTTAACCCTAATTCTGCTCCCTATAGTCCCAAACCCCTAACCCTATCCCATCCCTATAGTCCCAAACCATTAACCCTAACCCTAATCCCTCTCTCAGTAGTCCCAAACCCCCAACCTTACCCTAAACCCAGTCCCTATAGTCCCAAACCCTTAACCCTAACCCTAATACCACTCTCAGTAGTCCCTAACCCCCAACTCTAACCCTAATCCTTGTCCCTATACTCCCAAACTCCTAACCCTAATCCCAGTCCCTATAGTCCCAAACCCCTAACCCTAATCATGGTCCCTATAGTCCAAAACCCAATACCCTTAACCCTAATCTCATCCCTTTAGTCCCAAACCCTTAACCCTAATCCCGCTCCAAGTAATCCCAAACCCCCAACCTTAACCCAAATCCCAGGACCTATAGTCCCAAACCCCTAAACCTTATCTTAGTCCCAATAGTCTAAAACCCTTAACCCTAACCCCAGTCCCTATAGTCCTAAACCTGCTACCCTTAACCCTAATCCCGGTCCCTATAGTAACAAACCCCTAACCCTAATCCCAGTCCATAAAGTCCCAAACCCACTACCCTTAACCCTAATCCTTGTCCTTATAGTTCCGAACCCCTAACCCTAACGCCAGTCTCTATAGTCCCAAAACCCTAACTCTAAATCCATTCCCACTTGTACCACCCCCTAACCTTAATCCCACTCCCAGTAGTTCCAAACCCCTATCCCTAATCCCAGTCACTATAGTTCAAAACCCTAACCCTAATCCCACTCCCAGTAGATCCAAACCCCTATCCCTAATCCCACTCCCTGTAGTCCCAAACGCCTAACCCAAATCCCATTATTAGCAGTCCATAACCCTCATCCCTAACCCTAATCCCGGTCCTTAAAGTCCCAAATCCCTAATCCAAGTCCCTATATTCCCAAACCCCTAACCCTAATACCACTCCCAGTAGTCCCAAACCCCCAACTCTAACCCTAATCCCGGTCCCTATAGTCCCAAACCCCTAACCCTAATCCCAGTCTCTATAGTCCCAAACCCCTAACCCTCTTCTCAGTCCCTATAGTCCCAAACGTCTAACCATTACCCTAATAAAAATCCCTATAGTCCAAAACCCCTAACCCTAATCCCAGTCCCTATAGTACCAAACCCTTAACCCTAACCCTAATATCGTACCTATAGCCCCAAACCCCTAACCCTAATCAAATTTCCAGTAGTCCCAAACCCCTAACCATAATCCCACTCCCAGTAGTCCCAAACCCCTAAGCCTAACCCAAATCCTGGTCCCTATAGTCCCAAACCCCTAACCCTAATCCCAGTTCCTATAGTCCCAAACCCCCAACCCTAACCCTAATCCCAATCCCTATAGTAACAAACCCCTAACCCTAATCCCAGTCCATATAGTCCCAAACCTGCTACCCTTAACCCTAATCCTTGTCCTTATAGTTCCGAACCCCTAACCCTAACCCCAGTCCCTATAGTGCCCAAACCCTAACTCTAAATCCATTCCCACTTGTACCACCCCCTAACCCTAATTCCAATCCCAGTAGTACCAAACCGCTATCCCTAATCCCAGTCACTATAGTTCAAAACCCTAACCCTAATTTCACTCCCAGTAGACCCAAAGCCCTATCCCTAATCCCACTCCCTGTAGTCCCAAACCCATAACCCAAATCCCACTATTAGCAGTCCATAACCCTCATCCCTAACCCTAATCCCGGTCCCTATAGTCCCAAATCCCTAATCCAAGTCCCTATATTCCCAAACCCCTAACCCTAATACCACTCCCAGTAGTCCAAACCCCCAACTCTAACCCTTATCCCAGTCCCTATAGTGCCAAACCTCTAACCCTAGTCTCTATAGTCCTAAACCCCTAACCCTCATCCCAGTCCCTATAGTCCCAAACCACTAACCATTACCCTAATCAAAATCCCTATAGTCCAAAACCCCTAACCCTAATCCCAGTCCCTATAGTACCAAACCCTTAACCCTAGCCCTAATATCGTACCTAAAGCCCCAAACCCCCAACCCTAACCCTAATCAAATTTCCATTAGTCCCAAATCCCTAACCATAATCCCACTCCCAGTAGTCCCAAACCCCTAAATCCAACCCAAATCCTGGTCCCTATAGTCCCAAACCCCTAACACTAATCCCAGTTCCTATAGTCCCAAACCCCTAACTCTCATCCCGTCCCTGTAGTCCCAAACCCCTAACCCGAATCCCAGTCCCTATAGTCCCAGACCCCTAACCCTACCCCTAATTCCAATCCCTATAGTCCCAAACTCACTACCCTAACCCTAATCCCAGTCCCTATAGTTCCAAACCCCTAACCCTAACCCTAATCCTGGTCATAATAGTCCCAAACCCACTACCATTAACCCTAATCAAATCCCTATAGAACCAAACCCTTATCCCTAACCCTAATCCCTCTCCCAGTATTCCTTAACCTCCAACTCTAACCCTAATCCTGGTCCCTATAGTCCCAAACCCCTAACCCTAATCCCAATCTCTACAGTCCCAAACCCCTAACCCTAATCCCCGTCCCTATAGTCCCAAACCCTTAACCCTAATCCCAGTCGCTATATTCCCAAACCCCTAACCCTATCCCTAATCATGGTCCCTATATTCCAAAACCCGATACTCTTAACGCTAATCCCATCCCAATAGTCCCAAACCCTTAACACTAACTCCATTTCAAGTAATCCATCACCCCCTACCCCAACCCAAATACCGGGCCCTATAGTCCCAAACCCCTAACC
This sequence comes from Lithobates clamitans, assembly GCA_037952925.1. Taxonomy (NCBI): domain Eukaryota; kingdom Metazoa; phylum Chordata; class Amphibia; order Anura; family Ranidae; genus Lithobates; species Lithobates clamitans. The sequence goes on along the minus strand of JBBGZY010001392.1, from coordinate 2,767,920 downwards.
CCGGTCCCTATAGTCCCAAACCTGCTACCCATAACCCTAATCCTGGTCCATATAGTCCCAGACTCCTAACTTTAATCCCAGTCCCTATAGTCCCAAACCCCTAACCCTAATCCCACTCCCTGTAGTCCCAAACCCCTAACGATAATCCCACTCTTAGTAGTCCATAACCCCCATCCCTAACCCTAATCCAGATCCCTATAGTTCCAAACCCCTAACTCTAATCCTGGTCCCTATAATACAAAACCTGCTACCCTTAACCCTAATCCCGGTCCCTATGGTTTCAAACCCCTAACCCTAACCCTAATCCTGGTCCTCATAGTCTCAAAACCGCTACCCTTAACCCAAATCCCATCTCTATAGTCCCAAACCTGTAACCCTAACCTTAATCCCTCTCCCAGTAGTCCCAAAGCCCCAACCTTAACCCTAATCCTGCTCCCTATAGTCCCAAACCCCTAACCCTATCCCATCCCTATATCCCCAAACCTGCTACCCTTAATCCTAATTCTGGTCCATATAGTCCCAGGCCCCTAACCCTAATACCGGTAACTGTAGTCCCAAACCCCTAACCCTAATCCCACTCCCTGTAGTCCCAAACCCCTAACTCTAATCCCACTCTTAGTAGTCCATAACCCCCATCCCTAACCCTAATCCAGATCCCTATAGTTCCAAACCCCTAACCCTAATCCCAGTTCTTAGAGTCTCAAACCCCTAACCTTAATTCCTGTCCCTATAGTCCCAAAACCCTAACCCTAATCCCGGTCCCTATAATTCAATACCCTCTACCCTTAACCCTAATCCCGGTCCCTACAGTTCCAAAACCCTATACCTGGTCACTATAGTTCAAAACCCTAACCCTAATCTTACTCCCAGTAATCCTAAACCCCTATCCCTAATCCCACTCCCTGTAGTCCCAAACCCCTAACCCTAATACCACTCCCAATAGTCCCTAACCCCCAACTCTAACCCTAATCCCGGTCCCTATAGTCCCAAACCCCTAACCCTAATCCCAGTCTCTATAGTCCCAAACCCCTAACCCTAATCCCAGTGTCTATAGTCCCAAACCCCTAACCCTAATCCCACTCCCAGTAGTCCCAAACCCTTAAACCTAACCCTAATCCCAGTCCCTATAGTACAAAACCCCAAACCTCAACCCTAATCCCAATCACTATAGTTCCAAATCCTAACCCTAATCCCATCCCTATAGTCCCAAACCCTTAACCCTAACCCTAATCCCACTCCCAGTAGTCCCAATCCTAACCCTTATCCCAGTCCCTATAGTCCCCAAACCCCTAACCCTAGTCCTAGCCCATATAGTCCCCAAACCCCTAACCCTGGTCCCTATAGTCCCAATCCCACTACCCTTAACCCTAATACTGGTCTCCATAGTCTCAAACCCCTAACTATAACCCTAATCCCAGTCCCTATAGTCCAAAACCCCTAACCCCAGTCCCTATAGTCCAAAACCTGCTACCCTTAACCCTTATCCTGGACCTAATAGTTCCAAACTGCTAACCCTAACCACAGTAAGTATAGTCCCAAAGCCCTAACCCTAATGTTAATCCCACTACCAGTAGTCCCAAACCCCTAACCCCAGTCCCTATAGTCCCAAACCCCTAACCATAATCCCAGTCACTATAGTTCCAAAACCATAACTTTAATCCCACTCCCAGTAGTCTTAAACACCTAACCCTATCCCTCATCCCAGTCCCTAAAGTCGCAAACCCCTAACTCTAATCATGCTCCCTATAGTCCAAAACCCGATACCCTTAACCCTAATCCCATCCATATAGTCCCAAACCCTTAACCCCAGCCCCACTCTGATTAATCCCAAACCCCCTACCCAAAACCTAATCCTGGGCCCTATAGCCCAAAACTCCTAACCCTAATCTTAGTCCCTATAGTCCCAAACCCATAACCCCGGTCCCTATAGTCGCAAACCTACTACCCTTTACCCTAATCCTGATCCATATAGTCCCAAATCCCTTACCCCAGTCCCTATAGTCCCAAACCCCCAGCCTAACCCTAATCCCAGTCTCTATAGTCCCAAACCCCTAACCCTAATCCCAGTCCCTATAGTCCCAAACCCCTAACCCTAATCCCAGTCGCAGTTATCCCAAACCCTTAACCCTAACCCTAATCCCAGTCCCTATAGTCCCAAACCCCAAACCTCAACCCTAATCCTGATCACTATAGTTCCAAACCCTAACCCTCATCCCATCCCTATAGTCCCAAACCCCTAACCCTAACCCTAATCCCACTCCCAGTAGTCCCAACCCTAAACCTTATCCCGGTCCCTATAGTCCCCAAACCCTTAAACCTAGTCCCAGTCCATATTGTCCCCAAACCCCAAACCCTAACCCTGGTCCCTATAGTCCCAAACCCACTACCCTTAACCCTAATACTGGTCCCTATAGTCCCAAACCCCTTACCAAAACCCTAATCCCAGTCCTTATAGTCCCAAACCCCTAACTCCAGTCCCTATAGTCCCAAAACTGCTAGCCTTAACCCTAATCCTGGACCCTATAGTTCCAAACTGCTAACCCTAACCCTAGTAAGTATAGTCCCAAAGCCCTAACCCTAATGCTAATCCCACTACCAGTAGTCCCAAACCTCTAACCTTTACCCCAGTCCCTATAGTCCCAGACCCCTAACCCTACCCCAAATTCCAGTCCCTATAGTCCCAAACCCACTACCCTAACACTAATCCTGGTCCCTATAGTTGCCAACCCCTAACCCTAACCCTAATCCTTGTCATAATATGTCCAAACCCGCTACCATTAACCCTAATCCCAACCCTATAGAACCAAACTCTTAAACCTAACTCTAAACCCACACCCAGTATTCCCTAACCCCCAACTCTAACCCTAATCCTGGTCCCTATAGTCCTAAACCCCTAACCCTAATCCAAGTCTCTATAGTCCCTAATCTCAAACCCTAACCCTAATCCCAGTCCCTATAGTCCCAAACCCCTAACCCTAATCCCAGTTGCTATAGTCCCAAACCCCTAACCCTATCCTTAATCACGTTCCCTATATTCCAAAACCCGATACCCTCAACGCTAATCCCATCCCTATAGTCCCAAACCCTTAACCCTAACTCCATTCCAAGTAATCCCAAACCCCCAACCCTAACCCTACTCCCGGGACCTATAATCCCAAACCACTAACCCTAAACCCAATCTCTATAGTCCCTAACCCCAAATCCTAACCCTAATCCCAGTCCCTATAGTCCCAAACCCCTAACCCTAATCCCAGTCCCTATAGTCCCAAACCCCTAACCCTATCCCTAATCATGTTCCCTATATTCCAAAACCCGATACCATAAATGCTAATCCCATCCCTATAGTCCCAAACCCTTAACCCTAACTCCACTCCAAGTAATCCCAAACCCCAAACCCTAACCCTAATCCCGGGCCCTATAGACCCAAACCCCTAACCCCGGTCCCTATAGTCCCAAACCTGCTACCCTTAATCCTAATCCCGGTCCATATATTCCCAGACCCCTAACCCTAATCCCAGTACTTGTAGTTCCAAACCCCTAACCCTAATCCCACTCTTAGTAGTCAATAACCCCCATCAATAACCTTAATCCAGATCCCTATAGTTCCAAACCCCTAACCCTAATTCCAGTTCTTTGAGTCCCAAACCCCTAACCTTAATCCCGGTCCCTATAGTCCCAAAACCCTAACCCTAATCCCGGTCCCTATAATTCAAAACTCTCTACCCTTAACCCTAATCCTGGTCCCTACAGTTCCAAAACCCTAATCCTGGTCACTATAGTTCAAAACCCTAACCCTAATCTTACTCCCAGAAATCATAAACCCTTATCCCTAACCCCACTCCCTGTAGTCCCAAACCCCTAACCCAAATCCCACTATTAGCAGTCCATAACCCCCATCCCTAACCCTAATCCCGGTCCCTATAGTCCCAAACCCCTAACCCTAATCCCAGTCCCTATAGTCCCAAGCCCTAACCCTAATTCCGGTACCTATAATTAAAAACCCGCTACCCTTAACGCTAATCCTGTTCCCTATAGTTCCAAACCCCTAACCCTAACCCTAATCCTGGTCCCCATAGTCTCAAACCCGCTACCCTTAACCCTAATCCCACTCCCTGTAGTCCCAAACCCCTAACCCAAATACCACTATTAGCAGTCCATAACCCCCATCCCTTACCCTAATCCCGGTCCCTATAGTCCCAAATCCCTAACCTTAATCCCAGTCCCTATATTCCCAAACCCCTAACCCTAATATCACTCCCAGTAGTCCCTAACCCCCAACTCTAACCCTAATCCCGGTCCCTATAGTCCCAAACCCCTAACCCTAACACTAATCCCAGTTACTATAGTCCAAAACCCCAAACCTCAACCCTAATCCCGATCACTATAGTTCCAAATCCTAACCCTAATCCCATCCCTATAGTCCCAAACCCTTAACCCTAACCCTAATCCCACTCCCAGTAGTTCCAACCCTAACCCTTATCCCAGTCCCTATAGTCCCCAAACCCCTAACCCTAGTCCTAGCCCATATAGTCCCAATCCCCCTACCCTTAACCCTAATACTGGTCCCCATAGTCTCAATCCCCTAACTATAACCCTAATCCCAGTCCCTATAGTCCCAAACCCCTAACCCTGGTCCCTATAGTCCCAAACCTGCTACCCTTAACCCTAATCCTGGACCCAATAGTTCCAAACCGCTAACCCTAACCCCAGTAAGTATAGTCCCAAAGCCCTAACCCTAATGCTAATCCCACTACCAGTAGTTCCAAACCCCTAACCCCAGTCCCTATAGTCCCAAACCCCTAACCCTAATCTCAGTCACTATAGTCCCAAAACCATAACTCTAATCCCACTCCCAGTAGTCCCAAACACCTAACCCTTATACCACTCCCATTAGTCCCAAACCTCTAACCCTTACCCCGGTTTCTATAGTCCCAATCCTGCTACCCTTAACCCTAATCCCAGTCCATATAGTCCGAGACCCCAAACCCTAATCCCGGTCCTTATAGTCCCAAACCCCTAACCCTAATCCCACTCCCTGTAGTCCCAAACCCCTAACCCTAATCCCACTCTTAGTAGTCCATAACCTCCATCCCTAACCCAGATCCCTATAGTTCCAAACCCCTAACTTAAATCCTAGTTCTTATAGTCCCAAACTCCTAACCCTAATCCCAGTCCCTATAGTCCCAAGCCCTAACCCTAATCCTGTTCCCTATAGTTCCAAACCCCTAACCCTAACCCTGGTCCCCATAGTCTCAAACCCGCTACCCTTAACCTTAATCCCATCTCTATAGTCCCAAACCATTAACCCTAACCCTAATCCCTCTCCCAGTAGTCCCAAAGCCCCAACCTTAACCCTAATCCTGCTCCCTATAGTCCCAAACCCCTAACCTTAACACTATCCCATCTCTATAGTCCCAAACCATTAACCCTAACCCTAATCCCTCTCCCAGTAGTCCCAAACCCCCAACCTTAACCCTAAACCTGGTCCCTATAGTCCCAAACCCTTAACCCTAACCCTAATACCACTCCCAGTACAACCTAACTCCCAACTCTAACCCTAATCCTGGTCCCTATACTCCCAAACCCCTAACCCTAATCCCAGTCTCTATAGTCTCAAACCCCTAACCTTAACCCCTATAGTCCCAAACCTCTAACCCTTACCCCTATAGTCCCAAACCTCTAACCCTAATCCTAATCCCAGTCCCTATAGTCCCAAACCCCTAACCCTTACCGTAATCATGGTCCCTATAGTCCAAATGCCGATACCCTTAACCCTAATCTCATCCCTTTAGTCCCAAACCCTTAATCCTAATCCTGCTCTGAGTAATCCCAAACCCCAACCCTAATCCCAGGACCTATAGTCCCAAACCCCTCAACCTTATCTTAGTCTAAATAGTCTAAAACCCTTAACCCTAACCCCAGTCCCTATAGTCCTAAACCTGCTACCCTTAACCCTAATCCTGGTCCCTATAGTAACAAACCCCTAACCCTAATCCCAGTACATATAGTCCCAAACCTGCTACCCTTAACCCTAATCCTTGTCCTTATAGTTCCGAACCCCTAACCCTAGTCTCTATAGTCCCCAAACCCTAACTCTAAATCCATTCCCACTTGAACCACCCCCTAACCCTAATCCCACTCCCAGTAGTTTCAAACCCCTATCCCTAATACCAGTCACTATAGTTCAAAACCCTAACCCTAATCTCACTCCCAGTAGACCCAAACCCCTATCCCTAATCCCACTCCCTTTAGTCCCAAACCCCTAACCCAAATCCCATTATTAGCAGTTCATAACCCTCATCCCTAACCCTAATCCTGGTCCCTATAGTCCCAAATCCCTAATCCAAGTCCCTATATTCCCAAACCCCTAACCCTAATACCACTCCCAGTAGTCCCAAACCCCCAACTCTAACCCTAATCCCGGTCCCTATAGTCCCAAAACCCTAATCCCAGTCTCTATAGTCCCAAACCCCTAACCCTCATCCCAGTCCCTATAGTCCCAAACCACTAACCATTACCCTAATAAAAATCCCTATAGTCCAAAACCCCTAACCCTAATCCCAGTCCCTATAGTACCAAACCCTTAACCCTAACCCTAATATCGTACCTATAGCCCCAAACCCCCAACCCTAACACTAATCCAATTTCCAGTAGTCCCAAACCCCTAACCATAATCCCACCCCCAGTAGTCGCAAACCCTAAACCTAACCCAAATCCTGGTCCCTATAGTCCCAAACCCCTAACCCTAATCCCAGTTCCTATAGTCCCAAACCCCTAACCCTCATCCCATCCCTGTAGTCCCAAACCCCTAACCTGAATCCCAGTCCCTATAGTCCCAGACCCCTAGCCCTACGCCTAATCCTAGTCCCTATAGTCCCAAACCCCTAACCCTAATCCCAGTCCCTATATTCCCAAACCCCTAAGCCTATCCCTAATCACGGTCCCTATATTCCAAAACCCAATACTCTTAACGCTAATCCCATCCCAATAGTCCCAAACCCTTAATCCTAACTCCATTTCAAGTAATCCATCACCCCCAACCCTAACCCTAATCCCGGGCCCTATAGTCCCAAACCCCTAACCCTAACCCCGGTCCCTATAGTCCCAAAGCTGCTACCCTTAACTCTAATCCCGGTCCATTTAGTCCCAGACTCCTAACTTTAATCCCGGTCCCTATAGTCCCAAACCCCTAACCCTAATCCCACTCCCTGTAGTCTCAAACCCCTAACTGTAATCCCACTCTTAGTAGTCCATAACCCCCATCCCTAACCCCTATCCAGATCCCTATAGTTCCAAACCCCTAACCCTTATCCCAGTTCTTATAGTCCCAAACCCCTAACCCTAATCCCGGTCCCTATAGTTCCAAACCCCTAACCCTAATCCTAATCCTGCTCCCTATAGTCCCAAACCCCTAACCCTAATCCCAATCCCTATAGTCCCAAACCCCTAACCCTATCGATAATCACGGTCCCTATATTCTAAAACCCGGTACCCTTAATGCTAATCCCATCAGTATAGTCCCAAACCCTTAACCCTAACTCCATTCCAAGTAATCCCAAACCCCCAACCCTAACCCTAATCCCGGGCCCAATAATCCCAAACCCCTAACCCTAACCCCGGACCCTATAGTCCCAAACCTGCTACCCTTAACCCTAATCCTGGTCCATATAGTCCCAGACCCCTAACCCTAATCCCGGTCCCTATAGTCCCAAACCCCTTAACCCTAATCCCACTCCCTGTAGTCCCAAACCCCTAACCCTAATCCCACTCTTAGTAGTCCATAACCCCCATCCCTAACCCTAATCCAGAACCCTATAGTTCTGAACCCCTAACCCTAATCCCAGTTCTTAAAGTCCCAAACCCCTAACCCTAACCCTAATCCTGGTCCCCATAGTCTCAAACCTCAACCCTAATCCCAATCACTATAGTTCCAAACCCTAACCCTCATCCCATCCCTATAGTCCCACACACTTAACCCTAACTCTAACCCTAATACCACTCCCAGTAGTCCCAACCCTAACCCTTATCCTGGTCCCTATAGTTCCCAAACCACTAACCCTAGTCCCAGTCCATATAGTCCCCAAACCTCTAACCACAACCCTAGTCCCTATAGTCCCAAACCCAATACCCTTAACCCTAATACTGGTCCCTATAGTCCCAAACCCCTAACTATAACCCTAATACCAGTCCCTATAGTCTCAAACCCCTAACCCCGGTCCCTTTAGTCCCAAACCTGCTACCCTTAACCCTAATCCTGGACCCTATAGTTCCAAACCGCTAACCCTAACCCCTGTAAGTATAGTCCCAAACCCCTAATCCTAATGCTAATCCAACTACCAGTAGTCCAAAACCCCTAACCCCAGTCCCTATATGCCCAAACCCCTAACCCTAATCCCAGTCACTATAGTCCCAAACCCCTAACCCTAATCCCAGTCACTATAGTCCCAAAACCATAACCCTTATCCCACTCCCATTAGTCCCAAAGTCCTAAACCTAACCCTAAACCGACTCCCAGTAGTCCCAAACACCTAACCCTTATCCCACTGCCAGTAGTCCCAAGCCCCAACCCTAACCCTAATCCCAGTCCCTATAGTCCCAAACCCTTAACCCTTACCCTAATCCCAATCCCTATACTCCCAAACCCAAAACCCTAATCCCAGTCCCAATAGTCCCAAACCCTAATCCCATTTTCAGTAGTCCAAAACACCTACCCCTAATCCCAGTCCCTATAGTCCCAAACCCCTAACCCTAATCCCACTCCCAGTAGCCCCAAACCCCTAACCCTAATCCCACTCTTAGTAGTCCATAACCCCCAACTCTAACCCTAATCCTGGTACCTATAATCCCAAACCCTAACCCCAGTCCCTATAGTCCAAAACCACTAACCATTACCCTAATCAAAGTCCCTATAGTCCAAAACCCCTAACCCTAATCCCAGTCCCTATAGTACCAAACCCTTAACCCTAACCCTAATATCAGTACCTATAGCCCCAAACCCCAACAGTAATCCAATTTCCAGTAGTCCCAAACCACTAATGCCACTACCAAAAGTTCCAAACCCCTAAACCTAACCCAAATCCCGGTCCCTATAGTCCCAAACCCCTAATCCTAATCCCAGTCCCTATAGTCTCAAACCCCTAACCCTCATCCAGGTCACTATAGTTCCAAGCCCCTAACCCTAATCCTGGTCATAATAGTCCTAAACCCGCTACCATTAACAATAATCCCATCCCTATAGAACCAAACCCTTAACCCTAACCCTAATCCCACTCTCAGTGTTCCCTAACCCCCAACTCTATTCCTAATCCTGGTCCCTATAGTCCCAAACCCCTAACCCTAATCCCAGTCTCTATAGTCCCAAAACCCTAACCCTAACCCTAATTCAAGTCCCTATAGCCCCAAACCCCTAACCCTCATCCCAGTCCCTGTAGTCCCAAACCCCTAACCCGAATCCCAGTCCCTATAGTCCCAGACCCCTAATTCCAGTCCCTATAGTTCCAAACCCCTAACCCTAATCCTAGTAGTCACAAACCCTTAACCCCAACCCTAATCCCAGTCCCTATAGTCCCAAACCCCAAACCTCAACCCTAATCCCAGTCACTATATTTCCAAATCCTAACCCTAGTCCCATCCCTATAGTCCTGACTCGGTTAAATTGATGATAGGCAACTCCTATCCTCATATTGATTAGTGGTTCCAAATTAATAATAACTACTGCAGTAGGGAACAGATACAAAAGATACGCTCAGCATCTTTCCAAATAACTGTTCTGCTTTATTATGACGCAATTGAAGGTTTTTATGCACATGATTACGTAGGTATCACATTAATATTACAATTGTACGCTTATGGTTATAAGGGGCGTTACATAGGCAGACTAATTCTAATCAGGACTCAAAAGAATGTAAACATGTACTGAAAACATTATTAGTGCTGTGTGCACAGTGAGGGCAGTGTGCAATACATACAAAATACAATACAATACAATTATATACAGAACTTACAAATTTCCATTACAGTTTCCCCTCTTTTGATCAATATTTTGACCACTAACCATACCTGCTATCACCTTTAACCTGGAACCTTCACATGCTTAGGTGGAGGTAGTCTTGGCCAAAGAGGCAAAAACTCCATTGTGGAGAAAATAATAGCTGAGCAACTTTTTCATTACCAAATGACTTTTCATTGTGAAAAACAAATGATTGATAAGACATATTTACAGAGTACTGGCTGTACACTCCTGTGGCCAGAATGGCCTTCTAGCTGAATTGTTGGCATGCTGACTTATCAGCATTAGGGATGAGCTTCGAGTTCGAGTCGAACTCATGTTCTACTCGAACATTGGCTGTTCGCAAGTTCACCGAACAGCGAACAATTTGGGGTGTTCGCGGCAAATTCGAATGCCGCGGAACACCCTTTAAAAGTCTATGGGAGAAATCAAAAGTGCTAATTTTAAAGGCTTATATGCAAGTTATTGTCATAAAAAGTGTTTGGGGACCCGGGTCCTGCCCCAGGGGACATGGATCAATGCAAAAAAAAGTTTTAAAAACGGACGTTTTTTCAGGAGCAGTGATTTTATTAATGCTTAAAGTCAAACAATAAAAGTGTAATATCCCTTTAAATTTCGTACCTGGGGGGTGTCTATAGTATGCTTGTAAAGGGGCGCATGTTTCCCGTGTTTAGAACAGTCTGACAGCAAAATGACATTTGGAAGGAAAAAACTCATTTAAAACTACCCGCGGCTATTGCATTGCCGACAATACACATAGAAGTTCATTGATAAAAACGGCATGGGAATTCCCCACAGGGGAACCCCGAACCAAAAAAAAAAAAAAAAAAATGATGTGGGGGTCCCCCTAAATTCCATACAAGGCCCTTCAGGTCTGGTATGGATATTAAGGGGAACCCCAGCCAAAATTTAAAAAAAAAATTGACGTGGGGTTCCCCCTAAATTCCATACCAGACCCTTCAGGTCTGGTATGGATTTTAAGGGGAACCCCGCGCCAAAAAAAAAAAAAAAACGGCGTGGGGTCCCCCTAAAAATCCATACCAGACCCTTATCCGAGCACGCAACCTGGCAGGCCGCAGGAAAAGAGGGGGGGACGAGAGTGCGGCCCCCCCCCCTCCTGAACCGTACCAGGCCACATGCCCTCAACATTGGGAGGGTGCTTTGGGGTAGCCCCCCAAAACACCTTGTCCCCATGTTGATGAGGACAAGGGCCTCATCCTCACAACCCTGGCCAGTGGTTGTGAGGGTCTGCGGGCGGGGGGCTTATCGGAATCTGGAAGCCCCCTTTAACAAGGGGACCCCCAGATCCCGGCCCCCCCCCTGTGTGAAATGGTAAGGGGGTACTTACCCCTACCATTTCACTAAAAAACTGTCAAAAATGTTAAAAATGACAAGAGACAGTTTTTGACAATTCCTTTATTTAAATGCTTCTTCTTTCTTCCTTCATCTTCTTCTTCTTCTGGTTCTTCTGGCTCTTCTGGTTCTTCCTCCGGCGTTCTCGTCCAGCATCTTCTCCGCGGCGTCTTCTATCTTCTTCTCCTCGGGCCGCTCCGCACCCATGGCATTAGGGGGGAGGCTCCCGCTCTTCTCTTCATCTTCTTCTTCTTCTTTTTCTTCTTCTTCTTCTTCTCTTCTTCCTTCTTCTCTTCTTCATGTCTTCTGCGGGCCGCTCCGCAATCCATGCTGTGGCATGGAGGGAGGCTCCCGCTGTGTGACGGCGTCTCTTCGTCTGACGGTTCTTAAATAACGGGGGGCGGGGCCATCCGGTGACCCCGCCCCCCTCTGACGCACGGTGACTTGAGGGACTTCCCTGTGACGTCACGGGGAATGCCACAGGGAAGTCCCGTCATGTGTGCGTCAGAGGGGGGCGGGGTCACCGGGTGGCCCCGCCCCCCGTTATTTAAGAACCGTCAGACGAAGAGACGCCGTCACACAGCGGGAGCCTCCCTCCATGCCACAGCATGGATTGCGGAGCGGCCCGGAGAAGACAGGAAGAAGAGAAGAAGAGAAGAAGGAAGAAGAAGAAGAAGAAAAAGAAGAAGAAGAAGATGAAGAGAAGAGCGGGAGCCTCCCCCCTAATGCCATGGGTGCGGAGCGGCCCGAGGAGAAGAAGATAGAAGACGCCGCGGAGAAGATGCTGGACGAGAACGCCGGAGGAAGAACCAGAAGAGCCAGAAGAACCAGAAGAAGAAGAAGATGAAGGAAGAAAGAAGAAGCATTTAAATAAAGGAATTGTCAAAAACTGTCTCTTGTCATTTTTAACATTTTTGACAGTTTTTTAGTGAAATGGTAGGGGTAAGTACCCCCTTACCATTTCACACAGGGGGGGGGCCGGGATCTGGGGGTCCCCTTGTTAAAGGGGGCTTCCAGATTCCGATAAGCCCCCCGCCCGCAGACCCTCACAACCACCGGCCAGGGTTGTGAGGATGAGGCCCTTGTCCTCATCAACATGGGGACAAGGTGTTTTGGGGGGCTACCCCAAAGCACCCTCCCAATGTTGAGGGCATGTGGCCTGGTACGGTTCAGGAGGGGGGGGGGGCCGCACTCTCGTCCCCCCCTCTTTTCCTGCGGCCTGCCAGGTTGCGTGCTCGGATAAGGGTCTGGTATGGATTGTTAGGGGGACCCCACGCCGTTTTTTTTTTTTTTTTTGGCGCGGGGTTCCCCTTAAAATCCATACCAGACCTGAAGGGTCTGGTATGGAATTTAGGGGGAACCCCACGTCAATTTTTTTTTTTAATTTTGGCTAGGGTTCCCCTTAATATCCATACCAGACCTGAAGGGCCTTGTATGGAATTTAGGGGGACTCCCACATCATTTTTTTTTTTTAATTTTGGTTCGGGGTTGCCCTGTGGGGAATTCCCATGCCGTTTTTATCAATGAACTTCTATGTGTATTGTCGGCAATGCAATAGCCGCGGTAGTTTTAAATGTGTTTTTTCCTTCAAAATGTCACTTTGCTGTCAGACTGTTCTAAACACGGGAAACATGCGCCCCTTTACAGGCATACTATAGACACCCCCCAGGTATGAAATTTAAAGGGATATTACACTTTTATTGTTTGACTTTAAGCATTATTAAAATCACTGCTCCTGAAAAAACGGCCGTTTTTAAAACTTTTTTTTGCATTGATTCATGTCCCCTGGGGGAGGACCCGGGTCCCCAAACACTTTTTATGACAATAACTTGCATATTAGCCTTTAAAATTAGCACTTTTGATTATTCATGTTCGTGTCCCATAGACTTTAACGGCGTTCGCGTGTTCGAACGAATTTTTTTCCTGTTCGCATGTTCTGGTGCGAACCGAACAGGGGGGTGTTCGGCTCATCCCTAATCAGCATATGTAAACACAGACAATTCTACATAAAATGGAAGACGTACAAAAGACAAATATGACTTCAACATGGCTGAACTACTTTTCAAATATATATATATATATCCCTTACAATTAAAGTAATTGAATCAAAAAGTACCCTAGACTGTGATCACAAGAGGAAAACAAATCAAACACAGAGATTTCTTTAATTTAGTCATTTTTGCAGTGTCTGGTGTGGATCCAGGTGACTTTTTCTTCACGTTTTACAAAAACTGTACATGAAATAGATGCTGTATTGAGTCTCCAAACATTTCCTTATATATAAATGTCTCTTAACAATCCACAAGTCACCTGGCTTTAGTTTTAGATCCTTCCAAACTTTTAGGATCTGGAATTGGGGAGAAAACACATAAATGAGTTTGTCAAAAAACCTTAAAAGATCAGCAACATTCTCTGTGAGATCCGAATGAAGGACTTCAGCTGCTGAGACAAAATATAAGCAAGTGAGTAACACACTCCCAAACAAAATCCCATAGGGAGGGAGTCCAACATCCCCCTTAGGGGCTTCATAAAATATAAGAAAACATTCAGGCAAACGTTTTCTAGTTTCTTACTCTACTTTGTCCGCTACATTGTAGACCGTAAGGGGTGTAAAAATAAAACCTCAAAACTTCTATTAAGGACTCTCCTATAAAAAATGATGTTACTCTCTGTAGATTCTGGCACTCTGTACTTACAAACTACTTCTGATAACACTTTTTACTGTGGCCTTTGCAGTAACATTTGCCACTGGACATCCAAAAAACATGTCCATACAGACAAAATGCATACTCGTAAGATCCTGACTTGGGCATCTGGATATATCTTTTACATCTTTTTAATCTCTGGAAGGGATGTTCAGCTTTTGGTAACACCTTTGCTAACAGGTAAAACAAGAAGTGGTATGTTATAAAAACAACTGTGGTGAACCCTGGCTCTATCCCATGCTCATTTACTAAGGCAGCCATAACTTCTTGTGACTGATGACAGGGTCCATGTGTCAAGCTGGAGGGAAAAGAGTGGCTGGCAGACATAAATGATCACCTTTTCCAAAGTCCTATTTCATAAGAAGTTGCCCCCTGTGGACCACTTGTTCTTCTCGTTCCGGGGTCCTTAAAGTTGAATTTTTAATCCCAGCTATACTGGGCCAGAACTAGGGTGGAATCTGTGAGTTGCACAGACCCATCAAGTGTCCGTGGCTGTAAATGCAGCATCCTTAGTCACCTGGTCTGCTTCCATGTGTTAAAGTTAATATGGCTACCTCAGCAAGAACCTGGAAGGCTGAAAACAGCCGATCAAATTAACTTGGCATGCTTGGTTGGTTTACCTGCCGAAGTAAAAACAAACTTCTGGCCCTTTAAAATGGAACCAAAAGCTCTCTATATCTTGACTATCTATATAAATATACACTCTTTTTATAGCTCACAGGCTTTGCTAAAACATGGAGCTCTGCTTCTTGAGCTGGGGAAAAAGGATCCAATGACTTTGAATACAGAGTATCCTTCTGGGTGATGAACTGCATGCTCAAATCTACAAAAAATGTAATATCTGGGTCTTCAGGGAGTGTGTCCTGCACTGGGCTCACAGCAGCTGATTCCTACACCATCAATTTAACACATGTGTCTTCCTTTGTCTCCAGCCTCCTCCAATAGAGGCAATAAGGTGTCTGGATTCAAATGTACGCATTTTTCATTGTTAGATTTGTACATAAACAAACTTATATTTTAAACCTTTCATTAGACAGACATTTAGTTAGCTGTATATTTGCTGCGCAGAATGTCGGACCATTAAAAATTAAATGTTTGACCAAAACAATATCTAACCTTGTCTAATAGCACCTTTGCATAAAAGCTACAGCTCTGATATATCGGGGTGAACCCTTCATTACTGGGTCCAGCTTGCATAAATATATTACAATGTCTTGTTTTCTATCACACTGTTTGTGTAAGAACTCCAGTTTCATGTTTCAAAAGACAACTTTTTCCTGGCAATATTATAATAAATGATAACAATACCCTGCGGTCATGCAGAGATGCCCATAAATCCAAACTATTCTTCTGTATATACCACTGTACTTACAAGAAAAAGGGGCACATCATTTCACAATCCACACATTCTGCTTTGGATTTCAAAAATAAAAATAAATAAAAACAAAAGGACCAAGAATCTGTATGATAGACCAGAAAGCATCAAAAAATATAAAACAACTGGCTGCAGGTGGCATCTATCCTAACAGGGTGTGTAGACTTGATGTGATGGGTCTGTTATATTTAAATTCTATTTATTATAACTCTCACATCATGGAGCGCACATCAAGTTATTATCAAGAACCTTGACATTTCATTTTTGTAGAAAAACTTCTTATGTATCCCATTCATCTTGGCTTTGTTAAATATTATGGCAGCTTTATTCAAAATAACAACCTCATCTTAATCTTTTTTTTTCTCTCAGGGCTTATTGTATAAATGTACAAAATTGTTATCTTAATCTAAACTAATCCTATTCATTACAAATTTCCCTAATAACCTGGATTTCATTTCCAACCAAAGGTTGTCTAAACCAGTTTCAGTATACCTATATTAATAAAATTGTTAAACTCATATTAGAAATGAATACTCATTATTACTTAATTTTACTTAATTTCCCTTTTTTAAATGCACTGTTTCCACTATCAAAGGATATTTAATTTGTGTAATACACGGTTAAATGTAACCTTCATTTTACCATGTTTGGAAAACAGCTTCAAAATAATTGTGATCACATTGTTTACCATTAGATTCGTTAACCTGGCACATTTTGTTACAAATGTTTTGTCTAAAAAACAGAAATTGGCATGGTGTCCTTCCAGCTTATCACTAACCTCTCATCTCAGCCACATTTCTTTCATGAGAGCGAAAAGGAGGGGGTCACATCTGCGTACATGACACACACAAGCAATAGAACTAAAGGTCCCAGCATTCGCACACACACACACCAATATCTCTCTAAAATCGCACTATTTTCCCATTTGTACACAACACATGCATATCATTCTCTCACTTTCTTTTAACTCTTTAATATTTCCCTGCCTAAATTCTGCATTCCTTATTTTGTTCAGATATCTTTTATATCTAGCTTCTATGATCAGATGGGCAGCCAGAGTGCTCATCCCATCTTCCCTCTCTGACAACATATAAAGTATTCTGTTTTACCTCTCATTTCTCTGTTTCTGACTCTAATATTTGTAGTGCCTGACCCCAAATTCATCCCACAACTTAACATGAAAATGTCCCTTTCTGTCTAGTGTTAATGTCACCCTTGATCCATCCTGCTCACATAGATAGCTGTTTCTCTAGCTGTTTACTCTGCATGATTCTTAGTCCCTGTGGACCTTGGTAACCCAGTTACCCAATGTGGATCCCTGTGCACTTTAACCATTAATCTAGGGGCTCACTATAGGCGGAACCGCACCTTTGGTTCATATATAGCGCTCCTCTTGCGCTGGGCATTTTTGAGGGTCTCTTACCCTTCATTCCCTTACTTAATTCAATGCCCATAATGACTGGCCTTCTCTCTTCTCTACATGTGCCTATACCCTCTTGCCTCTAAACTACTTTATCTAGCAGATTTACTACATATACCTGTGAACAGCACTATTCTTCCCTTTCTTATCTATAACACTCCAATGGACAATAGACAGGGACAACATAACATATAACCACCAATCAATACAGTTCGATTAAGGGGAGTAAAATAGGTACCCTTTGTCCTGAAAATGCCTCACCGATCAAGGAAGTCTGATAACTCAAATGTAAGCAAAAGGCTTACCTCAGCCGGCTGATTATCAGAAATTCCCGGATTGTCTCAAGCTCCTCGTTTCGGATACTCAGGGTCACCTGGAATCCCCTCCTGGCTGGCTCGGCATGCTGACTCGGTTAAATTGATGATAGGCAACTCCTATCCTCATATTGATTAGTGGTTCCAAATTAATAATAACTACTGCAGTAGGGAACAGACACAAAAGATACGCTCAGCATCTTTCCAAATAACTGTTCTGCTTTATTATGACGCAATTGAAGGTTTTTATGCACATGATTACGTAGGTATCACATTAATATTACAATTGTACGCTTATGGTTATAAGGGGCGTTACATAGGCAGGCTAATTCTAATCAGGACTCAAAAGAATGTAAACATGTACTGAAAACATTATTAGTGCTGTGTGCACAGTGAGGGCAGTGTGCAATACATACAAAATACAATACAATACAATTATATACAGAACTTACAAATTTCCATTACAGTCCCAAACCCTTAACCCTGATCCCAGTCCCTATAGTCCCAAACCCCTAACCCTGTTCCCTATAGTTCCAAACTGCTATCCCTAACCCTAGTAAGTATAATCTCAAACTGCTAACCCTAATGCTAACCCCACTCCCAGTTGTCCCAAACCCCTAACCCAGTCCCTATAGTACCAAACCCCTAAACTTAACCCCAGTCACTAAAGTCCCAAAACCCTAACCCTAATCCCACTCCCAGTAGTCCCAAGACCCCTACCCTAATACCAGTCCCTATAGTCCCAAACCCCTTACCCTAATCCCAGTCCCTATACTCCCAAACATCAACCCTAATCCCAGTCCCTACAGTCCCAAACCCCAATCCCACTATCAGTAGTCCAAAACCCTAAACCTAATCCCAGTCCCTATGATCCCAAACCCCTAACCCTAATCCTGGTCACTATAGTTCCAAACCCCAAACTCTAGTAACACTCCCAGTAGTCCCAAATCACTAACCCTAATCCCACTCCCAGTAGCCCCAAACTCCTAACCCTTAATCCAACTCTTAGTAGTGCATAACCCCCAACCCTAACCCTAATCCCGGTACCTATAGTCCTAAACCCCTATCTCTAACCCCGGTCCCTATAGTCCGAAACCACTAACCATTAATCTAGTCAAAGTCCCTAAAGTCCAAAACCCCTACCCCTAATCCCAGTCCCTATAGTACCAAACACTTAACCCCAAAGCTAATACCAGTACCTATAGCCTCAAACCCCCAACCTTAACCCTAATCCCACTTCTAGTAGTCCCAAATCATTAAACCCTAATCCCACTCCCAGTAGTCCCAAACCCCAAACCCTAACCCTGGTCTCTATAGTCCTAAACCCACTACCCTTAACCCTAATCTCGGTCCCTATAGTCCTAAACCCCTAACCCTAACCCTGGTCCCTATAGTCCCAAACCCCTAATCCCAGACCCTATAGTCCCAAACCACTAACCCTGGTCCCTATAGTCCCAAACCCGCTAACCTTAAACCTAATCCTTTACCCTATAGTTCCAAACCGCTAACCCTAGTAAGTATAGTCCCAAACCCCTAACCCTAATGATAATCCCACTCCCAGTTATCCCAAACCCCTAACCCCAGTCCGTATAGTCCCAAAACCCTAACCCTAATCCCAGTCTCTATATTACCAAACCCTTAACCCTAACCCTAATACCTGTACCTATAGCCCCAAACCCTCAACCCTAACCATAATCCAATTTCCAGTATTCCCAACCCCCTAACCCTAAACCCACCCCCACTAGTCCCAAACCCCTAAACCTAACCCAAATCCCGGACCCTATAGTCCCAAACCCCTAACCCTAATCCCAGTCCCTATAGTCCCAAGCCCCTAACCCTAATCCCAGTCCCTGTAGTCCCAAACCCCTAACCCTCCTCCCAGTCCCTATAGTCCAAAACCCCTAACCCTAATTCCAGTCCCTATAGTCCCAAACCCACTACCCTTTCCCTAATCCCAGCCCCTATAGTTCCAAACCCCTAACCCTAACCCTAATCCTGGTCATAATAGTCCCAAACACGCAACCTTTAACCCTAATCCCATCCCTATAGAACCAAACCCTTAACCCTAATCTCACTACCAGTATTCCTTAACCCCAACTCTAACCCTAATCCTGGTGCCTATAGTCCCAAACCCCTAACCCTAATCCCAGTCCCTATAGTCCCAAACCCCTAACCCTAATCATGATTCCTACTGTCCAAAACCCGATACTCTTAACGCTAATCCTATCCCTATTGTCCCAAACCCTTAACCCTAACCCCACTATTGTCCCAAACCCCCAACCCTAACCTTAATCCTGGGCCCTATAGTCCCAAACCCATAACCCTAAGCCTGGTCCCTATAGTGCCAAACCTGCTACCCTTAACCCTAATCCGGGTCCATTTAGTCCCAAACCCCTAACCCTAATCCTGGTCCCTATAGTCCCAAACCTGCTACCCTTAACAATAATCCTTGTCCTTATACCCCCAAAACCCTAACTCTAATCCCAGACCCTATAGACCCAACCCCCTAACCCTAATCCCACTCTCTGTAGTCCCAAACCCCTAACCCTAATCCCACTATTAGTAGTCCATAACCCCAATCCCTAACCCTAATCCAGAACCCTAGAGCTCCAAACCCCATAACCCTAATCTCAGTCCCTATAGTCCCAAACCCCTAACCCTAATCCCAGGTCGCTATAGTCCCAAGCCCTAACCCTAACCCCGGCCATTATAATTCAAAACCTGCTACCCTTAATCCTAATCCTAGTCCCTATAGTTCAAAACCCCTAACCCTAATCCTATTCCCCATACTCTCAAACCCACTACACTTAACCCTAATCCCATCTCTATAGTTCCAAACCATTAGCCCTAAGCCTAATCCCTCTCCCAGTAGTCCCAAAGCCCCAACCTTAACCCTAATCCTGCTCCCTATAGTCCCAAACCCTTAACCCTAACCCTAATACCACTCCCAATAGTCCCTAACCCCCAACTCTAACCCTAATCATGGTCCCTATACTCCCAAACCCCTAACCCTAATCCCTGTCTCTATAGTCTCAAACCCTTAACCCTAATCCTATAGTTCTAAACCTCTAACCCTAACCCCTATAGTTCCAAACCTCTAACCCTAACCTTTATCCCAGTCCCTATAGTCCCAAACAGCAAAACCCCTTACCATAATCATGGTCCCTATAGTCCAAAAAACGATACCCTTAACCCTAATGCCATCCCTTTAGTCCCAAAACCTTAACCCTAATCTTAGTAACTATAGTCTCAAACCATTAACCATAACCCCAGTCCCTATAGTCCCAAACATGCTGCCCTTAACCCCAATCCCAGTCCCTATAGTCCAAAACCCCTAACCCTAATCCCAGTCCCTATAGTCCCAAACCCTTACTCTAATCCCAGTCCCTATAGTCCCAAACCTGCTACCCTTATCCCTAATCCCACTCCCTAAAGTTCCAAACCCCTAACCCTAATACCGGTCCCAATAGTCCCAAACCCACTACCCTTAACCCTAATCCCATTCTTATAGTCCCAAACCTGCTACCCTTAACCCTAATCCCATCCCTATAGTCCCAAACCCGCTACCCTTAACCCTAATCCCATCCCTATAGTCCCAAACCATTAATATCTAACCCTAATCCCACTCCCAGTAGTCCCAAACCCCTAAAACTAACCCTAATCCCACTCCCAGTAGTCCCAAACCGCTAACCCTAATCCCACTCTTAGCAGTCCATAACCCCTATCCCTAACCCTAATCCTGGTCCCTATAGTTCAAAACTCCTAACCCTAATCCCAGTCCTTACAGTCCCAAACCACTAACCCAATCCCTAATCCTGTTTTTTATAGTCCCAAACCCTTACCCTAATCCCAGTCCCTATAGTTTCACCCCGCTACCATTAACCCTAATCCGGTTCCCTATAGTTCCAAACCCCTAGCCCTGATCCCGGTCCCAATAGTCCCAAACCTGCTACCCTTAACCCTAATCCCATCCCTAGAGTCCCAGCCATTAACCCTAATCCCACTCCCAGTAGTCCCAAACCCCCAAACTCTTATCCCAGTCCCTATAGTCCTAAACCCATAACTCTAACCCTAATCGTCATTCCTATAGTCCCAAAACATGAACCTTAACCCTAATCCCGGTCACTATAGTCCCAAACCTCTAACCCTAACCTAATTCCACTCTCTATAGTCCCAAACCCGCTACCCTTAACCCTAATCCCATCCCTATAGCCCAATACTCTTAACCCTAAAGCTAATCCCACTCCTAGTAGTCCCAACCTTAACCCTAACCCTGGTCCCTATTGTCCCAAACCCACTACCCTTAACCCTGGTCCCTACAGTCCAAACACTTAACCATAACCCTAATCCCAGTCCCTATTGTCCCAAACCCGAATCCCACTTCCAGTAGTCTCAAACCCCTAACCCTAATCCCAGTCCCTATAGTCCCAAACCCCTAACCCTAATCATGGTCACTATAGTTCCAAAACCCTAACCCTAATCCCACCCAGTAGTCCCAAACCCCTAACCCTAATCCCACCCCCAGTAGTCCCAAACCCCTAACCCTAATACCACTCCCAGTAGTCCCTATACACCAACTCGAACCCTAATCCCGGTTCTTATAGTCCCAAACCCCTAACCCTAACCCTAATCCCAGTCTCTATAGTCCCAAACCCCTAACCCTAATCCAACTCCCAGTAGTCCCAAACCCTTAAACATAACCCTAATCCCAGTCCCTATAGTGCAAAACCCCAAACTTCAACCCTAATCCCGATCACTATAGTTCCAAATCCTAACCCTAATCCATCCCTATAGTCCCAAACCCTTAACCCTAACCCTAATCCCACTCCCAGTAGTCCCAACCCTAACCCTTATCCCAGTCCCTATAGTCCCCAAACCCCTAACCCTAGTCCTAGTCCATATAGTCCCCAAACCCCTAACCCTAACCCTGGTCCCTATAGTCCCAATCCCACTACCCTTAACCCTAAAACTGGTCCCCATAGTCCCAAACCCCAAACCATAACCCTAATCCCAGTCCTTATAGTCCCAAACCCCTAACCCCGGTCCCTATAGTTCCAAACCTGCTACCCTTAACCCTAATCCTGGACCCAATAGTTCCAAACCGCTAACCCTAACCCCAGTAAGTATAATCCCAAAGCCCTAACCCTAATGCTAATCCCACTACCAGTAGTCCCAAACCCCTAACCCAAGTCCCTATAGTCCCAAACCCCTAACCCTAATCCCAGTCACTATAGTCCCAAAACCATAACTCTAATCCCACTCCCAGTAGTCCCAAACACCTAACCCTTATCCCACTCCCATTAGTCCCAAACCTCTTACCCCGGTCCCTATAGTCCCAAACCTGCTACCCTTAACCCTAATCCCAGTCCATATAGTCCCAAACTGCAAACCCTAATCCTGGTCCTTATAGTCCCAAGCCCCTAACCCTAATCCCACTCCCTGTAGTCCCAAACCCCTAACCCTAATCCCACTCTTGGTAGTCCATAACCCCCATCCCTAACCCAGATCCCTATAGTTCCAAACCCCTAACTCAAATCCTAGTTCTTATAGTCCCAAACCCGTAACCCAGTCCCTATAGTCCCAAGCCCTAACCCTAATCTTGCTCCCTATAGTCCCAAACCCCTAACCCTAACCCTATCCCATCTCTATAGTCCCAAAACATTAAACCTAACCCTAAGCCCTCTTCCAGTAGTCCCAAACCCCCAACCTTAACCCTAAACTTGGTCCCTATAGTCCAAAACCTTTATCCCTAACCCTTATACCACTCCCAGTAGTCCCTAACCCCCAACTCTAACCCTAATCCTGGTCCCTATACTCCCAAAACCCTTACCCTAATCCCTGTCTCTATGGTCTCAAACCCTTTAACCCTAACCCCTATAGTCCCAAATCCTAACCCTAACCCCTATAGTCCAAAACCTCTAACCCTAATCCCAGACCCTAATCCCACTCCCAGTAGTCCTAAACCCTTAATCCTAACCCTAATCCCAGTCCCTATAGTCCCAAACCCCAAACTTAAACCCTAATCCCGATCACTATAGTTCCAATCCCTAACCCTAATTCCATCCCTATAGTCCCAAACCCTTAACCCTAACCCCACTCCCAGTAGTCCCAACCCTAACCCTTATCCCGGTCCCTATAGTCCCCACACCCCTAACCCTGATCCCAGTCCATAAAGTCCCCAAACCCCTAACCCTGGTCCCTATAGTCCCAAACCCACTACCCTTAACCCCAATAATGGTCCCTATAGTACCAAACCCCTATCCATAACCCTAATCCCAGTCCTTATAGTCCCAAACCCCTAACCCCAGTCACTATAGTCCCAAACCTGCTAACTTAACCCTAATCCTGGACCCTATAGTTCCAAACCGCTAATCCTAACCCCAGTAAGTATAGTTCCAAACCCCTAACCCTAATGCTAATCCCACTAGCAGTAGTCCCAAACCCCTAAACTTAACCACAGTCCCGATAGTCCCAAACCCCTAACCCTAACCCTAATCCCAGTCGCTATAGTCCCAAAACCATAACTCTAATCCCACTCCCAGTAGTCCCAAACACCTAACCCTTATCCCACTCCCATTAGTCCCAAACCCCTAACCCTAAACTGACTCCCAGTAGTTCCAAACACCTAACCCTTATTCCACTGCCAGTAGTCCCAAGCCCCCAACCCAAACCTTAATCCCAGTCCCTATAGTCCCAAACCCCTAACCCTTACCCTTATCCCAGTCCTTATATTCCTAAACCCAAAACCCTAATCCCACTTCCAGTAGTGCAAAACACCTACCCCTAATTCCAGTCCCTATAGTCCAAAATCCCTAAACCTAATCCTGGTCACTATCGTTCCAAACCCCAAACCCTTATCCCACTCCCAGTAGTCCCAAACCCCTCACCCTAATCCCACTCCCAGTAGCCCCAAACTCCGAACCCTAATCCCACTCTTAGTAGTCCATAACCACCAACTCTAACCCTAATCCCGGTACATATAGTCCCAAACCCTAACTCTAACCCCAGTCCCTATAGTGCCAAACCCCTAACCATTACCCTAATCAAAGTCCCTATAGTCCAAAACCCCTAACCCTTATCCCAGTCCCTATAGTACCAAACCCTTAACCCTAACCCTAATATCGGTACCTATAGCCCCAAACACCCAACCCTAACCCTAATGCAATTTCCAGTAGACCCAAACCCCTAATCCCACTCCCAGTAGTCCCAAACCCCTAAACCTAAACCAAATCCTGGTACCTTTAGTCCCGAACCCTAATTCCAGTCCCTATAGTCCCAAACCCACTACCCTAACCCTAATCCCGGTCCCTATAGTTCCAAACACTCTAACCCTAATCCTGGTCATAATAGTCCCAAATCCACTACAATTAACCCTAATCCCATCCCTATAGAACCAAACCCTTAACACTAACCCTAATCCCACTCCCAGTATTCCCTAACCTCAACTCTAACCCTAATCCTGGTCCCTATAGTCCCAAAACACTAACCCTAATCCCTGTCTCTATAGTCCCAAACCCCTAACCCTAATCCCAGTCCCTATAGTCCCAAACCCCTAACCCTAATCCCAATCCCTATACTCCTAAACCCCTAACCCTATCCCTAATCACAGTCCCTATATTCTAAAACCCGATACCCTTAATGCTAATCCCATGCCTATAGTCCAAACTCTTAACCCTAACTCCATTCCAAGTAATCCCAAACCCCCAACCCTAACCCTAATCCCGGGCCCTATAGTCCCAAACCCCTAACCCTAACCCTGGTCCCAATAGTCCCAAACCTGCTACCCTTAACCCTAATCCCAGTCCATATAGTCCCAGACCCCAAACCCTAATCCCGGTCCCTATAGTCCCAAACCCCTAACCCTAATCCCACTCCCTGTAGTCCCAAACCCCTAACCCTACTCCCTCTTAGTAGTCCATAACCCCCATCCCTAACCCTAATCAAGATCCCTTTAGTTCCAAACCCCTAACCCTAATCCCAGTTCTTATAGTTCCAAACCCCTAACCATAATCCCGGTCCCTATAGTCCCAAGCCCTAACCCTAATCCCAGTCCCTATAATTCAAAACCCGCTACCCTTAACCCTAATCTTGGTCCCTATAGTTCCAAACCCCTTACCCTAATCCTGGTCCCATTAGTCTCAAACCCGCTACCCTTAACCCTAATCCCATCTCTATAGTCCCAAACCATTAACCCTAACCCTAATCCCTCTCCCAGTAGTCCCAAACACCCAACATTAAATATGAACCTGGTCCCTATAGTCCCAAACCCTTAACCCTAACCCTTACTACCACTCCCAGTAGTCCCTTACCCCCAACTCTAACCCTAATCCTGGTCCCTATACTCAAAACTCCTAACCCTAATCCCAGTCTCTATAGTTTTAACCCCCAAACCCTAACCACTATAGTCCCAAACCTCTAACCCCTATAGTCGCAAACCTCTAACCCTAACCCTTATCCCAAACCCTATAGTCCTAAACCCCTAACCCTGATCATGGTCCCTATAGTCCAAAACCCAATATCCTTAACACTAATCTCATCCCTTTAGTCCCAAACCCTTAACCCTAATCCCACTCTGAGTAATCCCAAACCCCCAACCCTAACCCTAATCTCAGACCCTATAGTCCCCAAAACGCTACCCTTAACCCTAATCCTTGTCCTTATAGTTCCAAACCCCTGACCCTAACCCCAGTCCCTATAGTCCCAAAACCCAAACTCTAAATCCATTGCCATTTGTACCACCCCTAACCCTAATCCCACTCCCAGTAGTCCCAAACCCCTAACCCTAATCCCAGTCCCTTTAGTCCCAAACCCCTAACCCTAAATATAATCCCGGTCACTATAGTTCAAACCCTAACCCTAATCTCACTCCCAGTAGTCCCAAACCCCTATCCCTAATCCCACCACCTGTAGTCCCAAACCCCTAACCCAAATCCCACTATTAGCATTCCATAACCCCCATCCCTAATCATAATCCCGGTCCCTATAGTCCAAAATCCATAACCCTAATCCCAGTCCCTATATTCCAAAACCCCTAACCCTAATACCACTCTCAGTAGTCCCAACCCCCAACTCTAACCCTAATCCTGGTCCCTATAGTCCCAAACCCCCAACCCTAACCCTAATGCCAGTCTCTATAGTCCCAAACCCCTAACCCTAATCCCAGTATCTATAGTCCCAAACCCCTAACCCTAATCCCAGTCCCCATAGTCCCAAACCCCTAACCCTAATCCCACTCCCAGTTATCCAAAAATATTAACCCTAACCCTAATCCCAGTCCCTATAGTCCCAAACCCCAAACCTCAACCCTAATCCTGATCACTATAGTTGCAAACCCTAACCCTCATCCCATCCCTATAGTCCCAAACCCTTAACCCTAACCCTAATCCCACTCCCAGTAGTCCCAACCCTAAACCTTATCCCGGTCCCTATAGTCCCCAAACCCCTAAACCTAGTCCCAGTCCATATATTTCCCAAACCCCTAACCCTGGTCCTTGTAGTCCCAAACCCCTAACTCCGGTCCCTATAGTCCCAAACCTGCTACCCTTAACCCTAACCCTATAGTTCCAAACCGCCAACCCTAACATCAGTAAGTATAGTCCCAAACTCCTAACCCTAATGCTAATCCCACTACCAGTAGTCCCATACCCCTAACCCTAACCCCAGTCTCTATAGTCCCAGACCCCTAACCCTACCCCAAATTCCAGTCCCTATAGTCCCAAACCCACTACCCTAACCCTAATCCCGGTCCCTATAGTTGCCAACCCCTAACCCTAACCCTAATCCTTGTCATAATAGTCCCAAACCCGCTACCATTAACCTTAATCCCAACCCTATAGAACCAAACCCTAAACCCTAACCCTAATCCCACTCCCATAATTCCCTAACCCCCAACTTTAACCCTAATCCTGGTCCCTATAGTCCCAAACCCTTAACCCTAATCCCAGGCCCTATAGTCTCAAACCCCTAACCCTAACCCCAGTCTCTATAGTCCCAGACCCCTAACCCTACCCCAAATTCCAGTCCCTATAGTCCCAAACCCACTACCCTAACCCTAATCCCGGTCCCTATAGTTGCCAACCCCTAACCCTAACCCTAATCCTTGTCATAATAGTCCCAAACCCGCTACCATTAACCCTAATCCCAACCCTATAGAACCAAACCCTAAACCCTAACCCTAATCCCACTCCCAGTATTCCCTAACCCCCAACTCTAACCCTAATCCTGGTCCCTATAGTCCCAAACCCCTAACCCTAATCCCAGGCCCTATAGTCTCAAACCCCTAAGCCTAATCTTAGTCCCAATAGTCTCAAACCCATAACCCTAACCCCGGTCCCTATAGTCCCTAACCGTAAAAAAACCCTAACCCTATCTCCCAGTCTCTATTGTCCCAAACCTGCTACCCTTAACCCTAAACCTTGTCCATATAGTTCCAAACCCCTAACCCCAATCCCTATAGTCCCAAAACCCTAACTCTCAATCCATTCCCACTTGTACCACCCCCTAACCCTAATCCCACTCCCAGTAGTCCCAAACCCCTAACCCTAATCCCAGTCCCTTTAGTCTCAAACCCCTTACCATAACCATAATCCTAGTCACCATAGTTCAAAACCCTAACCCTAATCTCACTCCCAGTAGTCCCAAACCCCTATCCCTAATCCCACTCCCTTTAGTCCAAAACCCCTAACCCAAATCCCACTCTTAGCAGTCCATAACCCCCATCCCTAAACCTAATCCTGGTCCCTATAGTCCCAAATCCCTAACTATAACCCCAGTCCCTATATTCCTAAACCCCTAACCCTAATCCCAGTCCCTATAGTCCAAAACCCCTAACCCTAACCCCAGTTCCTATAGTCCCAATCCCCTAACCATGCTCCCTATAGTCTAAAACCCAATACCCTTAACCCTAATCCCATCCATATAGTCACAAACCCTTAACCCTAACCCCACTCAGAGTAATCCCAAACCCCCTACCCCAACCCTAATCCCGGGCCTTATAGTTCTAAACTCCTAACCCTAATCTTAGTCCCTATAATCCCAAACCCATAACCCCAGTCCCTATAGTCCCAAACCTGCTACCCTTAACTCTAATCCCGGTCCATATAGTCCCAAACCCCCTACCCTTAACCCTAATCCTTGTCCTTATAGTTCCAAACCCCAGTCCCTATAGTCCCAAAACCCTAACTCTAATCCCAGTCCCTATAGTCCCAAACCCCTAACCCTAATCCCACTCCCAGTAGTCCCAAACCCTTAACCCTAACCCTAATCCCAGTCCCTATAGTCCCAAACCCCAAACCTCAACCCTAATCCCGATCACTATAGTTCCAAATCCTAACCCTAATCCCATTCCTATAGTCCCAAACCCTAAACCTTAACCCTAATCCCACTCCCAGTAGTCTAACGCTAACCCTTATCCCAGTCCCTATAGTCCCCAAACCCCTAACCCTAGTCCTAGTCCTTATAGTCCCCAAACCCCTAACCCTAACCCTGGTCCCTATAGTCCCAAACCCACTACCTTTAACCCTAATACTGGTCCCTATAGTCCCAAACCCCTAACTCTGGCCCCTATAGTCCCAAACTTGCTACCCTTAACCCTACTCCTGGACCCTATAGTTCCAAACCGCTAACCCTAACCCCAGTAAGTATAGTCCCAAACCCCTAACCCTAATGCTAATTCCACTACCAATAGTCCCAAACCCCTAACCCTAATCCCAGTCACTATAGTCCCACAAACCATAACTCTAATCCCATTCCCAGCAGTCCCAAACACCTAACCCTTATCCCACTGCCATTAGTCCCAAACCCCTAACCCTAAACCGACTCTCAGTAGTCCCAAAACCTAACCCTTATCCCACTGCCAGTAGTCCCAAGCCCCCATTCCTAACCCTAAACCCGGTCCCTATAGTCCCAAACCCCTAACCCTTACCCTAATCCTGGTCCCTATACTCCCAAACCCAAAACCCTAATCCCAGTTCCTGTAGTCCCAAACCGTAATCTCACTTCCAGTAGTCCAAAACACCAACTCCTAATCCCAGTCCCTATAGTCCCAAACCCCTAACCCTAATCCTGGTCACTGTAGTTCCAAACCCCAAACCCTAATCCCACTCCCAGTAGTCCCAAACCCCTAACTCTAACTTTATACCCACTCCCAGTAGCCCCAAACCCCTAACCCTAATCCCACTCTTAGTAGTCCATAACCCCCAACTCTAACCCTAATCCCAGTACCTATAGTCCCAAACCCTAACCCCAGTCCCTATAGTCCCAAACTACTAACCATTACCCTAATCAAAGTCCCTATAGTCCAAAAACCCTAACTCTAATCCCAGTCCCTATAGTCCCAAACCCCTAACCCTTACCCAAATCCTGGTCCCTATACTCCCAAACCCAAAACCCTAATCCCAGTTCCTGTAGTCCCAAACCCTAATCTCACTTCCAGTAGTCCAAAACACCAACTCCTAATCCCAGTCCCTATAGTCCCAAACCCCTAACCCTAATCCTGGTCACTGTAGTTCCAAACCCCAAACCCTAATCCCACTCCCAGTAGTCCCAAACCCCTAACTCTAACTTTATACCCACTCCCAGTAGCCCCAAACCCCTAACCCTAATCCCACTCTTAGTAGTCCATAACCCCCAACTCTAACCCTAATCCCGGTACCTATAGTCCCAAACCCTAACCCCAGTCCCTATAGTCCCAAACTACTAACCATTACCCTAATCAAAGTCCCTATAGTCCAAAAACCTAACTCTAATCCCAGTCCCTATAGTCCCAAACCCCTAACCCTAATCCCACTCCCAGTAGTCCCAAACCCTTAACCCTAACCCTAATCCCAGTCCCTATAGTCCCAAACCCCAAACCGCAACCCTAATCCCAATCACTATAGTTCCAAATCCTAACCCTAACCCCATTCCTATAGTCCCAAACCCTTAACCTTAACCCTAATCCCACTCCCAGTAGTCCCAACCCTAACCCTTATCCCGGTCCCTATAGTCCCCAAACCCCTAACCCTAGTCCTAGTCCTTATAGTCCCTAAACCCCTAACCCTAACCCTGGTCCCTATAGTCCCAAACCCACTACCTTTAATGCTAATACTGGTCCCTATAGTCCCAAACCCCTAACCATAACCCTAATCCCAGTCCCTATAGTCCCAAACCCCTAACTCCAGTCCCTATAGTCCCAAACCTGCTACCCTTAACCCTACTCCTGGACCCTATAGTTCCAAACTGCTAACCCTAACCCCAGTAAATATAGTCCCAAACCCCTATCCCTAATGCTTATTCCACTACCAATAGTCCCAAACCCCTAACCCTAACCCCAGTCCCTATATTCCCAAACCCCTAACCCTAATTCCAGTCACTATAGTCCCAAAACCATAACTCTAATCCCACTCCCAGTAGTCCCAAACACCTAACCCCCCACTCCCATTATTCCCAAACCCCTAACCCTAAACCGACTCTCAGTAGTCCCAAAACCTAACCCTTATCCCACTGCCCATAATCCCAAGCCCCCAACCCTAACCCTAATCCCGGTCCCTATAGTCCCAAACCCCTAACCCTTACCCTAATCCCGGTCCCTATACTCCCAAACCCAAAACCCTAATCCCAGTTCCTGTAGTCCCAAACCCTAATCCCACTTCCAGTAGTCCAAAACACCAACTCCTAATCCCAACCCCTATAGTCCCAAACCCCTAACCCTAATCCTGGTCACTGTAGTTCCAAACCCCAAACCCTAATCCCACTCCCAGTAGTCCCAAACCCCTAACTCTAAGTTTATACCCACTCCCAGTAGCCCCAAACCCCTAACCCTAATCCCACTCTTAGTAGTCCATAACCCCCAACTCTAACCCTAATCCCGGTACCTATAGTCCCAAACCCTAACCCCAGTCCCTATAGTCCCAAACTACTAACCATTACCCTAATCAAAGTCCCTATAGTCCAAAAACCCTAACTCTAATCCCAGTCCCTATAGTCCCAAACCTCTAACCCTAATCCCACTCCCAGTAGTCCCAAACCCTTAACCCTAACCCTAATCCCAGTCCCTATAGTCCCAAACCCCAAACCGCAACCCTAATCCCAATCACTATAGTTCCAAATCCTAACCCTAACCCCATTCCTATAGTCCCAAACCCTTAACCTTAACCCTAATCCCACTCCCAGTAGTCCCAACCCTAACCCTTATCCCGGTCTCTATAGTCCCCAAACCCCTAACCCTAGTCCTAGTCCTTATAGTCCCTAAACCCCTAACCCTAACCCTGGTCCCTATAGTCCCAAACCCACTACCTTTAATGCTAATACTGGTCCCTATAGTCCCAAACCCCTAACCATAACCCTAATCCCAGTCCCTATAGTCCCAAACCCCTAACTCCAGTCCCTATAGTCCCAAACCTGCTACCCTTAACCCTACTCCTGGACCCTATAGTTCCAAACTGCTAACCCTAACCCCAGTAAGTATAGTCCCAAACCCCTATCCCTAATGCTTATTCCACTACCAATAGTCCCAAACCCCTAACCCTAACCCCAGTCCCTATATTCCCAAACCCCTAACCCTAATTCCAGTCACTATAGTCCCAAAAGCATAACTCTAATCCCACTCCCAGTAGTCCCAAACACCTAACCCCCCACTCCCATTAGTCCCAAACCCCTAACCCTAAACCGACTCTCAGTAGTCCCAAAACCTAACCCTTATCCCACTGCCCATAGTCCCAAGCCCCCAACCCTAACCCTAATCCCGGTCCCTATAGTTCCAAACCCCTAACCCTTACCCTAATCCCGGTCCCTATACTCCCAAACCCAAAACCCTAATCCCAGTTCCTGTAGTCCCAAACCCTAATCCCACTTCCAGTAGTCCAAAACACCTACCCCTAATCCTAGTCCCTATAGTCCCAAACCCCTAACCCTAATCCTGGTCACTGTAGTTCCAAACCCCAAACCCTAATCCCTCTCCCAGTATTCCCAAACTCCTAACCCTATACCCACTCCCAGTAGCCCCAGACCCCTAACCCTAATCCCACTCTTAGTAGTCCATAACCCCCAACTCTAACCCTAATCCCGGTACTTATAGTTTCAAACCCTAACCCCGGTCCCTATAGTCCCAAACTACTAACCATTACCCTAATCAAAGTCCCTATAGTCCAAAACCCCTAACACTTATCATAGTCCCTATAGTACCAAACCCTTAAACCTAACCCTAATATCAGTACCTATAGCCCCAAACCCCCAACCCTAACCTTAATCCAATTTCCAGTAGTCCCAAACCCCTAACCCTAATCCCAGTCACTTTAGTCCCAAACCCCTAACCCTAACCATAATCCTGGTCACTATAGTTCAAAACCCAACCCTAATCTAACTCCCAGTAGTCCCAAACCCCTATCCTTAATCCCACTCCCTGTAGTCCAAAACCCCTAACCCAAATCCCACTATTAGCAGTCCATAACCCCCATCCCTAACCCTAATCCCGGTCCCTATAGTCCCAAATTCCTAGCCCTAATCCCAGTCCCTATATTCCCAAACCCCTAATCCTAATACCACTCCTAGTAGACCCTAACCCCCAACTCTAACCCTAATCCCAGTCCCTATAGTCAAAAATCCCTAACCCACAGGAATTGCTCTGATGACACTTCTTTCAAACAGGAAGCATATGGCCTCCAGTCTAGACTATTGGTGCGTGGCTACAGCCGCTCGTGTGTACGTAAGGCCTACAACAGAGCAGCGGCACAATCTCGATGTGACCTGTTATCTAAAAAGAGGATGGTAAACGATCATGGGATGGATCCTACCCGGATCATCCTCCGATTTTCCAAACAGCACCACTCCATTAGAAACATCATCCAAAGACATTGGTCCATTATACTCTTTTTTATTCATATAGTTGTTTTTTTCAAAGTCATCAGTGAATGCGATTATTGTTCCTTACCTATGATGATGTCTCATGTATATGCATACTGTGTATGATGTCTGGTTTATACCATCATGTTATTTGAAATGAGTCTATGAGAATATATTTGCCTATGTTATGTATCATCTGTCTATACATTCCATCTGTTTGTAGATTAATGCAAATTGTTGTTATGTTCCCCTTTTTGGTCCTCCCATTTGCCCCCCTGGGGATCCGACGCGCCCGTCATCACCTCTTTCGGTTTCCCTCCTTTTTTTAGGGGGTTCATTCCTCCTATGTGCCTTCCTGGCAAGGAGGGAGGAGCCGATTTTTCTAGCGGCCCCTCCCCCTTTCCCCATCAGGTACCCGGGCTGGTACCAGCTGCCATACTGGGGATCTTCGTTCCTTGCCGGAGGTGTTCGGAACCATTACCAGACGTTCGTGTCATTGCGCTTGCGCGGTGCCCCACACGTGCGATGTGACGTAGGTGCGTCATGTAGTTACAACGGGAATGATGTCATTTCAGGGCGCCATGCCTACACAGTAAGTACACATTTGAGCAATATGTTTTTGCGCCACCTTCGCCCTTAAACCTATACCTTATAACAAAGGATACTATGCTCTTATGAGCTGATACTTATGGTAGTTGTCTTTTATATATATATTTCAGACTAGTCGACTCGGTGTGGATATTGATCCTCTGAGTCTGATATAACTTGTGGCCAATCCCAGGTCAGGCCACAAACTACAGCTTATCTATATAGGAGATTTGGCGCAGCTTCATAATAGCTTCAACACTTAATCAGGTATACGTGGTTCATTTTATATTGTTGGTATTTTCACTTTTTTGCAATTCGTTTTTGGTGGGGGCTCTTCTTTTTTGTCTTTTTCCCTCACTATTTTATCAATCACTTTTTGTACCTCTTGGTTTCACTAGTCCTTCACTGGGCCCATTGCATGCATGATATGCATTACCTTTCACTTTCCTAGGCCACCTCTTTTTGTAGGTTAGCACTACACACTCCATATGTCATTGCACTTTTTTCACCTTTTCACAAACTGTGTTTTATAAGTGGGCTGACATATGTTTTTCTGACCCTCCAATCCATTCTATCACTTACCCACAAACAATTTTTCTTTTTTTTTCTTTATTTTACTTATTTCCCCCTCTATAATTCATTTTTCTTTTTTCTTTTTTCATTTATACATTTATTTACTTATCATTAGCCAATAAAAATGTAGTTGCCAAGTACTCAGAGGCCACTAGCTGCATATATGGAATGCAACTAGATTGATGCCTGTTAGTCGGTCAATTGACCACTGCTCTGGCTAACTACTTATATATACACACATATTTTGAATTCTATGTTTATTTGTATTCATTATTTACCTTTTATTTACAGTATATATATTTTTTTTCAAAAAAGCCAATCTTGGTATAGGGATATAGCATTTAGTTTGTTTCTTCTTTGGATCTCTGCTGCAGGTGTTGCCCTTCCCCCCAAATCGATCACCTGGCCCCATGGGGGATGACCTTTCAGTGTGACTTCTTGTAAGCCACATCGGTGGACTACTGCCCCCTCCTCCTGGTTGCGGTGCCGGTGGAGTTGTGTTGGGACCCTCTGAGGGTGAGGGAGTGAGCAATTTTTAAAGGGACCTATCTGTAGGAAGTTCCTCTTTCCTCTTACTGGACATATACTGTTGGGTAATGATATTATATTAGGTGTACATGCTGTGGATTATTTTTGTCATAGGTAAATGTTATGTTACATGTGTACTCATACTACATATTTCTCAACAGACCGAACCTCTGAAGAAGACCCTCAATATTTGGGTTGAAACGCGTCAGGTTTATTTTTCATATTGTTGACATTCTTTCTGATGTCATTATGGAAATATGTCTGTAAAGTGTCAATTTTAAATAAGGTGTAAACACTTCATACTGGAGCTCATATCTTAATCTCATGACATGTGATTTTTTGTAAAATAAACTTTTTTCAATTTTACACATATTTTGACTCGATATTTACATCTTGTTGCCAAAAACCCCCCACCTTGGGAGATTATTTTTTTCCTTTCAAACCCCTAACCCTAATCCCAATCTCTATAGTCCCAAATCCCTAACCCTAATCCCAGTCCCTATAGTCACAAACCCCTAACACTAATCCCAGTCCCTATAGTCCAAAACCCCTAACCCTAACCCTAATCCCAGTCCCTATAGTCCCAAACCCCTAACCATAATCATGCTCCCTCTAGTCAAAAACCTGATACCCTTAACCCTAATCCCATCCATATAGTCCAAGACCCTTAACCCTAACCCCACTCTGAGTAATCCCAAACCCCCTACCCCAAACCCATAACCCTGGTCCCTATAGATCCAAACCTGCTACCCTTATCCCTAATCCAGGTCCATATAGTCCCAAACCCGCTACCCTTAACCCTAATCCTTGTCCTTATAGGTCCAAACCCCTAACCCCAGTCCCTATAGTCCAAAAACCCTAACTCTAATCCCAGTCCCTATAGTCCCAAACCCCTAACCCTAATCCCACTCCCAGGAGTCCCAAACCCTTAACCCGAACCCTAATCCCAGTCCCTATAGTCCCAAACCCCAAACCTCAACCCTAATCCCGATCACTATAGTTTCAAACTCTAACCCTAATTCCATCCCTATAGTCCCAAACCCTTAACCCTAACCCTAATCCCACTCCCAGTAGTCCCAACCCTAACAATTATTCCGGTCCCTATAGACCGCAAAAGCATAACCATAGTCCGAGTTCATATAGTCCCCAAACCCCTAACCCTGGTCCCTATAGTCCCAAACCCACTATCCTTAACCCTAATACTGGTCCCTATAGTCCCAAACTCCTAACCATAACCCTAATAAGAGTCCCTATAGTCCCAAACCCCTAACCCCGGTCCCTATAGTCCCAAACCTGCTACCCTTAACCCTAATCCCGGTCCTTATAGTCCCAGACTCCTAACTTTAATCCCGGTCCCTATAGTCCCAAACCCCAAACCCTAATCCCACTCCCTGTAGTCCCAAACCCCTAACTATAATCCCACTATTAGTAGTCCATAACCCCCATCCCTAACCCTAATCCTGGACCCTATAGTTCCAAACCACTAACCCTAACCCCAATAAGTATAGTCCCAAACCCCTTACCCTAATGCTAATCCCACTATCAGTAGTCCCAAACCCCTAACCCTAACCCCAGCCCCGATAATCCCAAACCCCTAACCCTAACCCTAATCCCAGTCACTATAAACCATAATCCCACTCCCAGTAATCCCAAACACTTAACCCTTATCCCACTCCCATTAGTCCCAAACCCCTGACCCTAACCCTAAACCGACTCCCAGTAGTCCCAAACACCTAACCCTTATCCCACTGCCAGTAGTCCCAAGCCCCCAACCCTAACCCTAATCCCAGTCCCTATAGTCCCAAACCCCTAACCCTTACCCTAATCCCGGTCCTTATACTCCTAAACCCAAAACCCTAATCCCAGTCCCTAGAGTCCCAAACCCCTAACCCTAATCCTGGTCACTATCGTTCCAAACCCCAAACCCTAATCCCACTCCCAGTAGTCCCAAACCCCTAATCCCACTCCCAGTAGCCCCAAACCCCTAACCCTAATCCCACTCTTAGTAGTCCATAACCCCCAACTCTAACCCTAATCCCGGTAACTATAGTCCCAAACCCTAACACTAACCCCAGTCCATATAGTCCCAAACCACTAACCATTACCCTAATCAAAGTCCCTATAGTCCAAAACCCCTAACCCTAATCCCAATCCCTATAGTATCAAACCCTTAACCCTAACACTAATATCGGTACCTATAGCCCCAAACCCCCAACCCTAACCCTAATGAAATTTCCAGTAGACCCAAACCCCTAACCCTAATCCCACTCCCAGTAGTCCCAAACCCCTAAATCTAACCCAAATCCTGGCCCCTATAGTCCCAAACCCCTAACCCTTATCCCAGTCCCTATAGTCCCAAACCCCTATCCCTCATCCCAGTCCCTGTAGTCCCGAACCCCTAACCCAAATTCCAGTCCCTATAGTCCTAGACCCCTGACCCTACCCCTAATTCCAGTCCCTATAGTCCCAAACCCACTACCCTAACCCTAATCCCGGTGCCTATAGTTCCAAACCCCTAATCCTAATCCTGGTCATAATAGTCCCAAATCCACTACCTTTAACCTTAATCCCATCCCTATAGAACCAAACCCTTAACCCTAACCCTAATCCCACTCCCAGTATTCCCTAACCCCCAACTCTAACCCTAATCCTGGTCCCTATAGTCCCAAACCCCTAACCCTAATCCCAGTCTCTATAGTCCCAAACCCCTAACCCTAACCCTAATCCCAGTCCCTATAGTCCCAAACCCCTAACCCTAATCCCAGTCCCTATAGTCCCAAATCCCTAACCCTATCCCTAATCACGGTACCTATATTCCAAAACCCGATACCCTTAACGCTAATCCCACCCCTATAGTCCCAAACCCTTAACCCTAACTCCATTCCAAGTAATCCCATACCCCCAACCCTAACCCTAATCCCGGGCCCTATAGTCCCAAACCCCTAACCCTGGTCCCTATAGTTCAAAACCTGCTACCCTTAACCTTAATCAAGGTCCATATAGTCCCAGACCCCTAACCCCAATCCCGGTCCCTATAGTCCCAAACCCCTAACCCTAATCCCTCTTAGCAGTCCATAACCCCCATCCCCAACCCCTATCCAGATCCCTATAGTTCCAAACCCCTAACCCTAATCCCAGTTCTTATAGTCCCAAACCCCTAACCCTAATCCCGGTCCCTATAGTCAAAGCCCTAACCCTAATCCCAGTCCCTATAATTCAA
Source organism: Lithobates clamitans (assembly GCA_037952925.1). NCBI lineage: Eukaryota > Metazoa > Chordata > Amphibia > Anura > Ranidae > Lithobates > Lithobates clamitans. Next base: position 2,730,016 of record JBBGZY010001392.1, on the reverse strand, counting down.
AACCCGCCACCCTTAACCCTAATCCCGGTCCCTATAGTTCCAAACCCCTAACCCTAACCCTAATCCTGGTCCCCATAGTCTCAAACTCACTACCCTTAACCCTAATCTCATCTCTATAGTCCCAAACCATTAACCCTAATCCTAATCCCTCTCCCAGTAGTCCCAAAGTCCCAACCTTAACCCTAATCCTGCTCCCTATAGTCCCAAACCCTAACCCTAACCCTATCCCATCCCTATAGCCCCAAACCATTAACCCTTACCCTAATCCCTCACCCAGTAGTCCCAAACCCCCAACCTTAACCCTAAACCCGGTCCCTATAGTCCCAAACACTTAACCCTAACCCTAATACCACTCCCAGTAGTCCCTAACCCCCAACTCTAACCCTAATCGTGGTCCCTATACTCCCAAACCCCTAACCCTAATACCACTCCCAGTAGACCCTAAATCTCAACTCTAACCCTAATCCCGGTCCCTATAGTCCCAAACCCCTAACCCTAACCCTAATCCCAGTCTCTATAGTCGCAAACACCTAACCCTAAATCCAGTCCCTATAGTCGCAAACCCCTAACCCTAATCCCAGCCCTGATAGTCCAAAACCCCTAACCCTAAACCCAGTCCCTATAGTCCCAAACCCCTAACCCTAATCATGCTCCCTATAGTCAAAAACCCGATACCCTTAACCCTAATCCCATCCATATAGTCCCAAACCCTTAACCCTAACCCCACTTCGAGTAATCCCAAACCCCCTACCCCAAACCTATCCCGGGCCTATACTCCTAACCCTAATCTTAGTCCCTATAATCCCAAACCCATAACACCAGTCCCTATAGTCCCAAACCCGCTACCCTTAACTCTAATCCCGGTCCATATAGTCCCAAACCCGCTACCCTTAATCCTAATCCTTGTCCTTATAGGTCCAAACCCCTAACCCCAGTCCCTATAGTCCCAAAACCCTAACCCTAATCCCACTCCCAGTAGTCCCAAATCCTTAACCCTAATACCACTCCCAGTAGTCCCAACCCTAACCCTTATCCCGGTCCCTATAGTTCCCAAACAACTAACCCTAGTCCCAGTCCATATAGTCCCCAAACCCCTAACCTTGGTCCCTATAGTCCCAAACCCCTAACCATAACCCTAATCCCAGTCCCTATAGTCCCAAACCACTAACCCTGGTCCCTATAGTCCCAAACCTGCTACCCTTAACCCTAATCCTGGAATCTATAGTTCCAAACCACTAACCCTTACCCCAGTAAGTATATTCCCATACCCCTATCCCTAATGCTAATCCCACTACCAGCAGTCCAAAACCCCTAACCCAAACCCCAGTCCCGATAGTCCCATACCCCTAACCCTAATCCCAGTCTCTATAGTTCCAAACCCGTAACCCTAAATCCAGTCCCTATAGTTGAAAACCCCTAACCCTAATCCCAGTCCCTATAGTTCAAAACCCCTAACCCTAACCCTAATCCCAGTCCCTATAGTCCCAAACCCCTAACCCTAATCATGCTCCCTATAGTCAAAAACCTGATACCCTTAACCCTAATCCCATCCATATAGTCCCAAACCCTTAACCCTAACCCCACACCGAGTAATCCCAAACCCCCTACCCCAACCCTAATCCCGGGCCCTATAGTCCGAAACTCCTAACCCTAATCTTAGTCTCTATAATCCCAAACCCATAACCCCGGTCCCTATAGTCCCAAACCTGCTACCCTTAACCCTAATCCCGGTCCATATAGTCCCAAACCCACTACCCTTAATCCTAATTCTTGTCCTTATAGGTCCAAACCCCTAACCCCAGTCCCTATAGTCCCAAAACCCTAACTCTAATCCCAGTCCCTATATTCCCAAACCACTAACCCTAATCCCACTCCCAGTAGTCCCAAACCCTTAACCCTAACCCTAATCCCAGTCCCTATAGTCACAAACCATAAAACCTCAACCCTAATCCCGATCACTATAGTTCCAAACCCTAACCCTAATTCCATCCCTATAGTCCCAAATCCTTAACCCTAACCCTAATACGACTCCCAGTAGTCCCAACCCTAACCCTTATCCTGGTCCCTATAGTTCCCAAACAACTAACCCTAGTCCCAGTCCATATAGTCCCCAAACCCCTATCCCTAACCCTGGTCCCTATAGTCCCAAACCCACTACCCTTAACCCTAATACTGGTCCCTATAGTCCCAAACCCCTAACCATAACTCTAATTTCAGTCCCTATAGTCCCAAACCCCTAACCCCAGTCCCTATAGTCCCAAACCTGCTACCCTTAACCCTAATCCTGGACCCTATAGTTCCAAACCCCTAACCCTAAATCCAGTCCCTATAGTGGCAAACCCCTAACCCTAATCCCAGTCCCTATAGTCCAAAACCCCTAACCCTAACCCTAATCCCAGTCCCTATAGTCCCAAACCCCTAACCCTAATCATGCTCCCTATAGTCAAAGACCTGATACCCTTAGCCCTAATCCCATCCATATAGTCCCAAACCCTTAACCCTAACCCCACTCTGAGTAATCCCAAACCCCCTACCCCAATCCCGGGCCCTATAGTCGGAAACTCCTAACCCTAATCTTAGTCCCTTTAATCCCAAACCCATAACCCCGGTCCCTATAGTCCCAAACCTGCTACCCTTAACCCTAATCCCGGTCCATATAGCCCCATATAGGCCACTCTTAACCCTAATCCTTGTCCTTATAGGTCCAAACCCGTAACCCTAGTCCCTATAGTCCCAAACCCCTAACCCTAATCCCACTCCCAGTAGTCCCAAACCCTTAACCCTAACCCTAATCCCAGTCCCTATAGTCCCAAACCCCAAACCTCAACCCTAATCCCGATCACTATAGTTCCAAACCCTAACCCTAATTCCATCCCTATAGTCCCAAACCCTTAACCCTAACCCTAATCCCACTCCCAGTAGTCCCAACCCTAACCCTTATACCGGTCCCTATAGTCCCCAAACCCCTAACACTAGTCCCAGTCCATATAGTCCCCAAAACCCTTAACCCTAACCCTGGTCCCTATAGTCCCAAACCCACTACCCTTAACCCTAATACTGGTCCCTATAGTCACAAACCCCTAACCATAACCCTAATCCCAGTCTCTATATTTCCAAACCCCTAACCCCGGTCCCTATAGTCCCAAACCTGCTACCCTTAACCCTAATCCTGGACCCTATAGTTCCAAATCGCTAACCCTAACCCCAGTAAGTATAGTCCCAAAAGCCTAACCCTAATGCTAATCCCACTACCAGTAGTTCCAAACCCCTAACCCTAATCCCAGTCCCTTTAGTCCCAAACCCCTAACCCTAACCCTAATCCCAGTCACTATAGTCCCAAAACCATAACTCTAATCCCACTCCCAGTAGTCCCAAACCCCTAACCCTCATACCAGTTCATGTAGTCCCAAACCCCTAACCCTAACCCTGGTCCCTATAGTCCCAAACCCACTACCCTTAACCCTAATACTGGTCCCGATAGTCCCAAACCCCTAACCATAACTCTAATCCCAGTCCCTATAGTCCCAAACCCCTAACCCCGGTCCCTACAGTCCCAAACCTGCTACCCTTAACCCTAATTCTGGACCCTATAGTTCCAAACCGCTAACCCTTACCCCAATAAGTATAGTAACATACCCCTATCCCTAATGCTAATCCCACTACCAGTAGTCCCAAACTCCTAAACCTAACCCCAGTCCCTATAGTACCATACCCCTAACCCTAATCCCAGTCTCTATAGTTCCAGACCCGTAACCCTAAATCCAGTCCTTAAAAATTTTGAGGCCTGTATATATATATATATATATATATATATATATATATATATATATTCTGTTATGAACATTATAAAACAATTTTATAAATTACATTTTGCAAACCCATTGTTTCTAAGCTCACTGTGTAAAATATTTTCTGGAAATACAACAGAATTTTGTAAATATGTGTTAGGCTAACAATTTGATTATATTAGTAATAATATTAGTAGATAATAGACAAGTAGATAGTAGATAATATTAGTTGGAATTAGATGTAGGTAGAGTTATTTTAGTGGAGCAGATAAGTTTTTAGTGGAGAAGATAAGTTTTAAAAATCAAGGACTGCTACTGGTAATTGCAGTACAGACATTTCATTTTTCATTTTTCTATATTATAGTTTACGTTATAATATAGTATAAATGATATGATTTATAATATATTATGCCTTCATTTTAAATTATTGTAGGCTACCAATTGTTAAAGATACTACTACTTTTTGGCTGCTTTATAGACAGGTCATTGTAATCAATATTTTTAGTAGCTGTAAAGAGTTTAGTTTTGCTAATCTAGCTAGACAGAAGATATAGTTGAATAACCATAATTGTGTTAAAATGTTAACCTTTCTTGTTGTCTGTCCTTTGCAAGTGAAATAGGCTGAGATGGGTGTTTTGTTTATATCTATTCATAGGTTGTTCAGATGTGCTAAACCTAGTTAAATGTTAATGGAAGGATTGGGAGAGGCAACAAGCCATTGAAACTACTGTACATTCTCCTCTATAGGGCAGCCAGTTGGGGGGCAGTGTGAAGAGATGCTGCAGGGAGATCCCCACCCGTCTGCATGTGCCATGTGAGGCCAAGTGTAAATAAAAAACCACACATGTAAATATTCAAATTGTTAATACTGAATGGGGATCATTCAGATAAATTGAGGGGGACATTGTGAAGGAAGGACATTAACAATGGAAATGGGGGGGGGGGGGGGTAAGTGGAAGTGGAGTTTTTCCTATAATTCTATTAGAATAGGGGAACTGTAACATAGCCAGACATTAGACTGCTTTTAAAAAAAATATATATATGCATATGTTAAGATTACATAGTTTTATAAATACTTAGTTTATGTATTATACAGGCAGGTTACTTCAGATAGATAAATAGATAGAATGTTTTTTAGATGGGTTATAGTTACTTAGAATAATTTTATAATAATTACCGTACATATATCTCATCAATATATGCATAAATAGGATTCTATACAGTATAATACACAGATTGTACTCAACAATTAACTATATGATTTTACTATGCCTGATTTTATGTACAACATTTATCTGAGATATACATTAGGAAGACAGTTAGACAGCTAGATAAATGTTTATTGGACAGGAAATAATAGTTACTTAGACAAATGCATATTTATTACATTGTTATATATCTATGGCTAAATTTACTGTATAAATAGGATTCTATATAATACAACGATTGTACACTACAATTAACGATTTAATTTCACTGCAATTTTATCTACAATATATCTGGGAGATAGGCAGATGATTCATTATAGATGAATTAATACATAGATAGATAGTCTAGATGTCTAGTTTGATATATCTATCTACCAATCTATTTTTATAAAATGTATCTCTGTATTATATATAGTATACTTATGCCTATATTGAGAGATATATAACCATGCAATAAATATGTATTCATCTAAGTAACTATCTATCCCTTTCATAACTAAGCCTATTTTTGACATTTGGTGTTTACAAGTTAAAATCCATATTTTTTGCTAGAAAATTACTTATTACCCAAACATTATATATATATATTTTAGCAGAGAATCTAGAGAATAAAATGGCGATTGTTGCAATATTTTATGTCACACGGTATTTGTGCAGCGGTGCTTTAAACTCAACTTTTTGGGAAAAGGGACACTTTCGTGAATTTTAAAAAAGTGAAACAGTCAAGTTAGCCCAATTTTTTTGTATAATGTGAAAGATGATGTTACGCAGAGTAAATAGATGCCAAACATGTCATGCTTTATAACTGCACGCACTCTTGGAATGGTGACAAACTACGGTACCTAAAAATCTCCATAGGCGACGCTTTAAATTTTTTTTACAGTTACCAGGTTAGAATTACAGAGGAGGTCTAGTGCTAGAATTATTGCTCTTGCTCTAGCTCTGACGATCGTGGTGATACCTCACATGTGTGATTTGAGCACCATTTACATATGTGGGCGCGACTTCCGTATGCGTTTTTTTTGCTGCGCAAGCTCGCGGCGACGGGGGCGCTTTAAAAAAAAATTTTTTTTCTTATTTATTTTATTTATTTCAAAATTAATAAATTGTTTTTAAAAAAAAACAAAAAATTTTGATCACTTTTATTGATGTCACAAGGAATGTAAACATCCCTTGTGACAGTAATAGGTGATGACAGGCGCTCTTTATGGAGGGATCGGGGGTCTAAAAGACCCCCAGTTCCTCCTTCGCACTTCAAAGTATTCAGATCGCCATTTTCGGCGATTCTGAATACTGTATATTTTTTAAAAACCTGGCGCCATTGGCAGCCGAGTAAACGGGAAGTGACGTCGTGACGTCGCTTCCGTGTTTACAATTAGGAGGCTGGTACAAAGCCGCTTACGGCTTCGTTCCAGACTGTCACTAGCCGCCGGAGGTGGCGGATTGTTAACCGGGCCTCCTGGTAGAACGGGAGGCCCAGTAAGAGCGGCGGGAGGCGGCGGGAGAGGGGGGTTGTCCCCTCCCACTCCTCCGGTTTAACAGCCTAGCGGCTTAAAGCCGAATCGGTTGTTATCGCGGGAAAGCCGATCGCTGGCTCTAAAAAACAGTACTGGGATGATGCCTGCAGCTGAGGGCAACATCCCGGGATATAACCCACGAAAGCTGAGTACGCACATATGCGTACGCTCGGCGGCAAGGGGCTATCTATCTATCTATCTATCTATCTATCTATCTATCTATCTATCTATCTATCTATCTATCTATCTATCTATCTATCTGATATATTGATAAGATCAATATCAGGTACTGTAAAAGGAAATTGTTCATTGTGTACAATAGCTAGGATTGTAATAAGTTTCAGCACTCAGACAGTGCAAGGTGTGGTCATTGTCTGGACAGTGGATCTCTGTCATGTAAATAAGCCAATCACTTTCTCAGTACATCATTCAGATAGTTGCAGTAAGAACAATTACCTGACTCCTCCCTCTTGTGTTACAGGTACAATATAATCCTCCCTGCCATTCCAAATATTGGACAAGATCTGTGCATAGAGACTGGTCAGTGTCTCCAGGAGCAGAGGACCGAGCATCACATCAACTTTATATACACCAGAAACGCTGAGGTATGGGCAGGATAAATATTGATTTCCTTTATATATGTTATACTACTGTATGTAACATATCAGGTATTACATTCCTTTATAATACATTATATCTGTATTTAACATGTAAGGCCTATTATATTAAATACAGTGTTAGGGTGTTAGAATTCTCTCTATCATTATTCATGGATAGCACATACATCTGGTTCTGAACTTTCTTGGCATGTGTTTGTTGTAAAAATATTTATTTTTGCTAGTGATTTTATTTTCGCCAGTGATGGTTATCAGTCAGTTGTTTCGCTGAAGGCAACTAGGCTAGTCACATTGCAAGATATTTTTTCCTTAGTTTAGTTAATATGATGAAAAATTAAGTTTGCAAAGAATCCCCAATCATGTGCAAGGAAAACAAAAAGCATTTTTTGCCTGCACATGATTGGATGATGGCAGTCGGCAGATCTTTACCTTCACCTTCACAAAGCCAAGGGACAATTTCAAAACAAACAATCTTTTTTGCCCTTAGTAAATCAATCCCCAAGTGTACCTAATAGCACCTAAAGACATTATTTGTTTTGGATAGAATAGAGTTAGAGCTTTTACCAGGTTTTTTTATTGCCATCTTTAAGGCATGCTAAAGGGGCTTCCCAACCCACTATCATTGCATGACATTTTTAACTTGCCTTAAGTGCTATTACAGCATAAGATTGGGGCCAACACCCTTATGGAAGAGTAAAAAGAAAGTGTCTCTACTGAATGTAAAGTGTAAAATTTTTGCTTTTGTCTTTCCAGACACAATGATTGCATTTCCTGGTGTCCCACTGGAAATGAGGGAAGAGCTAGTTGCTGGAGTGAAATACATTAAGGCTATTGCAAACAGATTTCACAGTCTGAACCCTATGATGATGGAGGTGTTTGGAGAAATGTTGGCTTTGATTTTGAGCCATAAATACATTGGGCACTGGTACCCGGAGAATCCTAAAAAGGGCAAGGAATACAGGTAAATCTTTATTACTCTACAGCCTCATATGATAAGTATCCTTTGACTATTTGAAGACTTTAGATTTGTCCAATGCTGCAACTTTCATGGGTGGTTGAGTCAGACCTATATGCCTTACACTGTATATTCCCTCTGGAAGATCCCCATGCCATAGCTCTTGACTCCTTTTGGGGAGTTTAGTGTGTTCCCACCAACATTTGATGTTCCACTTATGCCTGTGGAATTATATATATCTATATATCTATCTATATATCTATCTATCTATATATATATATATATATATATTTATATATATTTATAAATAAAGAAAATGTCTAGCAATTGATTGATAGACCTTTTTAGGCCAGAAGGTGAAGAAATGACACACACACTCTTATGGTATAATATGGTGTAATACTTATGGTTAATATCTGATTCTGACTGTTTTCTCTTTTAGATGTATCAGGATCAACAGATATGGCAGTGATCAGAGCATCATAGAGGCCTGCGCTCGATGTGGCCTCAGATACACAGCCTTGGCTTTGCCCAGAATGATGACCCTGTGGATTGACCCATATGAAGTCTCTTGTCAGTGAGTAGCCAAAATTTTCTATGACCGTCTTTTAGCAATTCTCAGTATATACAGCGATCGTATCCTATAGAGAACCTAACCTTCACATTAACTAGCCACTGCAATTGGTGTCAACATACCATGATACCATTATTGATGACAAACTAAGCTGCACATCCTCGCCAGGAGTTGAGAGCTAACAGAAACATGAATAAAACAAGATTAGATTAAAATATGTGGGTTGTTATTGTCCAGGTCTCCAGGCCTCAGTACATGGTTTCTCAGAAATTTGGCTGCCTTTTCAGGAAACAATATAGAAATGTAGAAAGAGAAGTACTGAGTGATACTTCCTATACGTAAAGTAAATATGAAAGTTTACCCAAATTTATAATAAACTTTAAAGAACAAGGGAGCCAAAACTGTAAGGTTGCATAATTTATTGAACCACTTGGGGGAATGTTTTTTACTTGTAAGAATATCCTCTGGTGCTGCAAGAGAGGCAATGGAGGATCTGGATTAATCAATGCTAAGCAACAGTAATGCTTACTCCTGCTTTAATGCTCTCAATATTGTTTTTTTGTAAATAAATTGTATAGGCTTGAGTTAACATCCAAATATTTTTTAATAGGTTGGGAGAAAGTAGCTACCCATTTACAGTGGCCACCTTTGACTCCAGGGCTGTCCATGTTCCAGCAGATACCAACAACATGAAAGGACAGGAAAATATCTCCACAGCTAACAAATTCTCCACTCCCACCCCAGAAGATGACAGCTCCATTGCAAGTTTTTCTCTCCCATCATCCCCCAGTGTTGCAGGTGAAGACAGTGACAGCGGGACTGACGTTAAATTTGAAGATGCAAATACACCACCAACCTCACTTAGTCCTACAGAATCGAACATCTGGAGTCCACTTATGGAGCTTACATTAAAAAAAATCTGGAGCAGTCCAACTGTGGAGCCTGTAACTCGGGTAAGGAATATGATCATTGATATTGCACATTACATAGGTGTTTGAAAAAAGATAAAATCACCAAGAGTTTGTTTAAAATTTTACCTGCCACTAACTAGTAAGAAGCTGTTAACCATTGACATGCTTCCTGGATTGCATTATTCACTGTTCTTGGCTGTGTACACACCAGGTGGTACAGTCTACTAGAAGTACAATACCTATAGGACTTTTAGTTCTATAGACCATATTGAAAAGAAAAAAGAGGTTATGTTCTAAAACACCATATATGACCCTTCAAACTATTTTTCATTGGCTATCATGTTAAACGGCCATGTAAATGGTAGCTGAGCTCATTGTTATTTTAATAATTTGTTATAAAAGGAATCGGCAGTGTTTAATCTTGATCTCCTCAAACGATATTCCATTTCCTTTTTTTTTCAGGACTCCACAGTTATCTGCAGACTGCCATCTCCTCCCTGGGTTCCTGACTGCTGGAAGACACAGTTTTATTGACACGTCAGTACAGTATCGACCCACAGCAAGCCTATTGGTTGTAGGTGCTATAAGAAGAAGCTCCTGGATATAAATACTGTAATGCCCTGTACACACAATAGGATTTTCCGATGGAAAATGTGTGATAGGACCTTGTTGTCGGAAATTCCGACCGTGTGTAGGCTCCATCACACATTTTCCATCGGAATTTCCGACACACAAAGTTTGAGAGCTTGCTATAAAATTTTCTGACAACAAAAATCTGTTGTCAGAAATTCTGAATGCGTGCACACAAATCTGACGCACAAAGTGCCATGCATGCTCAGAATAAATTAAGAGGCAAAAGCTATTGGCTACTGCCCCGTTTATAGCCCAGATGTATGTGTTTTACGTCACCGCGTTCAGAACGATCGGATTTTCCGACAACTTTGTGTGACCGTGTGTATGCAAGACCAGTTTAAGCTAACATCCATTGGAAAAAATCCATGGATTTTGATGTTGGAATGTCCGATCGATGTCTGACCATGTGTACAGGGCATTAGACATTTTTTATGTATTTTTTTTTGCATCTGTAGAGAAATGTGAATTTTATATATGTATTTTTTTTTAAATAAAAACTTCATTAGTAGTCAGAATTAGTTGTGGTTATTGTATAACATAGACATTGGAAATATGATGAACTTTACAACTTAAAGCTGAACAGAAGCATAAATATAGCCATAGCAGCCCACATGGGGCTCCTTTAGGTAGCATGCATGTGAAGGCATAACATATGCAGTACTGTACCATTAGGGGCTGGAGAGGTTGCAGTTGATGCTAATACTGATGTCTGTAAAGTCTCCTGTCTAGAAGAGCTGATGTTAGACATACAGGAAGAGTCATAAATACTGTGGCTAGTCACAGATCCCCCTTGCTTTTTCAGTGCATTTAGCAGTATGTGTTTAGCTGTCTCAGTAGTGTAGATTGGAACCATTCAAACCACTGCAGTGCATTAGGGTGTTAACAATTATTGCTTTAAGGCAGCTTATTTATATAAGTGGACTAACTCATCAAAAAGGGCTCCTCCCATAAAATTCCTGATTTAGGCCATGTCTCAGAACTGCCGATTTGCCAGATTATTGTGCTCTCTCCAACTGATATCTTGCTCCAGAGGAGTAACTAGAACCTTCAGGGCCCCGGTGCAAGAAACCATGAAGGGCCCCCGACCACATTCTTCTCATGTTCTGCAGCGTGCCCCCTCCTGCTGTCTTGGGGTTCCCACATGGTGGTGGAATGCCAGGGCCTAGTCGCAAATACGATCTTTGAGCTCCCGGTAGTTCTACCTCTGCCCTTACTATTACTAGGGGGCATTTTGGAGGATGTATGGGAGCACTCTTGAGGCATCAAGGGGGCACTCTGGAGGCATTAAGGGAGCACTCTGGAGAATGTTTTTTTAGGCTTTTTTTCTTCTATTTTCTCTTGATGATTTCTATCCGGGGGAAGTGTGTTAGGACTACAGAACACCTCTAACTCACACCTTAGGGGAGAGTTGTTTTGTAGTTAACAGGTGAACTGGGCAGGACTGAAAACACTGTTTGAGATTTCTACATAGCATTGTCAGCTAACTACAGGAAGTTAGGAACTATCATTTTATTCTACGGGGTCTCTGCTTTCAGAAAATATGCATTATTTTGGAGTTTTAAGTAATCCTCAGGCCTACAATGTGCATTTTAACATGTGCAAAAAAATGAAAAAAAAAAACTCAAAATGGTTAAAAAGCAATATATTATTATGATTATTCAGGATTTATGTCATGCCAACAGTTTGTACAGAGCTGTGCAATAAAGGCAGACAGTATAGTTACAATATAGGGTTAGGAGGGCCCTGCTTGTATAAACTCAAAGTACAGCGAAACAGCAACTTCTCAATGTCATACCTTTGTTTTCTTTCTCATAAAGCCCCAGGATGAGCAGAAAAGCCTGTGCCTCTGTAATAGGCACTAAGGATGAGCCGAACACCCCCCCAGTTCGGTTCGCACCAGAACTTGCAAACAGACCATTGAAGTCTATGGGACTCGTTCGAAATCAAAAGTGCTCATTTTAAAGGCTAATTTGCATGGTATTGTCCTAAAAAGTGTCTGGGGACATGGGTCCTGCCCTAGGGGACATGTATCAATGCAAAAAAAAGTTTTAAAAATGGCCGTTTTTTTGGGAGCAGTGATTTTTAATAATGCTTAAAGTCAAACAATAAAAGTGTAATATTCTTTTAAATTTTGTACCTGGGGGTGCCTATAGTAAGCCTGTAAAGGGGCGCATGTTTCCCGTGTTTAGAACAGTCTGACAGTAAAATTACATTTCAAAGGAAAAAAGTCATTTAAAACTGCTCGCGGCTATTAACCAGTTGCCGACCGCCTCACAGCGATATACGTTGGCAGAATGGCACAGGCAGGCAAAATCACGTATCTGATTCAGCACGTACCTGAATCAGCGCAGTGGTGTAGTGGGTAGCACTCTAACCTAGCAGCAATAGGGTCGCTGGTTCAAATCCCAACCACGGCACTACCTGCCTGGAGTTTGCATGTTCTCCCTGTGCCTGCGTGGGTTTCCTCCGGGTACTCCGGTTTCCTCCCACACTCCAAAGACATGCTGCTAGGTTATAAAGCGCCCTGAGGCGATTCAGTTCGCATAGGTATCGCTACACAAGTCACTCATTCATTCATTCATTCATTCATTCACCTGTACGTGATCTGCCTTCCGCGGGCGGGGGGTCCGACTGGACCCCCTCGGTGCTTGAGGCGGTCGGCTTCTGTCCGGGATTGATCAGAGGTGAGGGGGAGGCCATCCATTCGTGGCCCTCCCCTCGTGATCGCTCCCATCCAATGAAATCCTTCCTCTGCTGCTGTATAGTAAACATAAAGTTTTAACCCCTTGATCACCCCCCATCGCCAGTGTCACTAAGCGATTGTTTTTCTGATCTCTGTATTAGTGTCACAGGTGACGCTAGTTACGGAGGTAAATATATAGGTTTGCCGTCAGCGTTTTATAGCGTCAGGGACCCCTATATACTACCTAATAAAGGTTTTAACCCCTTGATTGCCCCCTAGTTAACCCTTTCACCAGTGATCACCGTATAACTGTTACGGGTGACGCTGGTTAGTTAGTTTATTATTTATAGTGTCAGGGCACCCGCCGTTTATTACCTAATAAAAGATTAGCCCCCTGATCGCCTGTCGGTGATATAAGTTAGGTTTTAGGGTCATATAGGGTCTGCGTCGCCCCAGGCATCGTCAGGTTGGTGCCAGTACCGCTAACACCCACGCATGCAGCATAGACCTCACTTAGTGGTATAATATCTGAACGGATCAATATTTGATCCGATCAGATCTATACTAGCGTCCCCAGCAGTTTAGGGTTCCCAAAAACACAGTGTTAGCGGGATCAGCCCAGATACCTGCTAGCACCTGCATTTTGCCCCTCTGCCTAGCCCAGCCCACCCAAGTGCAGTATCGATCGATCACTGTCACTTACAAAACACTAAACGCATAACTGCAGCATTCGCAGAGTCAGGCCTGATCCCTGCAATCGCTAACAGTTTTTTTGGTAGCGTTTTGGTGAACTGGCAAGCACCAGCGGCCTAGTACACCCCGGTCGTAGTCAAACCAGCACTGAAGTAACACTTGGTGACATGGCGAGTCCCATAAGTGCAGTTCAAGCTGGTGAGGTGGCAAGCACAAGTAGTGTCCCGCTGCCACCAAGAAGAAGACAAACACAGGCCCGTCGTGCCCATAATGCCATTCCTGCTGCATTCGCCAATCCTAATTGGGAACCCACCGCTTCTGCAGCACCCGTACTTCCCCCATTCACATCCCCAACCAAATGCAGTCGGCTGCATGAGAGGCATTTTCTTTATGTCCTCCCGAGTACCCCTACCCAACGAACCCCCCCAAAAAAGATGTCGCGTCTGTAGCAAGCGTGGATATAGGCGTGACACCTGCTATTATTGTCCCTCCTGTCCTGACAATCCTGGTCTTTGCATTGGTGAATGTTTTCAACGCTACCATACACTAGTTGAGTATTAGCATACAGCATTGCACAGACTAGGCACACTTTCACAGGGTCTCCCAAGATGCCATCACATTTTGGGAGACCCGAACCTGGAACTGGTTACAGTTACAAAAGTTAGTTACAAAAAAAGTGTAAAAAAAAACAAAAAAATATATATAAAAAAAAATTGTTGTCGTTTTATTGTTCTCTCTCTCTCTCTATTCTCTCTCTATTGTTCTGCTCTTTTTTACTGTATTCTATTCTGCAATGTTTTATTGTTATTATGTTTTACCATGTTTACTTTTCAGGTATGCAATTTTTTATACTTTACTGTTTACTGTGTTTTATTGTTAACCATTTTTTTGTCTTCAGATATGCCATTCAGCTGCAGCACGGATTTATTTATCTTGACAGCAACAGCGTTTGCTCCCACGATAAATAAAGCCGTGACTCCAGCGGAGGTGATATATGCCAAAGCATGGGGGCAGCAGGGGTGGAGGAGCGATTTGCTCCTACCTTTTGCGGGAGGATGCCCCCATGCTTCAGCATATATAAATGGTGCATGTATGCCCATCATTAGAAGTGGGTGGATGAAGGGAGGTATTCTAATGGTGGGCATACCCACCAATCAATCTCTTTTTTTCATGCTTTTTTTCAGGTTTAGTTATCATCTTAGTATCATTCTTTTCAGCCAGCGGTCGGCTTTCATGTAAAAGCAATCCTAGCGGCTAGTTAGCCTCTAGACTGCTTTTACAAGCAGTGGGAGGGAATGCCCCCCACCATCTTCCATGTTTTTCTCTGGCTCTCCTGTCCCAACAGGGAACCTGAGAATGCAGCCGGTGATTCAGCCAGCTGACCATTGAGCTGATCAGAGACCAGAATAGCTCCAATCATCTCTATGGCCTAAGAAACCGGAAGCTATGAGCATTTCATGACTTAGATTTCACCGGATGTAAACAGCGCCATTGGGAAATTGGGAAGGCATTTTATCACACCGATCTTGGTGTGGTCAGATGCTTTGAGGGCAGAGGAGAGATCCAGGGTCTAATAGACCTCAATTTTTTCAAAAAAGAGTACCTGTCACTACCTATTGCTATCATAGGGGATATTTACATTCCCTGAGATAACAATAAAAATGATAAAAAAAAAATGAAAGGAACAGTTTAAAAATAAGATAAAAAAGCAAAAAAATAATAAAGAAAGAAAAAAACAAAGCACCCCTGTCCCCCATGCTCTTGCGCAAAGGCGAACACAAACTTCGGTCTGGCGTCAAATGTAAACAGCAATTGCACCATGCATGTGAGATATCACCGCGAAGATCAAATCGAGGGCAGTAATTTTATCAGTAGACCTCCTCTGTAAATCTAAAGTGGTAACCTGTAAAGGCTTTTAAAGGCTTTTAAAAATGTATTTAGTTTGTCGCCACTGCACGTTTGTGCGGAACTTTAAAGCATGTCATGTTTGGTATCCATGTACTCGGCCTAAGATCATCTTTTTTATTTCATCAAACATTTGGGCAATATAGTGTGTTTTAGTGAATTAAAATTTAAAAAAGTGTGTTTTTTCCCAAAAAAATGCGTTTGAAAAATCGCTGCGCAAATACTGTGTGAAAAAAAAATGAAACACCCACCATTTTAATCTGTAGGGCATTTGCTTTAAAAAAATATATAATGTTTGGGGGTTCAAAGTAATTTTCTTGCAAAAAAAAAAAATTTTCATGTAAACAAAAAGTGTCAGAAAGGGCTTTGTCTTCAATTGGTTAGAACAGTGGGTGATGTGTAACATAAGCTTCTAAATGTTGCATAAAATGCCAGGACAGTTCAAACCCCCCCAAATTACCCTATTTTGGAAAGTAGACACCCCAAGCTATTTGCTGAGAGGCATGTTGAGTCCATGGAATATTTTATATTGTGACACAAGTTGAGGGAAAAAGACAAATTTTTATTTTTTTATTTGTTTGCACAAAGTTGTCACTAAATGATATATTGCTCAAACATGACATGGGAATATGTGAAATTACACCCCAAAATACATTCTGTTGCTTCTCCTAAGTATGGGGATACCACATGTGTGAGATTTTTTGGGAGCCTAGCCACGTACAGGACCCCGAAATCCAATCACTGCCTTCAGGCTTTCTAAGGGTGTACATTTTTGATTTCACTCTTCACTGCCTATCACAGTTTCGGAGACAACAGAATGCCCAGGTGGCACAACCCCCCCAAATGACCATATTTTGGAAAGTAGACACCCCAAGCTATTTGCTGAGAGGTATAGTGAGTATTTTGCAGACATCACTTTTTGTCACAAAGTTTTGAAAATTGAAAAAAGAAAACATTTTTTTTCTTGTCTTTCTTCATTTTCAAAAACAAATAAGAGCTGCAAAATACTCACCATGCCTCTCAGCAAATAGCTTGGGGTGTCTACTTTCCAAAATGGGGTCATTTGGGGGGGTTTGTGCCACCTGGGCATTCCATGGCCTTCGAAACTGTGATAGGCAGTGAAGAGTGAAATCAAAAATTTACGCCCTTAGAAATCTTGAAGGCGGTGACCTGAAGGGCCTGGTATGGACATTAGGGGGACCCCCACGCCATTTTTTTTCTAATTTTGGTTCGGGTTTCCCCTGTGAGGATTTCCCATGGCGTTTTTATCAATGAACTTTTATGTGTATTGCCGAACAGGCATTTCATTAATAGCTGTGAGTAGTTTTAAATGACTTTTTTCCTTTGAAATGTAATTTTGCTGTCAGATTTTTCTAAACACAGGAAACATGCGCCCCTTTACAGGCATACACCCCCCAGGTACAAAATTGAAAGGAATATTACACTTTTATTGTTTGACTTTAAGCATTATTAAAATCACTGCTCCCGAAAAAATGGGCGTTTTTAAAACTTTTTTTTGCATTGATACATGTCCCCTGGGGCAGGACCCAGGTCCCCAAACACTTTTTATGACAATACCACACATATAATCCTTTAAAATGAGCACTTTTGATTTCTCCCATAGACTTTTAAAAGGTGTTCCGCGGCTTTCGAATTTGCCACGAACACCCCAAATTGTTTGCTGTTCGGCAAAATGGCGAACAGCCGATGTTCTAGTCGAACATGAGTTCAACTCGAACTCAAAGCTCATCCCAATTTGGGACAGAGGTTGCAATGAATGTGAGTGATAAAGTGTGAGATGGTAAAAGTGTACAGTACTTTTACACAGTTTTTATTTCAAATGATGTAGCGCTGTGCTGCGAACAAAAGACATCTTCAAGAAAAGATGGTAAGTAACATGTGAATGCTTTGCTTTGACCACCCAAACTTAAATAAAGGCCCTATCAACATAAAGAAAGTGTACTCTAAAATGAAGGCCCTTCTCAACATAAAATAAAAACCAATATACCCCCAAAATAACTGAAAACCCCAAATCATACTTTTTTTTGTTTTGCAGTCCTCAGCCACACTTTTATAATGATCTGTTGACTTTCTTTTTTGCCATTGATGAAATTAACAATAACCCTACAATGTTACCAAATATTACTCTTGGATATCACATATATGACTCCTGTCGAGAGAGCAGAAAGGCGATAAAAAACACATTGCAGATTTTATCTGAACCAGGAAAGATGGTCCCAAATTACTCTTGCAGAGAACGTAAAAAAATACTGGGCTTTATTGGAGACCAGAGCTCTGCAACCACCACATCTATAGCACAGATATTGGCTTTATATCATTATGTACAGGTCAGTAAAAGCCTTTTTTTCTTTTAGAATTTAGGTTGACTCCATTAAAACAGTTTATTGTGAGAAGGTCTAAATTTAATTTTCAAATGTTCAGATCTGATCATACAGCAATGGCCTTACCAGCCAGGACCATTGTTGATGGTCTTCAATACCATCTGTCACCCACATATAATATCATTTTAACAATTCTACACTGGCAATTTGATAACAATTAACAATTATGGCTATATGACCCGAGTAATTATTACCTGTTCCAGATGCCATGGCACCATGGGGTTTGGATCATGTAATTAGAACACAAATACGTCCCAACATATTCTGGGACAATCAGCATCTGCATTGACATCCTCCATGGTGTTTGATTCTGGGTGATTAAGTGACCCATGTGGAAATAAATGATGGGGCTTCATTCTGTCATTCATTAGAACAGAGGAAGCTACTTGGATAAGTGTCTAAACATCTTCAGTGTTATAGAACAAGTCCAGCTCAATGTGATCAATTAATACTATGTAAGTGTAGCAAGGTACCAGGCCTCCTTCGGTCTAATGAGAACCTCCAGGGCCAGAGATAGCTGACATCCTTCTGTATATGGTGGATTGCATGTCATAGTGGGTGTAATGCAAGGTAGATTGATTGGGCGCCAGACACTTCTTGAATGCAAAAGAGATTTTATTTCTCTTAATAGAACTTTGGGAGAGAGGGTTAGGGCCATGACACCTTTGCGAGAATAATTGGCAGATTCCGAGACTTCAACAGGAGAACAGCCATTTAGGGAAAGGTATCCAGCAAGACACCACATCTGCACGTATAGAAATGCTGTCTCCCATGGCAATAGTCTTTAACAGTTCCTAACACAAAGTGTAACAGTTCCTTCACTTCCGCTACAAATCACTTCTTGTAGTTCTTCAGCCCACTGAGCTCCCAGTCTCTCACTAGTAGACTAGATGATTCACTGTCACTGAATCCCTTGAGCTCCTCCAATCTTCATGGTGGTATCTTCCTCAAGTGTCACCCACACCTCGCTGCTGGGTCCCTAGCTTGGCACTCAAGATATTTCTCAAGCTTCACCCCACTGGCCTGCCTGGTCCCTAGCTTGATACACAAGGCTGCTCTGCAAGCATCACCTCCGCTGGCTGGGTCCCTGGCTTGATACCCACTGAAGTTTCCTGATTCTTGGTGAGAATACTGCTCTGGTACTTGCTTCAGCTACTCACTGTGGTCCCTGGTAATAAGGTGGTTGGCCCCTTAGTGGCAACAGCTTTCCCTTCTACCTCCGACCATGACAGGTTCTCTGGCCGGCAGAACCATCACTTCTGGTTGGACTGCAAGCCGCAATCCCAACCCTGCACTGTTCTCTTGCTTTTGGATAGGCCCTCAGACAGCCTAGCAGCCAGATGTGCCCTGGATAGGCAAAAACTCTGGTCTAGCAGCCCGGGCAATACAACACATGCCCACCCATACAGCCGCCCAGGTGGCACAGAACACTGATCACCTGACTCCACCCAAATATATAGGTTCTCCCAGCAGGTCAAGGGATTCAAGAAAACCCCTGCCCATTGGCTGGGATACCCCATATACCCATAATCTGACCTTGTATTGCCCTTCTCATATCTAGTACCACCAAGTACCCGGCCACCTAGCGGTAAAAGAGAGAAGTGCAGCAATTACAGACTTAAAGTGAAATCAATTGATCCTTAACAATTAGCCAAGGCAGCTATACCTGGCAGTTAAATTTAGGAGCAACCCTGCCTAAACACCAGGGTGCTACATAAGTGGTCCATAAAGTGAACTTGGAGATGAGTTATTCAATTTCAGGGTCATCACAGAGGACAAGGGGGCATTCTTTACGTCTTGAGGAAAAGAAATTTCATCTCCAAATATGGAAAAACTTATTCACAGTAAGAGCTGTGAAAATGTGGAATAGACTCCCTCAAGAGCCGGTTCTGGCCAACTCAGTAGATTGCTTTTTAAAAAAAAGCCGTGATTATTTCCTAAATGTACATAATTTAACTGAATACTAATATTCATAGGTAAAGTTGATCCAGGGAGTATCCGATTGCCTCTTGGGGGATTAGGAATGATTTTTTTACCCTGCTGGAGCAAATTGTATCATGCTTTATTTAGTTTTTTTGCCTTCCTCAACTGTGGGTACAGAATAGTATATATGGAGGTTTTCTATTTGTGTGTGTGGTTTTTTTTTTTGGCTGGTTAACCTGGACTTGTGTCTTTTTTCAACCAGATTAAGTATGTAACTGTGTACTACCTACAAAAAATAATGCATTTTTGGAAATTATTGGAATTTTATTTTTGTCTTTTTAATGTATTGTCAAACAAAAAAAATACAAAATATATAAATTAGCTTACTTTTTGGGTTATTTTTTCTAATGGTTTTATCACATCTGTAATCATAATCAGTAGAAAAAGTGAAATTGGAAAACGGACTTTAAGGGCTGCCACTATAATCCCATTGGGGAAAAAAGAGGGTACTCGAAAGTATAGATAAAATATCAACATTTATTAAAAATCCTCATAAAAACATGTCACAAAGACAAGTGCATAGATATTAAAGAGAGATTAATTAGGGATAGATGGCGCTACCTTATCCGGGTACCTTGATTTATAAATTAATGAACCTCAAAGAAATCAGGGAAAAAATATAATAAATAAATACACCCCTTTATCCCTCATTAAGTAGTGGATCTAGATGTCCAGCGTTACCTAAATGAACTGTACTAGCAGGTCAATCTCATACCTACATGCAGGTGTACACCGTGTGGCTAATCATCATAAATTAATTAAGTGACAGCTTATACAAATCAATAGTGACAATCCAATCAAGAGATAAAATTAATTGAAGTAAATAAAGTTAAATAAAACACCACGGAAAAAACTTATATTGATCCCCAAATGTGTCCAAATGTGCTTATAAGCATAAAGGTGAATTGAATAGTCCCAACATTAAGCATATAGTGCAGGGCTGCACATTAGATAATATAAAACTGGTGAAAAATTAATGAAAAAATTGATGAAAAACTTAGTGGAAAAAAAATTTTTGATATAAAAAATAGTGTATCAAAGTCCAATAGCAGGAAGTGAAAACGTCTGTGATAGGTGACTTTCGTGAACACAGCTGATCAAATCCAGTGACTTGCGGTGCTCCCCCTCAAAGGTCCCCACTCACCAGCTCCCTGCACCCCTGCAGGGGTAATAGGCATGTAGTAATAGGCAGCAATAAGATGTGTATGGGTCCTCAGGGTCCACTGCTCCAGCTGTAAGGTATCCTTCAGTATATCCTCTTTCAATTACTGGAGATGTCCTCAGACTCTGCTGTCTTGCTGTTTGGCATGGAGCGGCTCACAGTCAGTTCAGAGCAACATTCAGTGTGTAGTCACAGCACACCATTCTCCTCAATAGTAGACACTGCAGACTCCCCCTCCTTAGTATGATCCAGTCTCTACTAAGGAGGGGGAGTCCTTGGAATTTCCTTTCAAATTTGGCTGTTAATGAATGGAACGTGAATCTAATGTAACAAATGAATAATAATAAATAATAATAAAAACATTTTATTACTATTATTATTATTTATTATTAGTTTGTCCCATTTGATTTATTTAGATGCGGCATTCATTATTTCGGATAATTCATAACTTTGGATAAATTCGTATTCATTACGTTCACTAACAGCCAAATTTTAAATGAAATTTCAATACCTATAATTTAATAGTTGGTTATTATTAGTTAGTTACTTAATGTTTCGAATTTTCGGATTTTCTTTCCTATATTCGAATTTTGAAACGAAAACTAAGGAATGTTTTGGCAGTGCACATGTATAACAGCCGGGCGGTAGCTTTAAGATCCTCACTGGACATCATACCCCGGGCCGTGCAGCAGCGCAATCTGTCACCGGCTGATGACTGATCAGATTACCGGCTCGCTACCGGTACCATGTGATCGCCGTGACCAATCACAGCAGGTCACATGACAGTTGTACACAATGGATGGTTTCCTTTCATTCCATCCAATGTGTACAGTTGTGTGGCTAATTGTGATTGGTCAGTTTGATCACGTTATATGGACAGGGCCAATCACAGCCCATCTGTACCATATGTTAAGCTTTGACCAATGACAGCTAATCACAACAAAACAAACTGAATTAATCATTTTCATTCAGTAAAATGCTTGCATATAGCAATGTAATTTACTGCTATAAGCAAACATAATGTGTAAAAAAAAAATCCTGATCACTTCCCCAGAGTAGTACAATGTTCCTATGGTAAGATTATATTGCTCTGGTCACAGAAAAACAAATTGTAAAAAAAATGAAAACAAATGTAATACTGTCACCAGTCAGTTCCCTGATCACCGCCACACCAGTTATATGATGATCCAGTACTGCACTGGTGACAGTATGTAGAACAAAAATTTCTTCATTTTCCAAAAACTTATGACAAAATATTACAACTTCAAAAAACCGGCCATGCCTCTTACTAAATACCTTGGACTATCTACTTCCTAAAAAGGGTCATTTGGGGGGTATTTGTACTGTCCTGGTATTTTCGGGCCTCAAAAAAATTAGAGGATTGATTGATTTTCAGATACACTATATATTTAGTTTGTGGATTCTATAACCTTAATACAGACTAAATAATATACACTGATTTGGGTTATTTTCACCAAAGAAATGTAGAAGAACAATTTGCAAAAAAATTGTAATAGAAATGAATTTTTCAAAATTTCCAGTATTTTTTTCATTTATTTAGCAAAAAAAGCCAGTGGTGATTAAATACCACCAAAAGAAAGTTTGAGTTATGTGAACAAAATGAAAAAATGTAGTTTGTGTACAGTGTTGCATAACTGCACAATGGCCATTCAAAGTGCGACATCACTGAAAGCTGAAAATTGTCCTGGGCAGGAAGGGAGTAAAAATGCAAAATACAATTTTAAAAATGGTGTGAGGTCCCTCAGGAATTCCTTGGTTTTGAAGTGAAATCCATGCAAAAAAAAATGCGTGAGGTCCCTCTAATAATCCACTCTTGACCCTTAACCTGAGCATGAAAATGCGTGAGGTCCCTCTAATAATCCACTCCCGACCCTTTACCTGAGCATGCAGCCTGACTGGCCAAGAACCGTGGGGACAAGAGTCACATGCCCTCAACATGTGGATTGAGCTTTGCCAGGGAGGACCCTCTCAGCAAAGTACTTCTTTTTGATAAGAACAAGGGCCCCAACCCCACATTCACTGTCCAGGTTAATGTAATATCCAAAATTTAACCATGTGGCCATATAAAGGTAATGATATAACCCGCTCCATAAGCCGCCCACCCACCCTTACATGGCCGTGGACTGTAAATTAATGGGCTATGTCTGTGCAAGCAACTGCTGGTTCCTTAGTAACCACTGAATTACCATCCATGCTGAACACCCTAAATGTTTGGCTTTTGTGTGAACGACTGAATTAGCGTTCAGACCAAACAGTAAGCTCATCCCTAATTAGAACTCATCACTGATTACAAAATGCTTCTGCTGAAAACCGGAATGTAATCTTTGGCCAGCCAGGTCCACCATGTTTTATATATCATGCAGCTTTGTAGCATTGTCAATTCATGTTTTATAGATCAGTTATGGTGCAACCAGTCCATCACTGAAAGACAAGAGGGTTTTCCCAACCTTGTTCCGGATGCTTCGAAATGATTTTGTAATTTATTCTAACTTGGCTCAAATGCTGAAGTACTTTGGGTGGACCGGGATAGGAATTATTAGATCTGATGATGACAGCGGGAGCGAAGAGTATACGGTTTTGAGGAAAGTCATGAATCTCTATAGAATTTGCATTTCTTTTAGATTAGAATTTTCTGGCCGGGCATCCATGCTTAGAAATTTAAATGAACAAGCATATTCTATTAAAAAAGGATCTGTCAATGTCATTGTAATCTGTGGGACCTAGTTTGAGTTTGACACTGACTTTGTGCATTTTATAAGAGGTTATGTAGAAGACGGAACGATCATCCTTAGTCCTGTCTGGGCAGCAAAAATTGTCCTCATTGGTAAACACCCAGAAATATTTAATTGTAGTTTGTCCTTTGGGGCCAAGTCCACAAGTATTGTAGAATTTCAGAATTTTGTTGATGAATTCCAACCTCATAAAAAGCCAGACAACAAATTACTTGAAGATCTGTCGATGATTGAATTTGGTTGTTCTTCTGTAGATAAACGCAAAAATCTGCTCTTTGATTATTTCTATAAAAAGCCACTTCATGAGTGCAATGGCACAGAACATATTACTGATATCCAACACTTCTTCCATGGCGGTAATGCCCACCAAGTGTATCTCGCGGTTTACTCTATGGCCACCGCCTTACATGATATGCTTGGATTCATGAAGACATCTGGAAGCCATTTATCTGACTTTAATCACCAGGTGAGTGCAGCCTACTTAGAGTAAAGTATATCTGAATCACTTTTTCCCTTTTATCTTTGTAACCCAGCAAAAAACTCACACTACTTGTCCCTGGGTGACTATACTAAGTTCCCCACTGTATCTATAGAGGAATTCATGCTTCCCAGCCAGGCTGGACTTGAAACACGTCTGCCCATTTTTTGGGAGTAATGGGATTAGCAGGTCACATAAGAAAGATAACATTGTTTCTCTTCCAGCTCAGTTCATGGGAAATGACAACAACATCCCATTTATGGCAAGATCAGCAGGTTTTTTTTTGTTCTTGCTGAAAATGAAAACAAATGCAGCCACCACATCCAAGGACTGGTAAACTGCAATACATTTCATTTATTGATATATTTTAATGTCCTTAGCCATGCATGTTATGTAATGTGCAAGTGTAACTGGACATGTGCTGAGCGAAAAAAAAATGTTTCTTTTCGATTCAATTTTTAAATAATTTAGTTTAGGTAAATTTGGTACATTTATTTAATTTGTTTTCGTTGCATTTATCTGTTTTTTAATTCAATTCAAACTTTCCAAATTCCGTTTAATTGAATTCAATTTGTCCGAATGCAAAAAATTCTAATTGGCATTCAAATGTATTCTATTCAAAATTTATATTTTGGAAGAAGATTATATTCTTTCTATTTTATTCTATTCTATTCTCTTGTTTTTTTTCTATTTTATTCTATTCTTCTCTTTAACCATTTCAATACCGGGTACTTACCCCCCTTCCTGCCCAGGCCAATTTTCAGCTTTCTGCGCTGTCGCTGTTTAAATGACAATTGCGGGGTGATGCTACACTGTACCCAAACCAAATTTGTATCATTTTATTCACACAGATAGAGCTTTCTTTTGGTGCTACTTGATCACCTCTGCGTTTTTTTTTTAATTGTATTTTTATTGAAGTATCGAAGAATAAGTACAAAATTGTATCAAGATGTACAGTGCATCAACATAAGTGCGTTATAAACAAACATAATGAAAAGAGAAAAAAAAATGGAAAAAATATATATATATATAAGTGATAAAAGAGTGTTCACAGAAACAAGGCACATATATGCATTAAATCAAATCTTTATGATGTATGCGATAAACGCACTATGGGAGAATACCTAGAATCCTGCGATCAGTTCAGAGTATATACACAGGCAACGTAGAATTAAATTAGGTTAGGATTAGGGCATATTTGGGAGTATGGGGGTCTCGAGTTCCGAATGATCCCATGGTTCCCATATTTTATTAAATTAGGGGGTGCAGTCATGTACCAAAGCCGTCAAAATCTCCATTGTCCGAATCTCAGCCACTAAGTGCAGAAACCTGGACCATGGGGGAGGTGTATTAGATAACCAGAACAGTGGGATAATCCTCCTGGCGGCTAGCAATATATAGGATATCAGTTTGTTTGTGTTTTTTGGTACCCCCGATGGGGGAAGACTTAAAAGGTAGTTCAAAGGATCCAACGGAAGAGACACCCCAGTCACCTTATATATAAGTAAATGTACATCATTCCAAAATGGTTGTATCAAGGAACATTGCCAGAAGATATGGAATAGTGAGCCTATATCAGATCCACACCACCAACAGAGCTGTGAAACTGAAGGATTATACTTGTGAATAACATCGGGAGTTCTGTACCAGAACATGAAAATCTTAATGGTTGTCTCCCTCTGAGTGAAACATTTAGAAGATTTAAAGGTAGAGGACCAGATCCTATCCCACATTTGTATTGTGACAGGGCGGCCTACCAACTGAGACCACTTGCGCATATAATGGTGTAATGTTTCCGTAATTGGAGTTGGCTCATGGAGGATACAATAGATACAAGAGATCAAGTGTAGTTGATTGGGGCCCTGGGCACACAAGTGCTCAAAAGTAGTTGGTTTATCTAGGGTCAGGGATGGCGATTTAGAATTAAAGAAATGTCTAAATGTAAGTAAAAGTGGAAGAAATGTGGTGGTAAATCAAATTACTCTCTTAAAGCGTCAAAGGAATATAGCTTCCTCGTTATGGGATGAACTAGATTCCGCAGCTGGAAGAGATGAACATTTATGGAAAGATCCTGCCCAGGGACACACTATCCAGAATAAGAGGGTTAAGTAATACATTTATAAGAGGAGAGCAGGGGGACATGAGAGGATAATGTTTGAGGCAACTACGCCAAATGGTTAAAGTTAGTGCCATTGGACCAGTACACTGACGTTTATAAATAGGATCTAAAAAAGGGGGGCGCCCCAAAACAAGGAGCTCAGGTGAACCAGATAAAGTACCCCCTTCTCAATGGCAGACCATTGGTGAGGTGCATGTAAGGAAGTCCAAGAGGTGATGGCCCTTAAGTGTGTTGCATGATAATATTTAGTGATATCCGGGGCTCCCAAGCCTCCTCTGGACCTAATGGAGAACATCACGGAGCTAGCTATGCAGTGAGCACCGCCATTCCATATGAATTTGAAAAGGGACCTTTGAAGCGTTTTTAGTTGTGAGGCAGGTACAGCTACTGGGAGAGTTTCGAAGTAATAAAGCAGCTTGGGCAAGACAGACATTTTTAACACATTAATTCTGCCCAATAGGGACAGGGGATATTTGGTCCAGGACGACAAAGACTTATTTATATCCAATATCAGATTAGGGAAGTTTGTGCTATAAAGGGAGGAGTAATAAGGGGTAAGTAGGATACCCAAATATTTGAGAGAGGTACTACACCATTTATAAGGGTATGATTCTTTGAGTTGGGATAGTAATAACGCTGGAATGTGTATAGGAAGGGCTTCAGTTTTAGAATTGTTGAATTTATACCCAGAGATAGCACTAAAAGAGGTCAATAATTTATGTAATGAGGGAAGAGATATCAGCGGGTTGGTGATAGTTAACAGTATGTCGTTTGCAAATAGCGATAATTTATATTCCCCCTGTCTCATCACCACCCCACGAATATCTGGATGTACATGGATAGACTCGGCCAAGGGTTCTAGGCACAGAATGAAAAGCAACGGCGATAGGGGGCAACCCTAACGGTTCCATTTGTCATGGGGAAGCCAGGAGACAGGAAGGATGTCATTTGCACCTGCGCTGAAACATTTGAGTATAAGGCCTCTAAAGCTTTTAAAAAAGGACCATCGAAACCATATATTTTTAAGGTGGCAAACATGTAGGGCCAACTTAACCTATCAAAAGCTTTCTGTGCATCTAGGCTCAAGATCAATCCCGAACGTGAAGTTCTATCTAAAAGGTCTATTGGGTCTATTGTACGTCGAGTGTTATCTCCTGCGTGTCTACTAAGGACAAAACCCACTTGATCCCTGTGTATCAGTTTGGGAATAAACGCGGAGAGTCGGGTAGCGAGTATTTTAGTAAATATCTTGTAATCTGAATTTAGGAGGGCTATAGGTCTGTAGTTTTCTGGGACAGAGGGATCCTTTCCAGGTTTAGGGATAACCGAAATAAATGAGTGGGGGAACTGAGAATGTGGAGGAGTTCCCTTAAGAAGGGAGTCATATAAGGCTAACATATGAGGAGATAGAATGTCAAAAAAAGATTTGTAGTAGGAGTAGGGCAATCCATCTGGGCCAGGTGATTTGTGTAATGGTAGTTTTTATAGCTAGGAGTTCTTCAGCTGATACTGTTACATTTAAACTCTCTAGGTCCGTTTTAGATAATTTTGGTGGTTTTATATTGGAAAAAAAGGCTCGAAATGTACCTGCGTAAAATCAAAATGGTTCTCTGGAGTCAGACAATTATTCAGTTTATTCAATGGTCGTTTTCTTTCCCCTGGGTAGCTTCATCTCTAACATATCTAGGAGTCAAATTGACTTCCTCAATAGACAAAGTCTTCCAAGCAAATTTTCCACCGTTAATACGGGAAATTTCATCTGATTTGGAAAGATGGAATAAAGGCCCCTATACATGGATGGGTAGGAATGCCATTCTTAAAATGAATATTCTTCCAAGGTTACTATACCTCCTTCAGACTCTGCCAATAGCTATCCCAGAATCCTTTCTGAAATCAATACGTAGTATTTTTATTAAATTTATTTGGGCAAAAAAGCATCCGCGTCTATCTTTCAATTTACTGGCCATGCCAAAGGCTAGAGGAGGTATGGCTTTTCCCGACCCGATAAGATACTACAAAGCAGTACACCTTGCTAGGGTACTTTCTTGGTGCAGAGACGAGGGACACAAAACCTGGATAGAGATTGAACAATCATGCACGGAGATTCCTCTTCGATGTCTGCCATGACTACAACTTAAAACTCTTGGAACTTTAAGACATCACCCCTTGATAGGGGCAATTTTAAAAGTAATCCAACAGAGCCACTTTTTCTCAAGATTTGACGGGGAAATCACTCGGCTCCATCCTGTGTTGGGAAATCCACTATTTCCCTCTGGCTACACAGACAGCCGTTTTAAGCAAATTATGCGCCATGGTAGATTTCGATTAGGGGATTTTCTTGAAGCATCAATGTTGAAGACAAGGTCGGAAATGCAATCACTGTTCTGTCCGCCACTGGATCCATGGCGGATGCAACAGCTTACACATTTCCTAACCTCCCTCAATAGGGGGAAAGATCAGACCGCTTAAATACACCATTAGAAAATCTATGCCTTTTGGAAGAGCCTTCTGCACATGGAGTATCGGAGGTATATAAAATATTAATAGATCCCCCGAAGACTTTGTCCCAAGATTTCTTTCGAAATGGGAAAGAGATCTGGACATTACACTCTCCAAAGAGCAAAGGAGCTATTTTTTACACTTTGCTCATTACTCCTCAACTGCCAGCAAATAGCAAGAGTTATGCTACAAAATTCTTACAAGGTGGTATAAAGTTCCATCATTCCTACAAAAAAATGTATCCAGAGAGGACAAATAAATGTGGAGAATCAGAGGGTAATATGCTCCACATCTTTTGGTCATGTCGAAAGTTAGTAGATTTCTGGTCTAAAGTACGAGATACTGTAAGACAATTAACAGAATATGACCCGGGGTCCGACCCAGCAAGATATCTTCTTCATCTTTCGGACCTCTCAAAGTGTACATACCGGAATTCTCTGGTGGCCCATCTTTTGAATGCGGCAAAGGTCTGTATCCTGGCCGTTTGGAAGCAAGAATCACCCCCCTCGATCTCACTATGGTTAAAAAAAGTAGCGGATATATACGCCATGGAAAAAGGCATTGCGATTACACAGGGTAAGGTGGAAAAATTTAATAAAAAATGGAATTCATGGTCTCTTCTGGTCTGCACCAGGGAGTACGGATATGCGCTTGGAGAGCAGGATGGGTCATTATGAGGGGGGGGGGAGAGCGAGAGAACCTTAATAATGCCATAGGGTAATTTTTGTATTTGAGGTTTTGTTTTGTTTTTGTTTTTGTCATATGTGTCTACTAAAAACTGAATCACAATGTGCTAAGTTATACTCTGCAAATTGGAAGCAGCACTAACGATATTTGTTTTATATGTATATATATATATATATATATATATATATATATATATATGAAAATGTATTTTTTTTTCTTTTTCTGTGTTTGAAAAAATAAAATATAGAATTAAAAAAAAAAAAAAGAGGTTAATATTCTATTCTATCTATATTCTTTCTATTTTTATTCACTTCTATTCTAGTTTATTGTTTTTTCTATTCTCTTTTTCTATTCTATTATTTTCTACTTTATTTTTTTCTATTCTAAACTATTTTATTTGAATTCAAATTCTATTCAAAATTCGTATTTCGAAAGATGGTTATATTTTTTCTATTATTCTATTCTATTCTATTGAAGTCTATTCTATTTTTTATTCTATTATTTTCTATTCCATTCTAGGCTATTCTTTTCCATTCGATTCTAATCTATTCAAATTTATTTAATTCAAAATTAAAATTTCGAAAGTCAGTTCCGTTTACATAATAAAGATAACATTGTTTTGCTTTTAGCTCATTTCATGGGAAATGACAACGACATCACATTTCTGGCAAGATCAACAGGGTTTTTTTTGTTCTTGTTGAAAATGAAAACTAATGCAGCCACCACATCCAAGGACTGGTAAACCGCAATATATTTTATTTATTGATATATTTTAATGTCCTTAACCATGCATGTTAACTTGGCCCGGAAGAATTTGACCAAGTCATTTTTTTGCAATATGGCACTGCGTCGCTTTAACTGACAATTGCGCGGGTGTGCGATGCTGTACCCAAACAAAATTTAAGTCCTTTTTTTCCTTCAAATAGAGTTTTCTTTTGGTGGTATTTGATCACATCGGTGGTTTTTATTTTTTGCGCTATAAACAAAGACCGACAATTTTGAAATAAAAAAACTATTTTATTTTTACTTTTTGCTATAATACACATCCAAAAAATAAAAATAAAAAACAAATGTATTCATCAGTTTAAGCCGATATATATTCTTCTTCATATTTTTGGTAAAAAAAAATTGCAATAGGCATATATTAATTGGTTTTCACAAAAGTTACAAACTATGGGATAGATTTAGGGACTTTTATTTATGTTTTATTGTTTTTACTGGTAATGGCGGCGATCTGAGATTTTTAGTGGGACTGCGACAAATCTGACCCCAAATGACACTTTTTGGGGACCATTATTACAGTATCAGTGCTATAAAAATGCACCTATCAATGTAAAAATGACACTGGCGGGGAAGGGGTTAACACTAAGGGGCGATCAAGGGGTTAAATGTGTTCTCTGGGTGTTCTAACTGTAGGGGGGATCGGCTGGCAAGGACATGACAGAGATCACTGTTCCCGATGACTGGGAACAGTAGATTTCTGACATGTCCTCTGTCAGAATTACAAAGGCAGATTCCCATTCTGCCTCTCTACTAGGCAATAGTAGGCCCTCAGCGGACATCAAGTCCACCCGACCAGTGGGCACGCTCCCGCAGCAGGCAGCGGGCAGGAGCATGTGCCACTCACAACTGCGCCTGTGTGATCCACCGTATAGCTATTATTCTATTCTTGTTTTCAAATTCAATTTCAAATTCATTTTTAGATTCGATTCAATTTGAATTTGAAATTCGGCTGAATTTCGTTGAATTATTTTGGATTAATTTAAATCAGTTACTATTGTAATTCGGAAATTCAGATACATTCGAATTTCCAAATAACGAAATCTTTTCATAATTTAGATTAGGAACTAAATGAATTGCACATGCCTAGGTATAACACTTCCAGGTATTGATCACAATATCCCCCCTGACAATGTTATACCAGACCAACTTTAGCACGCTGCCTGGGTGTCCAGGGAAGGGAGGGGCAGTGAGCTTGCAGCCTCCGCTCCCTCTTGAGCCATAACAAATCGCATGCTATCAATATTGCATGGGTACCTTGCTAAGCTCCCCTGGAAGTGCACCCAGCCCCCATGTTATTAGGAGAAAAGGTAAGGTAGATGTGAGGGTCTGCGGAGGAGACTTATCAAAATCTGGAAGCCCCTTTAAGATGGGGGGAATTTAACATTTTGGGGCCCCTTATGTGAGTAAGGAGTGCATATACTCCTTGTTTATCATTCATGAAAATAAAGTAAAATGATCAATAAAAACAGAGAAAATGTGAAAAATCCTGAATTAAAAAAGTACAAAAATAAAAAACATCATCCCTCAATGTAAATTCAATGCCATTTATACCATTCAGCTATGTAGACCCAACATTGATCACAAAAAATGATGTTCTGATGACCCACAAATAAAACTTCCGCTCCTCTTGTTGTGATGCCGTTGACCAAATGACCATGCTTGGACACTTGGCCAGTTGGTTGACATTCAGCAGCTGGCCAGGGAGCTGTCATTTGTAATTGGAGTATCAACAGAGAGGATCATTTTTGCACAGGACATATTGTCTGGCAGGTCATCAGGGATGATGTATCTACATTGTTGGGCAATGCGTTTAATGTTGGATTTACATCAGGGGCAATTGTATTTTTTTTTGTGATTCATTTATTAATTAACCACATGCCAGCCGCCCACTATACATTTACGGCGGGCGGCCAACATGGACAGCCTGGATCACGTACATGTACATCAACCAGCCCTTTTCTGGGTTAGGGGCATGCAGCATGCTACTTCCCTGGACACAGCAGGTTGTGGATCCCAGTCCCGGAATCACTATGCGATCAGCTGATCACAATGCCAACAAAGCTATTGTGCATGAATTTCATTCTTAACAGCTGTGTTACCTGCAGAGTGATGAGTGATTGGCCCATCATATGGTACCTGGGCCAATCACAGCACCCTGTACCATGTGATTAGCTGTAGCCAATCACAGTTCCCTAGTAATCACAGCTGTCATGAATGTAACCCATTCGTGACAGTTGAAAATATTACTGTTACTATGATCACCATTGTAACAGTAATCAAAGTGTTACTCCCCAGTAGGGATGAGCTTCGAATTCGAGTCAAACTCATGTTCTACTCGAACATTGGCTGTTCGCAAGTTCGCCGAACAGCGAACAATATGGGGTGTTCGCGGCAAATTCGAATGCCGCGGAACACCCTTTAAAAGTCTATGGGAGAAATCAAAAGTGCAAATTTTAAAGGCTTATATGCAAGTTATTGTCATAAAAAGTGTTTGGGGACCCGGGTCCTGCCCCAGGGGACATGCATCAATGCAAAAAAAGTTTTAAAAACGGACGTTTTTTCAGGAGCAGTGATTTTAATAATGCTTAAATTCAAACAATAAAAGTGTAATATCCCTTTAAATTTCGTACCTGGGGGGTGTCTATAGTATGCCTGTAAAGGGGCGCATGTTTCCTGTGTTTAGAACAGTCTGACAGCAAAATGACATTTTGAAGAAAAAAACACATTTAAAACTACCCGCGGCTATTGCATTGCCGACAATACACATAGAAGTTCATTGATAAAAACGGCATGGGAATTCCCCACAGGGCAACCCCGAACCAAAAAAAAAAAAAAAAAATGATGTGGGGGTCCCCCTAAATTCCATACAAGGCCCTTCAGGTCTGATATGGATATTAAGGGGAACCCCAGCCAAAAAAAAAAATGACCTGGGGTTCCCCCTAAATTCCCCCTCCTGAACCGTACCAGGCCACATGCCCTCAACATTGGGAGGGTGCTTTGGGGTAGCCCCCCAAAACACCTTGTCCCCATGTTGATGAAGACAAGGGCCTCATCCCCACAACCCTGGCCGGTGGTTGTGGGGGTCTGCGGGCAGGGGGCTTATCGGAATCTGGAAGCCCCCTTTAACAAGGGGACCCCCAGATCCCGGCCCCCCCCCTGTGTGAAATGGTAAGGGGGTACTTACCCCTACCATTTCACTAAAAAACTGTCAAAAATGTTAAAAATGACAAGAGACAGTTTTTGACAATTCCTTTATTTAAATGCTTCTTCTTTCTTCCTTCATCTTCTTCTGGTTCTTCTGGCTCTTCTGGTTCTTCCTCCTGCGTTCTCGTCCAGCATCTCCTCCGCGGCGTCTTCTATCTTCTTCTCCTCAGGCCGCTCTGCACCCATGGCATGGGGGGGAGGCTCCCGCTCTTCTCTTCATCTTCTTGTTCTTCTTCATCTCTTCTTCCTTCTTCTCTTCTTCTCTTCTTCATTTCTTCTCCGGGCCACTCCGCAGCCATGCTGGCATGGAGGGAGGCTCCCGCTGTGTGACGGCGTCTCTTCGTCTGACGGTTCTTAAATAATGGGGGGCGGGGCCATCCGGTGACCCCGCCCCCCTCTGACGCACGGTGACTTGACGGGACTTCCCTGTGACGTCACGGGGAATGCCACAGGGAAGTCCCGTCATGTCCCATGCGTCAGAGGGGGGCGGGGTCACCGGGTGGCCCCGCCCCCGTTATTTAGGAACCGTCAGACGAAGAGACGCCGTCACACAGCGGGAGCCTCCCACCATGCCAGCATGGCTGCGGAGCGGCCCGGAGAAGAAATGAAGAAGAGAAGAAGGAAGAAGAGATGAAGAAGAAGAAGAAGATGAAGAAGATGAAGAGAAGAGCGGGAGCCTCCCCCCCATGCCATGGGTGCGGAGCGGCCCGAGGAGAAGAAGATAGAAGACGCCGCGGAGGAGATGCTGGACGAGAACGCCGGAGGAAGAACCAAAAGAGCCAGAAGAACCAGAAGAAGATGAAGGAAGAAAGAAGAAGCATTTAAATAAAGGAATTGTCAAAAACTGTCTCTTGTCATTTTTAACATTTTTGACAGTTTTTTAGTGAAATGGTAGGGGTAAGTACCCCCTTACCATTTCACACAGGGGGGGGCCGGGATCTGGGGGTCCCCTTGTTAAAGGGGGCTTCCAGATTCCGATAAGCCCCCTGCCCGCAGACCCCCACAACCACCGGCCAGGGTTGTGGGGATGAGGCCCTTGTCTTCATCAACATGGGGACAAGGTGTTTTGGGGGGCTACCCCAAAGCACCCTCCCAATGTTGAGGGCATGTGGCCTGGTACGGTTCAGGAGGGGGGGCCACACTCTCATCCCCCCTCTTTTCCTGCGGCCTGCCAGGTTGCGTGCTCGGATAAGGGTCTGGTATGGATTTTTGGGGGGACCCCACGCCGTTTTTTTTTTTTTTTGGCGCGGGGTTCCCCTTAAAATCCATACCAGACCTGAAGGGTCTGGTATGGAATTTAGGGGGAACCCCACCTCATTTTTTTTTTAAATTTTGGCTGGGGTTCCCCTTAATATCCATACCAGACCTGAAGGGCCTTGTATGGAATTTAGGGGGACTCCCACATCATTTTTTTTTAAAAATTTTGGTTCGGGGTTGCCCTGTGGGGAATTCCCATGCCGTTTTTATCAATGAACGTCTATGTGTATTGTCGTCAATGCAATAGCCGCGGTAGTTTTAAATGTGTTTTTTTTTTCAAAATGTCATTTTGCTGTCAGACTGTTCTAAACACGGGAAACATGCGCCCCTTTACAGGCATACTATAGACACCCCCAGGTACGAAATTTAAAGGGATATTACACTTTTATTGTTTGACTTTAAGCATTAATAAAATCACTGCTCCTGAAAAAACAGCCGTTTTTAAAACTTTTTTTTGCATTGATTCATGTCCCCTGGGGCAGGACCCAGGTCCCCAAACACTTTTAATGACAATAACTTGCATATAAGCCTTTAAAATTAGCACTTTTGATTATTCATGTTCGTGTCCCATAGACTTTAACGGTGTTCGCGTGTTCGAACAAATTTTTTTCCTGTTCGCATGTTCTGGTGCGAACCGAACAGGGGGGTGTTCGGCTCATCCCTACTCCCCAGAGTAGTACATTGCTATTATGGTGACACTGAACTACTCTGATGAGAGTATGTAAAAAAAAGAAAAAAACAAGAAAAAAATGTTAAATAAAAGGTTTTAAAATAATTGAATAAAAAAGTATTTACATTTTTTTTAACATACTGTCACCAGTCAGTATTCCTAATCACAGCGACTCAGTGGTGTAGCTACAGGGGTCGCAGGGGTCGCAATGGCTCTGGGGGGCCTGTGCAACTGGTAGAGAGAGGCTGTCAGACAAAACTCCCCATCGTGTATCGGCATTGGGAGCTCCGTCAGACACTGCAAAGTGAAAGCAAATGAGGAAGAAGCGTCTTCCCGTGTGCTGTGTTCTCTGCCTTCCCCTACAGCACAGTACCCGGCTGTATGATTGAAGGTACTGTACTGCTGATTTTTTGAAAGGCTGTACAGTATATATACCCCTTTCATGACTAAGCCTATTTTTGAAATTTGGTGTTTACAAGTTAAAATCCATATTTTTTGCTAGAAAATTACTTAGAACCCCCAAATATTATGTATATTTTTTTAGCAGAGAATTTAGAGAATAAAATGGAGATCGTTCCAATATTTTATATCACACGGTATTTGTGCAGCGGTGTTTTAAACGCAAATTTTTTGAAAAGGGACACTTTCATGAATTTTAAAAAATCCAAACAGTAATGTTACCCCAATTTTTTTGTATAATGTGAAAGATGATGTTACGCCAAGTAAATAGATACCAAACATGTCACGCTTTATAATTGCACGCACTCGTGGAATGGCGACAAACTACGGTACCTAAGAATTTCCATATGCGACGCTTTAAATTTTTTTTACGGTTACCAGGTTAGAGTTACAGAGGAGGTCTAGTGCTAGAATTATTGCTCTCACTCTGATGATAGCGGCGATACCTCACATGTTTGATTTGAACACCGTTTACATATGCGTGCGCGACTTCCATATGCGTTTTCTTTGCTGCACGAGCTCGCAGGGACGGGGCGCTTTAAAATTTATTTTTATTTTTTTCTTATTTATTTTATTTATTTTTAAATTCATAAATTGTGTTTAAAAAAAATGTTTTGATGACTTTTTTTGCTGTCACAAGGAATGTAAACATCCCTTGTGACAATAATAGGTGGTGACAGGTACTCTTTATGGAGAGATCGGGGGTCTAAAAGACCGCCCATCCCTCCTATACACTTCAAAGTATTCAGATCGCCGAAAACGGCGATTCTGAATACTGTGTACTTTTTAAAAACCGGCGCCATTGGCAGCCGAGTAAACGGGAAGTGACGTCATGACGTCGCTTCCGCGTTTACAAT
The DNA here is from genome assembly GCA_037952925.1 of Lithobates clamitans. Lineage (NCBI taxonomy): Eukaryota > Metazoa > Chordata > Amphibia > Anura > Ranidae > Lithobates > Lithobates clamitans. Next base: position 2,693,219 of record JBBGZY010001392.1, on the reverse strand, counting down.
TTGGAGGCTGGAACGAAGCTGCCCACAGCTTCGTTCCAGCCCGTCCCCAGCTGCCGGAGGCATCGGATTGGTCACCGAGCCTCCAGATCGACCGGGAGGCCCGGTAAGAGCGGCGGGAGGCGGCGGGAGGGGGGGACGTCCCCTCCCGCTGCTCCGGTATAACAGCCGAGCGGCTTTTAGCCACATCGGTTGTTATACACGGATAGCCAATCGCCGGCTCTAAACAACGGTACCGGGATGATGCCTGCAACTGCGGGCATCATCCCGGTATAACCCCCGAAAGCCGAGTACGCACATCTGCATACGGTCAGCGGGAAGGGGATACACTATATCGCCAAAAGTATTGGGACGCCTGCCTTTCCACACACATGAACTTTAATGACATCCCAGTCTTAGTCCTTATGCCGCATACACACGGTTGGAATTTCCAACAACAAATGTTCGATGTGAGCTAGTTATTGGAATTTCCAACCGTGTGTAGGCTCCATCGGGCATTTGTTGTCGGAATTTACGACAACAAAAATTTAAGAGCTGGATCTCAAATTTTCCGACAACAAAATCCATTGTCGTAAATTCCGATCGTGTGTACACAATTCCGACACACAAAATTCCACGCATGCTCGGAACCAAGCAGAAGAGCCGCACTGGCTATTGAACTTCATTTTTCCCGCCTCGTCGTACGTGTTGTATGTCACTGCGTTTTTGGCAATCGGAATTTCCGACAACATTTGTGTGTCCGTGTGTATGCAAGACAAGTTTGAGCCGACATCCGTCGGAAATAAATCCAGGATTTTGTTGTCAGAATGTCTGATCGTCTGTATGCGACAATAGGGTTCAATATTGAGTTGGCCCACCCTTTGCAGCTATAACAGCTTCAACTCTTCTGAGAAGGATGTCCACAAGGTTATGATTGGTGTGTCTATAGGAATGTTTGACCATTCTACCAGATGCGCATTTGTGAGGACAGGCACTGATGTTGGACGAGAAGGCCTGGATTGCAGTCTCTAGTCTAATTCATCCCAAAGGTGTTCTATCAGGTTGAGGTCAGGACTCAGGACTGTGCAGGCCAGTCAAGTTCCTCTACCCCAAACTCGCTCATCCATGTCTTTATGGACCTTGCTTTGTGCACTGGTCCAAATCATTTGGTGGAGGGGGGATTATGGTGTGGGGTTGTTTTTCAGGGGTTGGTCTTGGCCCCTTAGTTCCAGTGAAGTGAACTCTTAAGGCGTCAGCATACCAAGACATTTTGGACAATTCAAGTTCCCAACTTTGTGGGAACAGTTTAGGGATGGCCCCTTCCTGTTCCAACATGGTTGTGCACCACTGCACAAAGGAAGGTCCATAAAGACATGGATGAGCGAGTTTGGGGTGGAGAAACTTAACTGGCCTGCACAGAGTCCTGACCTCAACCCGATTGCATACATTTGGGATGAATTAGAGCTGAGACTGCAAGCCAGATCAGTGCCTGACCCCACAAATGCACTTCTGGAAGAATGGTCAAACATTCCCATAGACACACTCCTAAACCTTGTGGACAGACTTCCCAGAAGAGTTGAAGCTGTTATAGCTGCTAAGGGTGGGCCAACTCAATATTGAACCTTATTGCCCCAGGCATTGCTTTCCGCTATGCCATCAATGTTTGGGAATTTTTTTCTAATGTTTATATACCTTAGGCATCCTGAAGCACTGCACTTCCGTATTACCTTGCCACAGCGAGGTATGTCATATCTCCCACCCGTTTGGTATTGATGACACATATATCCCAGTAGCCATCGGTCAATTGGCATCTTCTGCACCTTGTTGAGTGCGCCTCGCTTTCTTCACACTGTGCAGGTGCGTGATCAGGAGGTGCATGCAGGGTAGCCAGATGCACTGTATCCCGGGATAAAGTCGTACCGGGCTTAAGATGCACACACTGATGATGATCGCCTACAGAATCGAGAGGAGACAGTGAGTCACATTGCATTTACAATGAACACCAACAATTGCATATGTAGCTTATGACAATTTGAATGGCATAAGCTGCGACTATCATGGGGGTGCTTAAAAAAAAATAAAAAAATGACTGGAGCTGCGCTTTAAGTGGGGAATAAGTATACATTGTCCAGTGGAAGAATATCATGAGGAACTCTACCAAACCTATTGCTGTTCACAAAAAAATTGAATATTAGCTTGGGAGGATTTTAGAGTAGCTTGGCAACCTTCGTACATACTGTAAGGTGGCACTTGAGGTATGAACAGCATAGTTAGTGACCTCATGGAATAAGTCCAGCCCTCCAGAAACACGAGGTCCATGGCTCAACAAGGGTCCTCTAAAACTGCATTATAGTTTCAATCAAATTTTGTCCTCCTGCAGAAGTTGCACCGATATATACAAGCTTCATACTAATTTTCTGAAAACACTTCACATCAATACTTTAATGAAGACGGTGAATTTGTTACACAATATGTTATCCAAAACCATTTATTAGTCAACAAAACTATTCTCACTAATGATGTTGGATTATTTGAGCAATCTATTTCCAGAGAGCAAAGCATTTTTATTAATGCAAGTTTAATAAAATGGAAGAATGACCAAAAAGAGGTAAGATTAACAAGGACCTGTATTGTGTAAGATGCCTGTGGTCTCCTTGAAGTTGATCTTTTCCCTATCATAGGCCTATTCCGGCTTTGTCAGGTCTCTGTAATGGTGGCAAGCAAGGAGAACAGTGATCAGCACAGTAGTGACATCACCAAATCTCACTTCAAATCATCTAGTGAGACCATCAGTCAGAGGCAGCAGTGTCTTACATGATATTACACTGCAGATATACAAAAAAGAAAATATGGGGTACAAAGGGATTATAACGTTGCAAAGAAAAAAAGATATATTTTTTAATAAAAATACAAAAACACTTTATTGAAATATATTATCACAAAATGAAAAACAAGAAATATACAGTAACAATGTTTAAAAAGGGGTGCAAGTCACAGTTGAATTGTGGGAAACAGTATAGCCGGGTAGGCCTGGTGAGGAAGGCCTTCAAGACAGGTAATCAATTCCTACATGTTTCGCCAAGACATTGGCTTCCTCAGGGAATAATATGAGCCTGTGCCAACATTAAAGTTTTCTACGTGAAAACAAATGAAAAACAGTAAGGAGCATTGTAAAAATGAACAAAACACAAATAACATAATATAATAAGTGAAACATCAGAGAGGGTGTGTGACATGGCTATATCACCAGAGTGACAGAATGACCCGGTATCCAAAAATGTACCTGGAAGCCACCGACCGGAACCAGGGCGGGGAAGGGACATCCCCACCTGGGGCCAACAAGGTCCCACCATATCTATGGCTGCAAGGGGCTTACAGATGACCTGGCAATCAAAAATTTAAAAATAAAAAGATATATATATCTAAAAAAAGGGGATGAGAAAATCACCAAATAAGTGGGATAAACATTACCACCACATCAAATCAATAGGGCTAACACAGATGCAGCAATTTACAGTTTAAAATAAGTATAATCAAAGGGGAGCGCCAGGAGAGTATAGAGAGGAAATGCTTGAGAAATGACTAGGATGGTAAAAGTATGTCTCTAAGGGAGAAAAAACAAGAGTAAGCCATAATAAGTAGGAAAAAGTAAGAGAAAATGACAGATATATATATAGCTGAATGGTTAAAGATTGACTTACCTAGAGGAAAGCAGAAAAAGGTTCAGAAGGGCCAAAACAGCACCCCTTTGGGAATACAGGAATCACTAGGTAGAAAATGTAGTGATTGGGCAACAGCAAAAGTTGTTATGTCCTGTGAAGGATCAGGTTTGTATAAGATCATGGCGTAGAAAACAGAAGCTAACATAATAAAGGGGATATAAAAAGGATCAGACATACCCCGTGCGTACTCCAAGCTGGTAACAGGCGTTCCTCATGTCCAGCTGAATCAGAGTAAGTATGTCCCCCACACCTGATCAGAATAGCTGATCAAGTGAGCAGACAAAAAGAGGCTCCCCGCATGCGCCCGCAGTAGCATCCAGGGAGCCTAGAATCTAGATATTCCCCAATATGAAAAAAACGAATGATTCCCTAAAATCATCTTGGGAGGATAATCTTCAATCCTGTTCCCTCAACATGATTTCCATTTTATGTAAGGAATATGAATCTGAGCTAGAACAGTCGGATGTTTCCATCAACCGTTGGCATTTGGACCACTCCTCTGGTGTGTCCTCCCTGAGATACAGTAAGCAGGATAAACTCCTGCATGCTCACCTCAAGGACTATACACTGAGTGTCATGAATGCCAAGGAAGTGGAATTTCTCAGAGACTTGTCTGCTCGCAAAAATGGCTATGCCTACAGATGGGATAACACCACCGATAGTAAATCAAGGACCAAACCCTTCACTTCTAATGTACCTACTTCAAATAACAATGTACCTAACACTCCTTCTGCTTCTTTTTCCTCTAGCACTTCCACTGCTTATCATAATCTCACTCAGGAGCAAACTTCCAAGAAAAGAAAGGGTGAATTATCCACCACTTCTACGGAATCACTGCGTCGCACCTTCGGGCCCACTCCGTCTTCCCAGCCATCCACGGCCCGCTCTAAGGCCACCCACATATCCACTCCCTTTAATCATGCACACGTTGTCTTCTATGTCTAAATTGACTGCATCCAACGCACTGATCTCCACCACTTTGGCACTTCCTCATTCTCAGGCACTTACTGTCACAAGAAGGGTAAGTGAACCTAGTCTTACATCTGTGTTCCCTGCCAGTGCACAGTCCATAGACCCTAAGATTGCCCTAATTTTTTTTTAGTTCAGGCTCCGGACCCCCTCCAAAGTCCAATTCCAAATTCTCAAACCCCACTCCAAGTAATCCCAAACCCCCAACCCTAACGGTAATCCCGGGCCCTATAGTCCCAAAACCCTAACCCTAATCCCAGGTCCCTATAGTCCCAAGCCCTAATCCTAATCCTGGTCATTATAATTCAAAACCTGCTACCCATAAACCTAATCCTAGTACCTATAGTTCTAAACCCCTAACCCAAACTCTAATCCTGTTCCCCATAGTCTCAAACCCGCTGCTCTTAACCCTAATCCTATCTCTATAGTCCCAAACCATTAACCCTAACCCTAATCCCTCTCCCAGTAGTCCCAAAGCCCCAACCTTAATCCTAATCCTGGTCCCTATAGTCCCAAACCCTTAACCCTAACCCTGATACCACTCCCTGTAGTCCCTAACCCCCAACTCTAACCCTAATACCGGTCCCTATACTCCCAAACCCCTAACCCTAATCCCTGTCTCTATAGTCTCAAACCCCTAACCCTAATCCTATAGTCCCAAACCTCTAACCCTAACCCCTATAGTCCCAAACCTCTAACCCTAACCCTAATCCCAGTCCCTATAGTCCCAAACCCCAAACCCTAATCTTAGTCCCTATTGTCTCAAACCCTTAACCCTAACCCCGGTCCCTATAGTCCCAAACATGCTACCCTTAAAACCTAATCCTTGTCCTTATAGTTCCAAACCCCTAACCGTAACCCCACTCCCATTAGTTCCAAACTCCTAACCCTAATCCCAGTCCCTTTAGTCCCAAACCCCTAACCCTAACCATAATCCCGGTCACTATAGTTCAAAACCCTAACCTTAATCCCACTCTCAGTAGTCCCAACCCCTATCCCTAATCCCACTCCCTGTAGTCCCAAACCCCTAACCCTCATCCCGGTCCCTATAGTTCAAAACTCTTAACCCTAATCCCAGTTCTTATAGTCCCAAACCCCTAACTCTAATACTAATCCCAGTCCCTATAGTCCCAAACCCCTAACCCTAATCCCAGTCCCTATAGTCCAAAACCCCTAACCCTAACCCTAATCACGATCCCTATAGTCCAAAACCCGATACCCTTAACCCCAGTCCCATCCCTTTAATCCCAAACCCCTAAACATAACCCTAATCCAACTCTGAGTAATCCCAAACCCCCAACCCTAACCCTAATCCTTTGCCCTATAGTCCCAAACCCCTAACCCTGATCTTAGTCCCTATAGTCCCAAATCCCAAACCCTAACCACGGTCCCTGTAGTCCCAAACCTGCTACCCTTTACCCTAATCCCAGTCCCTAAGTCCCAAACCCACTATCCTTAACCCTAATCCTTGTCCTTTTAGTTCCAAACCCCTAACCCCAGTCCCTATAGTTCCAAACCCTAACTTTAATCCCAGTCCCTATAGTCCCAAACCCTTAACCCTAATCCCGATCCCTATAGTCCCAAACCCCTAACCCTAATCCCAGTCCCTATAGTCCCAAACCCCTAACCCTAACCCTGGTCTTTATAGTCCCAAACCTGCTACCCTAAACCTAATCCCGGTCCCTATTGTGCCAAACCTGCTACCCTTAACAATAATCCTTGTCCTTATAGTTCCAAACCCCCTAACCCCAGTCCCTATAGCCCCAAAACCCTAACTCTTATCCCAGTCCCTATAGACCCAAACCCCTAACCCTAATCCCACTCCCTGTAGTCCCAAACCCCTAACCCTAATTCCACACTTAGTAGTCCATAACCCCAATCACTAACCCTAATCCAGAACACTATAGCTCCAAACCCCTAACCCTAATCCCAGTCCTTATAGTCCCAAACCCCTAACCCTTATCCCAGGTCCTTATAGTCCCAAGCCCTATCCCTAATCCCGGCCATTATAATTCAAAACCTGCTACCCTTAACCCTAATCCTAGTCCCTATAGTTCCAAACCCCTAACCCTAATCCTATTCCCATAGTCTCAAACCCACTACACTTAAGCTTAATCCCATCTCTATAGTCCCAAACCATTAACCCTAACCCTAATCCCTCTCCCAGTAGTCCCAAAGCCCCAACCTTAACCCTAATCCTGCTCCCTATAGTCCCAAACCCCTAAAGCTAACCCTAATACCACTCCCAATAGTCCCTAACCCCCAACTCTAACCCTAATCCCGGTCCCTATACTCCCAAACCCCTAACCCTAATCCCTGTCTCTATAGTCTCAAACCCCTAACCCTAATCCTATAGTCCTAAACCTCTAACCCTAACCCCTATAGTTCCAAACCTCTAACCCTAACCCACATCCCAGTCCCTAGAACAGTCCTATAGTCCCAAACAGCAAAACCCTTACCTTTATCATGGTCCCTATAGTCCAAAAACCGATACCCTTAACCCTAATGCCATCCCTTTAGTCCCAAACCCTTAACCCTAATCTTAGTCCCTATAGTCTCAAACCCTTAACCCTAACCTCGGTCCCTATAGTCCCAAACATGCTACCCTTAACCCGAATCCCAGTCCCTATAGTCCCAAACCCCTAACCCTAATCCCAGTCCCTATAGTCCCAAACCCTTACCCTAATACCGGTCCCAATAGTCCCAAACCCACTACCCTTATCCCTAATCCCACTCCCTATAGTTCCAAACCCCTAACCTTAATACCGGTCCCAATAGTCCCAAACCCGCTACCCTTAACCCTAATGCCATCCCTATAGCCCCAAACCCGCTACCCTTAACCCTTATCCCATCTCTATAGTCCCAAACCATTAATATCTAACCCTAATCACACTCCCAGTAGTCCCAAACCTGTAACACTAACCCTAATCCCACTCCCAGTAGTCCCAAACCGCTAACCCTAATCCCACTCTTAGCAGTCCATAACCCCCATCCCTAACCCTAATCCCGGTCCCTATAGTTCAAAACTCCTAACTCTAATCCCAGTCCTTATAGCCCCAAACCACTAACCCTATCTCTAATCATGGTTTCTATAGCCCCAAACCCTTACCCTAATCCCGGTCCCTATAGTTCCACCCCGCTACCATTAACCCTGGTCCCTACAGTCAAAACACTTAACTATAACCCTAATCCAAGTCCCTATTGTCCCAAACCCGAATCCCACTCCCAGTAGTCTCAAACCCCTAACCATAATCCCAGTCCCTATAGTCAGAAACCCCTAACCCTAATCCTGGTCACTATAGTTCCAAAACCCTAACCCTAATCCCACCTAGTAGTCCCAAACCCCTAACCCTAATCCCACTCCCAGTAGTCCCAAAACCCTAACCCTAATCCCACTCTTAGTTGACCTTAACCCCCAACCCTAACCCTAATCCTGGTCCCTATAGTTCCAAACCCCCAACCCTAATCCCAGGCTTTATAGTCCCAATCCCCTAATCCTAACAATAATCCCAATCCCTGTAGGCCCAAACCCCTAACCCTAATCCCAGTCCTTATAGTCCCAAACCCCTAACCCTAATCCTTGTCCCTATAGTCCCAAACCTGCTACCCTTAACCCTAATCCGGTCCCTATAGTTCCAAACCCCTAACCCTAACCCTAATCCCGGTCACAATAGTCCCAAACCCTCTATCCTTAACCCTAATCCCATCCCTATAGCCCCAAACCCTTAACCCCAATGCTACTCCTTGTATTACCTAACCCCCATCTCTAACCTTAATTTAGGTCCCTATAGTCCCAAACACTTAACCCTAATCCCAGTCTCTATAGTCCCAAACTTCTTACCCTAAACCTAATCCTAGTCCCTATAGTCCAAAATCTTTAACCCTAACCCTAATCCCAGTCCCTATATTCCCAAACTCCTAACCATAACCCTAATATTGGTCCCTATAGTCCAAAACCCAATACCATTAACCCTAATCCCATCCCTATCGTCCCAAACCCTTAAACAAAACCCTAATCCAACCCTAACTAACCCCAAACCCCCAACCCTAACCCTAATCCTTGGCCCTATACTCGCAAACCCCTAACCCTAATCTTAGTCCCTATAGTCCCAAACCCCTAAACCTAACCCCGGTCCCTACAGTTCCAAACCTGCTACCCCTAACCCTAATCCCAGTCCCTATAGTCCCAAACCCACTTCCCTTAACCCTAATCCTTGTCCTTTTAGTTCCAAACCCCTAACCCCAGTCCCTATAGTCCCAAAAACCTAACTTTAATCCCAGTTCCTATAGTCCCAAATCCCTAATCCTTATCCCGGACACTATAGTTCCAATCCCTACCCTAATCCCACTCCCAGTAGTCCAAAAACCCTAACCCTAATCCCACTCTTAGTAGTCCATAACCCCATCCCTAACCTTAATCCTGGTCCCTATAGTCCCAAACCCCTAACCCTAATCCCACTCCCTGTAGTCCCAAACCCCTAACCCTAATTCCACACTTAGTAGTCCATAACCCCAATCACTAACCCTAATCCAGAACACTATAGCTCCAAACCCCTAACCCTAATCCCAGTCCTTATAGTCCCAAACCCCTAACCCTTATCCCAGGTCCTTATAGTCCCAAGCCCTATCCCTAATCCCGGCCATTATAATTCAAAACCTGCTACCCTTAACCCTAATCCTAGTCCCTATAGTTCCAAACCCCTAACCCTAATCCTATTCCCATAGTCTCAAACCCACTACACTTAAGCTTAATCCCATCTCTATAGTCCCAAACCATTAACCCTAACCCTAATCCCTCTCCCAGTAGTCCCAAAGCCCCAACCTTAACCCTAATCCTTCTCCCTATAGTCCCAAACCCCTAAAGCTAACCCTAATACCACTCCCAATAGTCCCTAACCCCCAACTCTAACCCTAATCCCGGTCCCTATACTCCCAAACCCCTAACCCTAATCCCTGTCTCTATAGTCTCAAACCGCTAACCCTAATCCTATAGTCCTAAACCTCTAACCCTAACCCCTATAGTTCCAAACCTCTAACCCTAACCCACATCCCAGTCCCTAGAACAGTCCTATAGTCCCAAACAGCAAAACCCTTACCTTAATCATGGTCCCTATAGTCCAAAAACCAGTACCCTTAACCCTAATGCCATCCCTTTAGTCCCAAACCCTTAACCCTAATCTTAGTCCCTATAGTCTCAAACCCTTAACCCTAACCTCGGTCCCTATAGTCCCAAACATGCTACCCTTAACCCGAATCCCAGTCCCTATAGTCCCAAACCCCTAACCCTAATCCCAGTCCCTATAGTCCCAAACCCTTACCCTAATACCGGTCCCAATAGTCCCAAACCCACTACCCTTATCCCTAATCCCACTCCCTATAGTTCCAAACCCCTAACCTTAATACCGGTCCCAATAGTTCCAAACCCGCTACCCTTAACCCTAATGCCATCCCTATAGCCCCAAACCCGCTACCCTTAACCCTTATCCCATCTCTATAGTCCCAAACCATTAATATCTAACCCTAATCACACTCCCAGTAGTCCCAAACCTGTAACACTAACCCTAATCCCACTCCCAGTAGTCCCAAACCGCTAACCCTAATCCCACTCTTAGCAGTCCATAACCCCCATCCCTAACCCTAATCCCGGTCCCTATAGTTCAAAACTCCTAACTCTAATCCCAGTCCCTATAGTCCCAATCCCCTTACCCTAACCCCAGTCCCTGTAGTCCCAAACCATTAACCCTAATCCCAGTCCTTATAGTCCTAAACCCCTAACCCTAATCCTGGTCCCTATAGTCCCAAACCTGCTACACTTAACCCTAATCCCGGTCTCTATAGTTCCAAACCCCTAACCCTATTCAGGTCACAATAGTATCAAACCCGCTACCCTTAACCCTAATCCCATTCCTCTAGCCCCAAACCCTTAATCCTAATGCCACTCCCTCTAACCCCATCTCTAACCCTAATCCCAGTCCCTATAGTCCCAAACCCCTAACTCTAACCCTAAATGACGGTCCCTATAGTCCAAAACCCCTAACCCTAATCCCAGTCCCTATAGTCCCAAACCCCTAACCCTAACACTAATCACGGTCCCTATAGTCCAACACCCGATACCCTTAACCCTAATCCCATCCCTATAGTCCCAAACCCTTAAACATAACCCTAATCCAACTCCAAGTAATACCAAACCCCCAACCCTAACCCTAATCCTGGGCCCTATAGTCCCTAACCCCTTATTCTAATCTTATTCCCTATAGTCCCAAACCACTAACCCTAACCACGGTCCCGATAGTCCCAAACCCACTACCCTTAACCCTAATCCTTGTCCTTATAGTTCCAAACCCCTAATCCCAGTCCCTATAGTCCCAAATCCCTAACCCTAAAACCACTTTTAGTAGTCCATAACCCCCATCCCTAACCTTAATCCTGGTCCCTATTATCCCAAACCCTAATTCCAGTCCCTTTAGTCCCAAACCCCTAACCCTAACCCTAATCATGGTCCCTATAGTCCCAAACCCTAACCCTGATCCCGGTCCTTATAGTCTCAAACCTGCTACCCTTAACCCTAATCCCGGTCCCTATAGTTGCAAACCCCTAACCCTAATCCAGGTCACAATAGTATCAAACCAGCTACCCTTAACCCTAATCCCATCCCTATAGCCCCAAACCCTTAACCCTAATGCCACTCCCTAACCTCATTTCTAACTCTAATCCCAGTCCCTATAGTCCCAAACACTTAACCTTAATCCCAGTCTCTATAGTCCCAAACTCCTAACCCTAACCACAGTCCCTTTAGTCCCAAACCCACTACCCTTAACCCTAATCCTTGTCCTTATAGTTCCAAACCCCTAATCCCAGTCCCTATAGTCCCAATTCCCTAACTTTAATCCCAGTACCTATAGTCCCAAATCCCTAACCCCAACCCTTATCCCGGTCACTATAGTTCCAATCCCTAACCCTAATCCCACTCCCAGTAGTCCAAAACCCCTAACCATAAAACCACTTTTAGTAGTCCATAACCCCCATCCCTAACCTTAATCCTGGTCCCTATAGTCCCAAACCCCTAACCCTAATTCCAGTCCCTTTAGTCCCAAAACACTAATCCTGGTCCCTATAGTCCCAAACCCTAACCCTAATCCTGGTCCTTATAGTCCCAAACTTGCTACCCTTAACCCTAATCCCAGTCCCTATAGTCCCAAACCATTAACCCTAACCCTAATCCCTATCCCAGTAGTCCCAAACCCCCAATTTAACCCTAATCATGGTCCCTATTGCCCAAAACCTTAACCCCAACACTAATACCACTCTCAGTAGTCCCTAAAACCCAACCCTAACCCTAATCCCAGTCCTTATCCCTTTCATGACTAAGCCTATTTTTGAAATTTGGTGTTTACAAGTTAAAATCCGTATTTTTTGCTAGAAAATTACTTAGAACCCCCAAACATTATATATATTTTTTTAGAAGAGAATCTAGAGAATAAAATGGCCATTGTTGCAATATTTTTTAGCACACGGTATTTGTGCAGCGGTGTTTTAAACGCACATTTTTGGAAAAGTGACACTTTCATGAATTTTAAAAAATCCAAACAGTAAAATTACCCCAATTTTTTTGTATAATGTGAAAGATGATGTTACGCCGAGTAAATAGATACCAAACATGTCACCCTTTATAATTGCACGCACTCGTGGTATGGCGACGAACTACGGTACCTATGAATTTCCATAGGCGACGCTTTAAAATTTTTTTACGGTTACCAGGTTTGAGCTACAGAGGAGGTCTAGGGCTAGAATTATTGCTCTCGCTCTGACGATCGCGGCGATACCTCACATGTGTGGTTTGAACACCGTTTACATATGCGGGCGCGACTTCCGTATGCGTTTTCTTCGCTGCGCGAGCTCGCGGGGACAGGGGCACTTTAAAAAATTTTTTTTTTTTTTTTTTATTTATTTTATTTATTTTTGTACTTTTATAAATTGTGTTTTAAAATTTTTTTTTTTTTTTTTACTTTTATTGCTGTCACAAGCAATGTAAACATCCCTTGTGACAGTAATAGGTGGTGACAGGTACTCTTTATGGAGAGATCGGGGGTCTAAAAGACCCCCCATCCCTCCTTTACACTTCAAAGTATTCAGATCGCCGAAAACGGCGATTCTGAACACTGTATATTTTTTTAAATTCGGCGCCATTGGCAGCCGAGTAAACGGGAAGTGACGTCATGACGTCGCTTCCGCGTTTTCAACAAGAAGGCTGGAACGAAGCCGCTCGCAGCTTCGTTCCAGTCCGCCCCCAGCCGCCGATCGCAGCCGAACGGACACCGGGACTCCCGATTGCACGGGAGTCCCGGTAACAGCGGCGGAAGGCGGCGGGAGGGGGGGGATGTCCCCTCCCGCTCCACCGGTATAACAACCGAGCGGCTTTTAGCCGCATCGGTTGTTATACACGGGTAGCCGATCGCCCGCTGAAAACAACGGTACCGGGATGATGCCTGCAGCTGCGGGCATCATCCCGGTATAACCCCGGAAAGCCGAGTACGCATATGTGCGTACGGTCGGCGGGAAGGGGACACCCAAACCCCTCACCCTAATCCCAGTCTCAATAGTCCCAAAACCCTAAGCCTAATCCCAGTCCCTTTAGTCCCAAACCTCTAACTCCAACCCTAATCCCAGTCCTTGTAGACCCAAACTCCTAATCCTAACCATGGTCCCTATAGTCCAAAACCCAATACCCTTAACCTTAATAATTTTCCTATAGTCGCAAACCCCCAATCCTAACCCCATTCCCTATAGTCCCAAACCTGCTATCCTAAACTATAATCCCGGTCCCTATAGGCCCAAACCCCTAACCCTAATCCCGGTCCCTATAGTCCCAAACCCACTACCCTTAACCCTAATCCCATCCCTATAGCCCCAAACCCTTAACCCCAATGCTACTCCTTGTATTACCTAACCCCCATCTCTAACCCTATTCCAGGTCCCTATAGTCCCAAACACTTAACCCTAATCCCAGTCTCTATAGTCCCAAACTCCTTACCCTAAACCTAATCCTAGTCCCTATAGTCCAAAATCTTTAACCCTAACCCTAATCCCAGTCCCTATATTCCCAAACTCCTAACCATAACCCTAATATTGGTTCCTATAGTCCAAAACCTAATACCATTAACCCTAATCCCATCCCTATTATCCTAAAACCCTTAAACATAACCCTAATCCAACCCCAAACCCCCAACCCTAACCCTAATCCTTGGCCCTATACTCGCAAACCCCTAACCCTAATCTTAGTCCCTATAGTCAAAAAACCCTAAACCTAACCCCGGTCCCTACAGTTCCAAACCTGCTACCCCTAACCCTAATCCCAGTCCCTATAGTCCCAAACCCACTTCCCTTAACCCTAATCCTTGTCCTTTTAGTTCCAAACCCCTAACCCCAGTCCCTATAGTCCCAAAAACCTAACTTTAATCCCAGTTCCTATAATCCCAAATCCCTAATCCTTATCCCGGACACTATAGTTCCAATCCCTAACCCTAATCCCACTCCCAGTAGTCCAAAAACCCTAACCCTAATCCCACTCTTAGTAGTCCATAACCCCATCCCTAACCTTAATCCTGGTCCCTATAGTCCCAAAACCCTAACACTAATTCCACTACCAGTAGTCCCAAAACACTAAGCCTAATCCAACTCTTAGTTGACCATAACCCCCAACAATAACAATAATCCTGGTCCCTATAGTCCCAAATCCCTAACCCTAATCCCAGTCTTTATAGTCCCAATCCCCTTACCCTAACCCCAGTCCCTGTAATCCCAAACCATTAACCCTAATCCCAGTCCTTATAGTCCTAAACCCCTAACCCTAATCCTGGTCCCTATAGTCCCAAACCTGCTACCCTTAACCCTAATCCTGGTCTCTATAGTTCCAAACCCCTAACCCTAATCCAGGTCACAATAGTATCAAACCCACTACCCTTAACCCTAATCCCATCCCTATAGCCCCAAACCCTTAATCCTAATGCCACTCCCTCTAACCCCATCTCTAACCCTAATCCCAGTCCCTATAGTCCCAAACCCCTAACCCTAACACTAATCACGGTCCCTATAGTCCAACACCCGATACCCTTAACCCTAATCCCATCCCTATAGTCCCAAACCCTTAAACATAACCCTAATCCAACTCCAAGTAATACCAAACCCCCAACCCTAACCCTAATCCTGGGCCCTATAGTCCCTAACCCCTTATTCTAATCTTATTCCCTATAGTCCAAAACCACTAACCCTAACCACGGTTCCTATAGTCCCAAACCCACTACCCTTAACCCTAATCCTTGTCCTTATAGTTCCAAACCCCTAACCCCAGTCCCTATAGTCCCAAATCCCTAACTTTAATCCCAGTCCCTATAGTCCCAAATCCCTAACCCTAAAACCACTTTTAGTAGTCCATAACCCCCATCCCTAACCTTAATCCTGGTCCCTATTATCCCAAACCCTAATTCCAGTCCCTTTAGTCCCAAACCCCTAACCCTAACCCTAATCATGGTCCCTATAGTCCCAAACCCTAACCCTAATCCCGGTCCTTATAGTCTCAAACCTGCTACCCTTAACCCTAATCCTGGTCCCTATAGTTGCAAACCCCTAACCCTAATCCAGGTCACAATAGTATCAAACCCGCTACCCTTAACCCTAATCCCATCCCTATAGTCCCAAACCCTTAACCCTAATGCCACTCCCTAACCTCATTTCTAACCCTAATCCCAGTCCCTATAGTCCCAAACACTTAACCTTAATCCCAGTCTCTATAGTCCCAAACTCCTAACCCTAACCCTAATCCCAGTCCCTTTAGTCCCAAACCCACTACCCTTAACCCTAATCCTTGTCCTTATAGTTCCAAACCCCTAATCCCAGTCCCTATAGTCCCAATTCCCTAACTTTAATCCCAGTACCTATAGTCCCAAATCCCTAACCCCAACCCTTATCCCGGTCACTATAGTTCCAATCCCTAACCCTAATCCCACTCCCAGTAGTCCAAAACCCCTAACCATAAAACCACTTTTAGTAGTCCATAACCCCATCCCTAACCTTAATCCTGGTCCCTATAGTCCCAAACCCCTAACCCTAATTCCAGTCCCTTTAGTCCCAAAACACTAATCCTGGTCCCTATAGTCCCAAACCCTAACCTTAATCCTGGTCCTTATAGTCCCAAACCATTAACCCTAACCCTAATCCCTATCCCAGTAGTCCCAACCCCCCAATTTAACCCTAATCATGGTCCCTATTGCCCAAAACCTTAACCCCAACACTAATACCACTCTCAGTAGTCCCTAACACCCAACCCTAATCCCAGTCCTTATACACCCAAACCCCTCACCCTAATCCCAGTCTCAATAGTCCCAAACCCCTAACCCTAAGCCTAATCCCAGTCCCTTTAGTCCCAAACCTCTAACTCTAACCCTAATCCCAGTCCTTGTAGACCCAAACTCCTAATCCTAACCATGGTCCCTGTAGTCCAAAACCCAATACCCTTAACCTTAATAATTTTCCTATAGTCGCAAACCCCCAACCCTAACCCCAGTCCCTATAGTCCCAAACCTGCTATCCTTAACTCTAATCCCGGTCCCTATAGGCCCACACCCCTAACCCTAATCCCGGTCCCTATAGTCCCAAACCCGCTACCCTTAACCCTAATCCTTGTCCTTATAGTTCCAAACCCCTAACTCTAACCCCAGTCCCCATAGTCCCAAACCCGCTACCCTTAACCCTATTCCAAGTCCTTATTGTCCCAAACCCCTAACCCTAATCCCACTCTCAGTAGTCCCAAATTCCTAACCATAATCACAGTCCCTTTAGTTTCAAACCTTAACCCTAATCCCGGTCATTATAGTTCCAAACCCTAACCCAAATCCCACTCCCAGTAGTCCCAAACCAATAACCCTAATCCCACTACCAGAAGTCCCAAACTCCTAACCATAATCCCACTCTTAGCAGTCCGTAACCCCCATCCCTAACCCTAATCCCAGTCCCTATAGTCCCAATCCCCTAACCTTAATTCCAGGGACTATAGTCCCAAACCCCTAACCCCAATGCTGGTCCCTATAGTCCCAAACCCACTATCCTAACCCTAATTCTGGTCCCTATATTTCCAAACCCCTAACCTTAATCCTGGTCATAATAGTACAAAACCTGCTACCCTTAACCCTAGTCCCATCACTATAGCCCCAAACCCTTAACCCTAACCCTAATCCAACTCCCAGTTTTCCCTAATCCCCAATTCTAACCCTAATCCTGGTCCATATAGTCCCAAACCCCTAACCCTAATCCCAGTCTCTATAGTCCCAAACCTCTAAACCAAACCCTAATCCCAGTCCCTATAGTCCCAAACCCCTAACCCTAATCCTAGTCCCTATAGTCCAAAACCCCTAACCCTAATCCCAGTCTCTATAGTCCCATACCCCTAACCCTAATCCCACTCCCAGTACTCTCAAACCCCTAACCCTAATCCCAGTCCCTATAGTCCCAAACCCCTAACCTTAATCCTGATCCCTATAGTCCCAATCTCCTAACTCTAAACCTAATCCCACTCCCAGTATTCCCAAACCCCTAACCCTAACCCTAATCCCATTCCCTATAGTCCCAAACCCCTAACCCTAACCCTGGTCCCTATAGTCTGATATCTGCTACCCTTAACCCTAATCCTGGTCCCTAAAGTCCCAAACCCCTATCCATAACCTTAATCCCAGTCCCTATAGTCCCAAACACCTAACCCTAATCCCTATCCCAGTAGTCCCAACCCCCCAATTTAACCCTAATCATGGTCCCTATTGCCCAAAACCTTAACCCCAACACTAATACCACTCTCAGTAGTCCCTAACACCCAACCCTAATCCCAGTCCTTATACACCCAAACCCCTCACCCTAATCCCAGTCTCAATAGTCCCAAACCCCTAACCCTAAGCCTAATCCCAGTCCCTTTAGTCCCAAACCTCTAACTCTAACCCTAATCCCAGTCCTTGTAGACCCAAACTCCTAATCCTAACCATGGTCCCTGTAGTCCAAAACCCAATACCCTTAACCTTAATAATTTTCCTATAGTCGCAAACCCCCAACCCTAACCCCAGTCCCTATAGTCCCAAACCTGCTATCCTTAACTCTAATCCCGGTCCCTATAGGCCCACACCCCTAACCCTAATCCCGGTCCCTATAGTCCCAAACCCGCTACCCTTAACCCTAATCCTTGTCCTTATAGTTCCAAACCCCTAACTCTAACCCCAGTCCCCATAGTCCCAAACCCGCTACCCTTAACCCTATTCCAAGTCCTTATTGTCCCAAACCCCTAACCCTAATCCCACTCTCAGTAGTCCCAAATCCCTAACCATAATCACAGTCCCTTTAGTTTCAAACCTTAACCCTAATCCCGGTCATTATAGTTCCAAACCCTAACCCAAATCCCACTCCCAGTAGTCCCAAACCAATAACCCTAATCCCACTACCAGAAGTCCCAAACTCCTAACCATAATCCCACTCTTAGCAGTCCGTAACCCCCATCCCTAACCCTAATCCCAGTCCCTATAGTCCCAATCCCCTAACCCTAATTCCAGGGACTATAGTCCCAAACCCCTAACCCTAACCCCAATCCTGGTCCCTATAGTCCCAAACCCACTACCCTAACCCTAATTCTGGTCCCTATATTTCCAAACCCCTAACCTTAATCCTGGTCATAATAGTACAAAACCTGCTACCCTTAACCCTAGTCCCATCACTATAGCCCCAAACCCTTAACCCTAACCCTAATCCAACTCCCAGTTTTCCCTAATCCCCAATTCTAACCCTAATCCTGGTCCATATAGTCCCAAACCCCTAACCCTAATCCCAGTCTCTATAGTCCCAAACCTCTAAACCAAACCCTAATCCCAGTCCCTATAGTCCCAAACCCCTAACCCTAATCCTAGTCCCTATAGTCCAAAACCCCTAACCCTAATCCCAGTCTCTATAGTCCCATACCCCTAACCCTAATCCCACTCCCAGTACTCTCAAACCCCTAACCCTAATCCCAGTCCCTATAGTCCCAAACCCCTAACCTTAATCCTGATCCCTATAGTCCCAATCTCCTAACTCTCAACCTAATCCCACTCCCAGTATTCCCAAACCCCTAACCCTAACCCTAATCCCATTCCCTATAGTCCCAAACCCCTAACCCTAACCCTGGTCCCTATAGTCTGATATCTGCTACCCTTAACCCTAATCCTGGTCCCTAAAGTCCCAAACCCCTATCTATAACCTTAATCCCAGTCCCTATAGTCCCAAACACCTAACCCTAATCCCGGACCCTATAGTAGTAAACCCGCTACCCTTAACCCCATCCTGGACACTTTAGTTCCAAACCCCTAACCCTAACCTCAGTCAGTATTGTCCCAAACCCCTAACCCTAATGCTAATCCCACTCCAGTAGTCCCAAACCCTTAACCCTAACCCCAGTCCCTATAGTCAAAAAATCCTAAATCTAATCCCGATCACTATAGTCCCAAAACCCTAACCCTAATTCCACTACCAGTAGTCACAAACCCCTTACCCTAATCTAACTCCCTGTAGTCCCAAACCCCTAACCCTAACCCTAATCCCACTCCCTGTAGTCCAAAACCCAACCCAAACCCTAATCCCCTTCCCTATTGTCCCAATCCCCTATCCCTTACCCTAATCCCAGTTCCTATAGTCCCAGACCCCCAATCCCAGTCCCTATAGTCCAAAACCCCAAGCCAAACCCTAATCCCCTTCCCTATTTTCATAATGCCCTAACCCTTACCCTAATCCCAGTCCCTATAGTCCCAAACCGAGACAAAAGAAAGACAGGGGCGCACCAGCCTAGTGTATTAACTTTTATAAAAGGATTTATTTAAAAATGATTAAAAGAAACAACTCACGAGCAACGGATGGAAGAGGCACAACACGAAGTGTACCGACAGCCAGCATGCGACTATAGGATGAGCGATGCCTTCCAAAAATCATAGAGAAATGCATACATATCACAACAGCTTACGCGTTTCGAAGGGAAAATCCCTTCTTCATCAGAGCTATGCAAAGATACCTCCTTCAGCAGTCACTCCTTATAAATGCCTGAGTGTCCATGAAACAAGGGTGGGATATAAAGCTCCTCCCCTCAGGGGATCCCTCCCTCTTAAGTTCTCCATTTGGTGAACACAACATGGTTTGTGTAGTAGATGGTAATAATAGTAGTAGTAATAGTACATATAGAGAGATATCTGTGTACACATACACATGCATATGCATACACAAGGACATATACACAAACAGCATAGGAAAAAAAACAAACAAAAAAAACAAAAAAAAAACCCTATTTCATACTGAGTATGTGCACAGATACACACACACCCCAAGAGGCAAGCTGAACCATTTGGGGTGAAACAACGTGTGCTGTGCACATAATATGCGACGGATGGCAAGAGCAGAAATATAAAGGTCATGGCGAGCAGTGATAGGCATAGTGGGTGGGACCTCCCACTCCACAGATGCACCCATCTCATCACACAAATAAATAAATAAAACATGAGCTATGAATGATGAAAGATAAGAAGTATATATATGTATAAAAAAAGACATCCTTGATGTAGATGCCAAAGATAAGGAAGAGTGAATACCTGAATTACTTTCCTGTGGGTCCGTACAAGATGAGCCCCTCTGTAGCAAGTGACGAGGCCGGTAGCAGTGTAGCTATAACTCAATGGAGTGCACGCTGGTGTGCTTGCGTTCCAATCTGATGGGGGGGCGGGATCTACATCGCCCCTTCCGCATCTTGTACAGCTTGCCCACAATGCAAGCGGCGAGAGGCAGCATGATGACGCGTGACCGGGGGCGGGGCCAACATACAAAGGCCGTCTCACTCTCAATAAGAGCAGCACGAGATAGCCTGATGACAGATAACTTGGGGCAGGACCAACATGTAGGGGCCGACTCGCTCTCAATACGAGCAGCAAGAGTCGGCCTGGTGACAGGTGACTAAGGGGCGGGACCGGCATATAGGGGCCGTCTGCTCACTATAGTCAATCAGCTGTCCATCTGCGCTAGCAGCAGTCTTGAACTGCCAGCCAAAGACAGCCCCAACTGCAGAACAGGACAGAAAGCTCACACCAGAAAATGCACATGTATATATATGTAAAATATATGTGTAAAAACCAAGTGGTGGACAGATGATACCAGTGATATAAAATCATTGATCAACAATTGCTACTAGTATTAATGTACGTGATAAAAATAAAAATAAAAAATGAAATAATATAATTGGTCTATTGGATAAAAAGGGATTAAATGGCTAAAACAGTAATCGATATGTTCAATACTGAAATGAAATTGGTGGCCGCCATCTGGCTGCCAGCGCACAAAATGCACCACATCTAAAGTTATATGTACGCATATACGTGCCCACAAACTAGCATGCCTTGACTCAACCCTAGGTCAGCAAAAAAAAAAAAAAAACACAACATATACACACAAAGCCAAACCCACTAGGAGTATACTACATTAGAGATCATGCTGAAGGAGATATACAATGCTGCAACATACTGCGACTGGAGGGCTGGTGTCTGAATCCTGATGATCGCAAATTGCTAGAACCTCCTAAAACACATTGTATTACAATAAAAGAGAGATAAAAGTGGTCCCTCTCCAGTCGCTATGTGCAATGAATAATTGTGAAAGCTAACAAATACACTAGCAAAACAATACATATTTCACAAATCATGGATGGTGTCACAACTACAATATATTGATAATGGTCATAAATGGCCAACTATTGTCTAAAATTGAGTAGACTGAATAGAATAGGAGTGGATATTGCACTGGACCTATAGGTTAGTGAGAAATAGAGGGGGGGAGAGAAGACGGGGATAATAGGGAAGATGCTGAGAAGACGGGAGGTGCTGGGAAGGCAAACCAATGTCCGATGAGCTCTAAAGGTCAAACGATTTTATGAACCTCAGGTTCCTCATTTAACCCCACAGGGGTCATGCTACCTAAGGTGAAGATCCAGTAGGCCTCGCGTTTGCAAAGCCTCTGGTGTCTTCTACCTCTATCCAGGTCATCCTTTATGGATTCAATTCCAAATACCTTCATGCCAGACGGATCCCCGTGGTGTACATCATGGAAGTGTCGAGGAACAGGGTATTTAACTCGTGTGTTGGTAATATCGCATTTATGCTCTCCAATGCGCACCCTCATGGGGCGAGAGATGCAACCAACATAAAGGCGCCCACATGGGCAAATAATGCCATACACCACGTGATCCGTCCCACAGTTGATAAATTGCTTCAAAAGGTGGACTTTACCATCACTCCCAGTGACAGACTTTTTTCTATGCCACATATATTGACACGTGCCACAGTTCCTGACGCTACACTTGCAACTACCTTTCTGATCAAAAATAGTCCACCAGACATTAGTAGATTTATTCAGGGATTTCTTCACCATGCTTGGAGCTATCAAGCTTCTTAAGTCTCGTGGTTTTCTGTAGACTATATTCGGTCTATCAGGGAGGTGCTTCCTAAGGACTGGATCATGTTTAAGAATGTTCCAGTTCTTCCGTAGAATGCTTTGTATCTCAAAGGCTTTGTTGTTGTATTGGGTGGAGAACCGGGTTTGTATAGTGTCCTGGTCCCTAGCAGAGGTGGAGGTATACCGTGGATCATGTGGCTGGGGCTCTTCATATAGATGACCATATTTGTTACAGGCAGTGTCAATTAAAACCCTAATCCCAGTCCCTATGGTCCAAAACCCCTAACCCTAATCCCACTGCCAGTAGTCCCAAACCCCTAATCCCAGTCCCTATAATCCCAAACCCCTGACCATAATCCTGGTCCCTATAGACCTAAACCCCTAACCTAAACCCTAATCCTGGTCCCTATAGTCCAAAACAACTAACTCTTATTCCGTTCCCTATAGTCCTAAACCAGCTACCCTTAACCCTAATCCAATCCCTATAGTCCCAAACCCCCAATGCTAACCGAATAAAATTCCAATGTAAAAAACCCGCTCTATAGTCTCTATAGTCCCAAACCCCTAATGATAATCCCAATATCTATAGACACAAATCCCTAACCCTAACCCTACTCCAGGTCCCTATAGTTCAAAATCCCTAACCCTAACCCTAATCCCAGTCCCTATAGTCCCAAACCCTTAACCCTAATCTCAGTATCTAAAGTCCCAACCCCCAACCCTAACCTTACTCCCACTCCCAGTATTCCCAAACCCCTAACCCCACTCCCAGTAGTCCCAAACCCCCAACCCTAACCTTAATCCCACTTCCAGTAGTTTGCAACCCTTAACTCTTACCCCACTCCCAGTAGTCCCAAACCCCCAACCCTTACCCTAAACCCAGTCCCCATAGTCCCAATCCCCTAACCCTAATCCCGGTCCCTATAGTCCCAACCCCTAAATTTAATCCCAGTCCCTATAGTCCCAAACCCTTGACCCTATCCCGTGTCCCTATAGTCCCAAACCCTCTACCTTTATCCCTAATCCCGGTCCCTATAAGCCCAAACCCCTAACCATAACCCTAATCCCGGTCTCTATATTCCTAAACCCGATACCCTTAATCCTAATCCCATCCATATAGTCCAAAGACCTTTAACCCTAACCCTAATTCCACTCCCAGTATTCCTAAACCCCCAACCTTAACCCTAATCCTGGTCCCTATTATCCCAAACCTCTAATCCTAATCCCAGGTCTCTATAGTCCCAAATCCTAACCTCAGTCCCTATAGTCCCAAACATCTAACCCTAATCCCACTCCCAGGAGTCCCTAACCCCTAACCCTAATCCCAGTCCCTATAGTACCAAACCCATAACCCTAATCCTGATCACTACAGATCCAAACCCTAACCCTAATCCCACTCCCAGTAGTCCCAAACCCCTACCCCTAATCCCACTCTTAGTAGTCCATAACAACCTTACCCTAACCCTAATCCCAGTCCCTATAGTCACAAACCCCTAAGCCTAATCCCAGTCTCTATAGTTCCAAACCCTTAACCCTAACCCTAGTCCCATCCCCATAGTCCCAAACCCGCTACCCTAATCCTTGTCCCTATAGTCCAAAACCCTCTACCCTTAACCCTAATCCTGGTCCTTAAAGTTCCAAACCCCTAACCCTAAACCTAATCCCAGTCCCTATAGTCCCAAACCCTTAACCCTATCCCGTGTCCCTATAGTCCCAAACCCGCTACCTTTATCCCTAATCCTGGTCCCTATAAACCCAAACCCCTAACCATAACCCTAATCCCAGTCCCTATATTCCTAAACCCGATACCCTTAATCCTAATCCCATCCATATAGTCCAAAGACCTTTAACCCTAACCCTAATTCCACTCCCAGTATTCCTAAACCCCAAACCTTAACCCTAATCCTGGTCCCTATTATCCCAAACCTCTAATCCTAATCCCAGGTCTCTATAGTCCCAAACCCTAACCTCAGTCCCTATAATCCCAAAACCTAACTGTAATCCCAGTCCCTATAGTCCCAAACATCTAACCCTAATCCCACTCCCAGGAGTCCCTAACCCCTAACCCTAATCCCAGTCCCTATAGTACCAAACCCTTAACCCTAACCCTGATCACTACAGATCCAAACCCTAACCCTAATCCCACTCCCAGTAGTCCCAAACCCCTACCCCTAATCCCACTCTTAGTACACCATAACACCCTAACCCTAGTCCCATCCCCTATAGTCCCAAACCCGCTACCCTAATCCTTGTCCCTATAGTCCCAAACCCTCTACCCTTAACCCTAATCCTGGTCCTTAAAGTTCCAAACCCCTAACCCTAACCCTAATCCCGGTCCCAATAGTCCCAAACCCGCTACCATTAACCCTAATACGATCCCTATAGTCTCAAACCATTACACTAATCCCACTCCCATTAGTCCCAAACCTCCAACCTTAACCCTTATCCCAGTCCATATAGTCCCAAACCCCTAACCCTAACACCAATCCCTATCCCTATAGTCCCAAATCCTGAACCCTAACCCTAATCCCACTCCCAGTAGTCCCAAACCCCTAACTCTTATCCCGTTCCCTATAGTCACAAACCCCTACCCTTATCCCAGTCCCTGTAGTCCCAAACCCCTAACCCTAATCGCAGCTCCTATGTCCCCAAACCCCTAACCCTAATCCCAGTCCCTATAGTCCCAAGCCAGCTTCCCTTAACCCTAATCCCGGTCCTTATTGTTCCAAACCCCTAACCCTAACCATAATCCCAGAAATAATAGTCCCAAATCTGTTATCCTTAACCCTAATCCCATACCTATAGCCCCAAACCCTTTTCCCTATAGTCACAAACCCCTAATGCCGCGTACACATGGTCGGACTTTTCGTCTACAAAAGTCCAACGGACGCTGACGGACTAAAGCTGGCTGGTAATCCGATCGTGTGTGGGCTTCTTCGGACTTTCAACGTACTTTTTTAGCCTCAAATCCGACGTACTTTAGATTTGAAACATGCTTCAAATCTTTACGTCGTAACTACGACGGACCCCGAAGTCCGCTCGTCTGTATGCTAGTCCTACGGACAAAAAAATGACGCATGCTCATAAGCAAAAACTAAACGGAAGCACTCGGTCTAGTAAAACTAGTGTTCGTATTGTAGGTAGCACATTCATCACGCTGCAAAATCTGTGATCGTTGAATGCAGCGCATTTTATTTCTTCTTTACGAATGCTCTAAAGAACGAAGGTGTTTTGCTGTTCATAATCAGAGTTCTCCCAAACTGATTTCTGAATTCTTTTTCTCTTTGATCTCATGAATGATATAGTATGCTTTTTATAAACAATGTTTCCATACTAATAATACTTTTTCCCTTATTTTTTTTTTTTTTTTTAGGTTTGTAAAGTTACCACAAAGAACCCATTATTCTTTTTTTTTTTTCTAGTGATTATTTTTTATTTTTTAGATAAAGTTAACCCAAAGCACCGTTTTTGTTTATGTATATTTTTTTTTTTTTCAAGACTTACCACTTGAACATTCTTAACATTAGTAATGTATTTTTGGTGTGTTTTTTTAAAACTCAATGAG